>JAAAPX010000212.1:0-44517 GCA_012656285.1 Aspergillus fumigatiaffinis | reverse complement strand
GGTCAGTCGGCGGGACGATTTTGAGGGCGTCGCCGGCGGTAAAGACGATGTGGTCTAGGAGGACCTTTTCGCTTGCACTGGGTGGTGGTGCAGTCGGATGGGGGGATGAGCATCAAGGCTTGAGCTTCATTGAAGTCATAAGTGATGCTTGTTTAATGTGGATGTAAGTAAGGAAGATGGTAAAGGTAATGAATAGCTTGATGCTGATGCTGATGCTAATGTTGATGCTGTACTAACGCTAAACTGATATCATAACATGAAATGACCATAACCATAACCATAACAAAGAAAGGCATCCCAACTATGAATCCGTCGGGGGACGATATGCTCCTCCCGTAAACCTGACCAGTTAGTTGTTGCATACCAAGGACAAGAACAAAAGACGTACCGACTCCACAGGAAACTAAACAGCCCCCGTGATTGATCCTGGCTGCGCTTGGCCCAGCCATGGTCGACATTATAGTGCTTCACGTCCTGAAGGCCGGCAAAGAGCCCTCGTCCAGCCGTGGGGTGCTGCCCAGTCATCAGTTAGTCCCATGCCAAAGAGAACATCTGTGACAGGAAGTACATACGCGACGTTCCGCGCCAGAGCGAACCCATAGATCAGCTCCATAGTCATTTTGGAGGCGAGAGGAGGAGGAGGATTCCGTCATTCTGTCACGACGAGTATTTTGACTTGGTTGATATGTGTATGCGCTGCTTGCTGCTTCGCTGCGTAATTTCAAAGCGTTTTCGCGTTTGCTTGATTGATCAAGATGCTGATGATATAACATTCAGCTTCACCCACCCACCACCCTCTTTATATCTCTGAGGCATTTCAGCTAAAACGAAAGCGATTGAACCATATCAAAGGCAATCGCGCTTCCGAATCACCTTACCTGACGCCGGGATCGAGATATGGACGATATCCACATGTTCGTGATGCTTCTGTAGGGTAAACACGGAGGCTGAAAAGCATCGTCCAACCAAATTACAGAAATCATTCAGAATTCAATTGACGACGGCATGATAGGATGGCGTGGTCCAGGATCGTGGCGCGGTGAAATGAGGTGGTGTGGTCGCCGTATAGGCGGTGGCATGATCTTAGACCAGGGAGTTCCAACTTCCAACTTCCACGCCTTGCTATGTACTCTGTAAAGCCGGTACGTGGAAAGTCAGGATTCGCCTTGTATATGTTTCTGGGATTCCATGTTCTTTTTTGATAATCTCATTGGGTGATTCTGGTTGGTTTGTGAGGTATATTCTGCTGTCATGCGACAGGAATGCTGATGCTGTTGATGTTGAGTATGTGGGTTGAGCAGCGTAGATACCATTCGAGTGAGAAACTGTCGGAGATTTACGGGATAGGCTTTCCTCTACTCCGTAGTCAACATCAAGTCGGTAATGAAAGCACTGTAAGAATAGTCCAGCTCCGTTTCAATGAGACATTGGACCCTGGCCTTTTGCAAGAAATCGTGTTGTTTCCATCTCAGACGGTCGGCGCCCTGGGGTCCCGACGCTTTCCCTCTTCGGGCCTTGCTCGACAATAGCCCTAAGTTAGCCTAACAGCTGCAGTATCTGCATTCCAGCGGCTCCATCTTGAGTCCAAAGAGGTGAGGCATATAAAGCTGAGTATGGCTGGCCGCCCAGTAGACGCCTTTAAACTTCAACCTCAGGTTAAGTTCCTCCGCAAACCAGACCCAGAGCGCAAAGATGATAATAAGAGCTTGACCCGGCGGAAAGTGGCTTCCATGGGGAACAACTTCAAAAGGTACGGACGGCCGCTTGAACTCTTTGACCGGAACAAGCGACTGAGTTTTCCAGATGGACGTAGCTTCTTGGTCCCCCCGGTTGGAGGTTTCTGGCTTCTCGGCAGGTTCAGCTTGAGATTTATCGAGGGGTTTCCCAGCTGTTACCTCGATACCCGTAACGTGATTCGAAGTCAGCCTTCCAAACCCATGTCATATACTTCTTAATGTCTTGCAATCAAGAAAGGAGCTAGGAGGCGCCTTATGAAATGAGGCAGAAATTAAAGCAGGTCAGCCTTAAGAGCAGTCAAAATACACGTCTCTTGCTAATCGTCGTAGCTCGTGATAGAGGAAAGGGAGATAAAGGAGAGGAAATAAGGACTAAACCTGGAATCCTCTTGCTTGTGGTGTGTTGGTCTAGTCTTGCGACGGCCTCAGAGAAAGCGAGATCCTTGATGGACCTCGAGAATGTGAAGGTGCGCATAGACGCTGGAGATGCACAGATCATACTATCAGACGTGTAGGTTATTGTAGTGAGAGCTCGGGCTCATAATCTGACTAGAGAGGAGTAGATTTGAAGCTATACTGGCAGCTGAAGCGTTAGGAGGAACTAAGATAGTGATGGAGCTAAGATGGATGAAAATCCCCGGCACGATTCAGTCATCGTGGGCGATTCCTTTCGTTTGATTGTGTTATGGTTTGTCTCCCTGGTGAGGAATCGCGCTGAGATACTCTCTTTTTCTCGCTTGTCAACACATGTCTTTCTTGACTGAAACGTACATTCGCCTCTTTCCTGGCCTTAGCTTTTCAGCAATCTAGCCCGCTCGAGCCCTCTATTACTCGGTACGCACTATATGGATAGAGCACTGATTTGTGTCGGGGTGGTCTGCTAACAGTCTCCATCGTCAACAAGATTGCACAATGCCAACAAAGATCGACGTGAAGAAAGCTGTCGAGTCCGCCGCTCCAGCTCTTACTACGTCCCAGTATCATACGAATTCGAGCGCTTTATACAATATCTACTTTGCCGGTGATCTCCAGCCATGGCCAGGCTTCCTCAGCGCTGTTCAGGCCTGCCACGAAGGTTGTACCTGGAGTCGACAAATTCTTGGTTACACGCTTCAAGCCCGCGATCCGTATACGCATGGGAATGTTGAGGTTGGGGATGAACACGGCGTCGAAGGCCGTTTTCAGAAATTCTTTGGAGACGTACTTGACACTATTTTCGCATCGCAATCGACCGGCCAGATCAATCTCCGTTTTGCAGATTTCAAGTGTATACCTTCTACATACACCGGCACCCCTGATGTGACCGTGAAAGACAACAACCACGCCTTGAAGGTTGTTGGGTAGCTCAAGGCACCCTGGATTACCGAGCATCACATTCAACCAAAGCTTGCCCGTAACCGCCTTTTAAGAAAGATACTCGCCCAACCTATCAAGTATATGCAAGACTTGGGCTGCATGTACGGCTTTCTGAGCACATACGAAGAGACGATCTTCTTGAGACAGGTCATTGACAATAATGGCGTATGGAGGATTGAGTATTCTCCCGTGATCCTGTCGTCCACCACTTACGATAGACACGAGACACAGCCCCCTGTTGTTTCTGTGAAGCAATGTTTCTTCTACGTGGGCGTCAATGCGTCAGTACAGGGACCGGTCAACAACAGGTCACCGGGGTGGATTATAAATCTTTAGTATTTCATGGCTCGTTTAGTATTCGGAATCAAGTACACTCTGGGCTATCTAGAGTTTTGGATTCGTACACACAAGCAATTGACCTTAGTTTGTAGGCTCTGGGCAGATGTACCCCGTTCCTCGACTGCGGCTATAGAGGCCTGGCTCGGTCATGTTCCTGGTGTAGTTTGCCGCAGCAGAAGCTATTCGTTGATCTCTGCTCCAAAGTTTGAGCTCTAGGCCGCAACTCCTCGGTGTACTATATGATTCTCAATATCTCCTGTTCGACGGAGCTGGACTCTTATTGCAATGTGCTTTCATTTTTCGAGTTTATATTGACTAGGAGCAAGATCCTGCAGCTCTCGTTCAAATTGTATCTTCGCTGCTCAATCCGCATACTCAACAACAGCAGCATCTCTTCCCGTTGTGTGCCAGCAAGATAGTTCACCATTCCCATTTTTCCGGGTGAAGGTACCAGTCTGTCTCTTTGCTTGGCTTCGCGAGTCCGAACTCGACGTAACGAGCCTTTGACCATTCAAGATTACTTAAAATCGGCCACCCCCCTCGGAAGCCCGAAATGCGACTGTAATCCGTTAGTGTATATTTCCAACACATTACATAGCATGCCATGTCTGACGTACAGATTGCCTGTGGACTGATCAAAGATGAGCATCGATATTCTGGCCTCTCCTGGTTCTGCGCCGCAACTAAGTAACTGTCTTTTCATTATGTTAGTATCCTGTCTAGCTGTCTGCGTACCAGGATTTGCATAGACTTACTTATAGGCGGCACGGAACTTAGAACGAATGTCATTGCGTCCGGCGTCATCCAAGCCCCAGAAGAACTCCTCTGTCATTGGCTCACCAGGGACCTTTTCCCACACAAGGTATCTAACGTAGCCGCCAGGAAGGAGTTCGTGCTCTCCTTGTATTCTTTCTGCGTAGCCAAGGAAGCGAGGAGCAGCGCTACAGCCTCCACTCTGCAATAGTTTGAAGCACTCCAGCTCACCACACACGCCAGGGGGAACGGCCTGTCTAGCCAGTGTGTCGTTATCAGCGTCCTCCGTTCCAGTGATAGGAATCTGTTGGTAGATTCGCATGAACGCTATCAGCTTCGGGTCCTCTGCAAGGTGGCACAGAAATTTGCCAACAGTCATAGAAGACCCGCGGCCCATTCTGACATCGTGCTCTGTCAAAGGGCTTGCCCTCTCCGAGAGCTTCTCTGTGATGACCCACGTCCGGGAGGTAGATTCTGGTGACGCGCCGTCTGAGACAAGGTCATGTGTGGTGACCATAGTGCCTACTAGGCCGCGGAGCAATCGAGTATCGAAGCAGGTCGTTCTGGTACGAGGTGCCATGATCGTGAGAGAGAATGGAAGAAGACGACAGCATGATATTCGAACTATCTACACACAAACAGAGAGAGAGAGAGAGAGAGAGAGAGAGAGACTATCTACAGAGGTGGGTGGCCCGCTAAGCCTAATCTAGCGGCGTAGGCGAGATAGTAGCTCTCACAATGATGAAAGCTGTGAATGGGAGGCTTTAGAAAAGCAAGGTAGCCTGAAACCATGGGTGTTCAACTTGGGGGGAAGAAAGAGTGACGCATAATTATACATGAGCAGACAGATGGTCATGTGACCAGTGCCATCATTGTCTGCTCAGACAGCTTGGCTTGTCTCCTTTGTTTCTGTAAAGCATTGTACAGGCCTCTCTGGCTTTGCCGGATCTTACCTTCTATCCCTAGACATACTTCTTCTTCCTCCCTAGATAGCGTCCAGTTAGCTGCTCAATGCCATATCATTCGTTTACCTCTCTGTTTTGTCTGCCTTGCATCGTATGTGTTGACGTCTTCCATTTATCAACATCCAAGATTCCAAGTACCTTGACGACTGAGCTCCATTCAGACTTCCTGATAATATCGATACTCGATGTTGTTTATAACCACCATGCTCGTTGCTCTGCAGTTTTCTGTGGATCTTCTATCTGAGTACTGCCTGTATATGTGAAGGGCCTATTGACGTTTACACATGCAGATAAATTGTGACATATCAATCTATGAGCCGCAGTATTAGAATCATTTTATCAGAGTGTGTGGAAATGTGCTAGTTGATCGGACGCGCACAAAGTAGTTGAATTTGATGGTTTCACCCTATGGGATCCGATATCATATGTCATTCGGGTACTGCTCATGGACGGGGAATGTCCGTCAAGTCTCAAGACTCGATTTCGCCCTCTACTCCACGAATGAGGTGTTTCTTCCAAGTCAGACCCTACCAGTCGCGGCCCAATGGATGGTATCAGGATAATCCGGTCGTCAATTCTTGAGCAAAACCATTGATTTTAAGATGAAAAGATGTAAAAATTAAAAAAAAAAATGACCAGTGCCGGGCTCGATCCGGCGACCCCATCGGTGTTAACGATGTGTCATAACCAACTAGACCAACCGGCCATTGTTGAAGAATGCTGCCGCTTTTTGTTACATAACGCAAAATAATCCGGAGCAGTATGGGGTTGTGAGGCAGCCCCTGATCGTATGTTACCCCTCTTGCATTTACACACAGCCCATCGGTATTTAAGGAGCATACATTCCTATCATCATCTTCGGCATCAGTCTGTGACGAAAGGTTCAGAATATATGGGGTACACTCCGTAGTTATTTCTGTTATAAAGGAGTCGCATATCGATATATTCTCGTCACATCATATATGTCCGCGGTTGGTCGATGGTACTCCGTACTGCAAGTTTCTATTCACAATAGCCGATGCTCAGGAGCCATCAACAGAACATTGACAGTTTGACACCACCCCTGAGTTCACGACGTAGGCAATGCCTATTCGGGACTGGCCTTCTGACTCGTAAAGGCTCTATTGAAACCTTGTCTTAGACAACGGCCCTAAGCCCGCTAGTGGACGGTATTGCGACTTTTGTCTCATGTGCAGAGAATGTGATTCGTACTTGGTAGATAATTTTGAGTAACAGTTCCGAATAGCAACGTGCTGGGCTGCTAGCGAGCCACTTTTCAAAATGCACGGTCAAACGATAGTGACAAGCGCTATCACCCCCTGAGCAGTAAGCGCTTGAGCAGGCTGGTTGGTTGAGCTTTCAGGGGTAACCGAAAGGGATTCCTGCGCGTTGGATTTCTGGGGATGTCACCCCGCAGTCTCCAGAACTGTTCTGTCAACTTATGGATTATGATAGGTTAAGAGGTATGAAAGCTGTAGCTACGCTACTGTATTCGGTTGGTGCCGCTGCCGAGTCAGTGCAGCTGGAATGCTGAATTTCTGATCAGGGGTTGTACTGGAGAGAACGAGAACTAAACGTGCTTTATGTTCTTGAATATGAGATACTATCTCTTCTACTCAAATGGTAGCTGACCGTGCGCGTCACAATCTGGATAACATCCACTAGTTACCTATATTCCACAATTGGCATCCAGCGAACGAGAGCGTCGGACTGTGAGATGGCAATCTTCGTCTCGGTTGTCGGCTTCAGCCCGAGCCAGCTTTCGACTTGACACACCAGCAGTCCATCACACACAATCTGGGATTTGCGCTACGGAACTAATCTCTGGGTATGAAGACTATCGGGTACTGACCCGAGTCTGGACATAGTCAGATCAAATGTCTCGTTAAAAGCAGAAAGTACCCGGCGACTATGAGCATAGTGTATATCTTCCAATGCCGATCATCAGAGATAGTAAGACAACTCAAAGAGACAACAGGCTAATAAGATGGAGATTGACTGGACGACCAAACGGCGACCACGTTGAAGACTCGACGTGGAACCATTTGGTTGATAAATGCAGGAGCTCGTCTTGCCAAATCGACAATGCATATCCGAGCCTGGTCGATGCTCTGGTGACCCTCTCGAACCGTTGAATTGAAAGCTCTACGTCGGGCAACTGGCCATCGCTGGTCAAGAAGCCATTAGCCTGAGGAGCTATTGTAATGGTATCCAAAGATAGCCTCATTGCTCAATTAGCCACAAATCCAGTCCATAAGGAATCTATCCTAATTCAGATTTCTGATCCCAAGGATAGTCCTACGGGCTAATCGGTAGATGCAGTGCAGAGTCTCATCTATTCATGGTGCAGTTAATAATAACAACAGAGGTTGGTAAAAGCGGTGGCTGAGGGGACTATCTATTCATCAGCACAAAAATAAATCCACACAAAAATGAGCAAACCCGAGTTAAATTGGGGGTGGAACATCCGGAAATTAAAGCTCACAGCAACCGCCAATTAACTTCAAGAATACAGGATCACAGATGAGCTATTATGCCTATCTGGGCCTAGTTCTGCATGGTAACGAGTCAAATCCCCACATGGTTGCATTAGCAGAGATGAGTGCCTTGCTGTGTTTTGCCGCTGGAACCAGGTTGCCTGAAGATGAACAACTCTCAGGTCTTTTCTCCTAGGAGTTCGAAGTCGAAATCTAATGGCATAAAATGAAGTCACCAGACAGTTGGCCAGTTATGTAAGATGAACTGGCCCTAAAAAGAATGCAATAACAGTCAGATTGCCAAGTTATGATGATACTACCAACAAATTGACAATAATACGGGCTACAGTGACTAGGCGCAGTGGACGGGGGCTGAAACAATAAACATAACTTTAGTACCACCAAGCACGAGTCTCCTGAACGGGCCAGCCACTGCGATCTATCTTTATTTCTTCAAAGTCCAAAGACCACCATCGAACACTGGAGAAATGTTCTAGATGAAAGGATCTTCAATTGCATAGAGCATAGTAGATGGAGACGCAAGAGTAGTTGGATCTTGTTCAAGTGAAAAATCTGAAGAGTAATAATAAATAACGCCGCGAAAGTGCCTCTTTTTGACCTATGGCCGCTGACTGCCCCTCTGATCTCTGATTATCGTAAGGATCAGCCTGGCCTAAGCCGAAACTTGACAATGAGACAAAGGATGATTAGCCAGCGTCGACTCTAATTTTCTTGCTGTTGTCAATGTTTTGTGCTCCTCTCCCCACCCCTGACAAACTATCCGAGCCGTGCGGACTACCACTGGTCAACTTCCTCTGGGACACCCTGCAACGCCCCCTCCTATAGTTACCAATCAGCATGATGGGGTGCCTGACTATGCTCAATATAGTCTAACAGATCAGAGTAGTGCCTTACACCGCTGCCACTGCAGTGTGCGCTAAGGTACACTAATTTCCTTCGACTTGCCCCTTTTGGGGTGCTGGTCCCGGGTCCAGAACTAACGAACAAACGTAGTATCTCTCTCTCTCTCTCTCTTTCTGTGTAGTCTGTCTGTCTCCAGGGGGTCCCCCCGGCCACGATCACATCAAGTGGGCTTTGGCTTTTCTACCACCCGCTGGCCGCCCCTACTCGCCTCTTTTCTCCCTCTCTTTTCCCTACTTCCTTCTCTTCTTCTTCTCTCCTTTCTATCCCGAACTTCCTCAAGTCTCTTCCATCTCAAGAAATCAAAAGAGGCCACCGCGCCCCTCCTTACAAGCGCTTTATTCACCACCGCTTCACTCGTTCAGCGGGCATTCCTTGAAATTTGCATATCTTTACATTCTTATTCACCATGAGGGGTGCTATTCTGGCCACCGCGGCCGCTCTTGCGGGTACCGCCATGGCCGATGTCGCGCACATGCGTCGTCACGGCCACGATTCTTTCCACCAGCGTCGTGCTGCTGTCGCCGAAGCTGATGCTACCTGCGGTTGCACCACCGAGGTCGTCACTGTCTGGGGTCCCCCTACCCGTAAGTCTCCTGAAGTTGCGACCGAATCTGATCGAGCTGGTGTTTTGATATGACTCGATGCTTGGTTGATCATATCAAAAGATTCAGCGCTTACAGAGAGCCACTGCTAACGTCAATTAGTGATCCCCGTTGCTACTCCCACTCCCAGCACCGTCACTTCCGAGACTGTCACCACTCTGCACTCGACCAGCACCAGCACCGTGACGATTGTTGCCACTCCCTCCACTCCCGCGGCCAGCTCGAGCCCTGCTACCCCTCAGGTCCCTCTGCCCACTCCCGCCATCACCAACTTCCCCTCGACTGGTGTCTACACCATTCCCGCCACCACGGTGACCGTCTTCGACACAACCACCGTGTGCGGAGCTACCACCACCGAGCTGCCTGCTGGTACTCACACCTACGGTGGTGTCACCACTGTGGTTGAGACCGCTACTACCGTCGTCTGCCCCTACGCCACCGTTGAGCCCTCTGGCACCACCGTGACCAGCGTGATCAAGACCACCACCTACGTCTGCCCCACTCCTGGCACCTACACCATTGCTCCCACCACCACCACCGTCCCTACCAGCACCGTCGTTGTCTACCCCACTCCGGCCGTCATCACTCCTGGTACCTACACTCAGCCTGAGCAGACTGTGACCGTCACCCGCACCGACTACACCTATGTCTGCCCCTTCACCGGCCAGAACGAGCCCACCTCTGCTCCTGCTGCCCCTAGCACCAGTGCCGTTCCTGCTACCACTGCCGTTCCTGCCACCACCACCGCCGTGCCTTCCACTAGCGTTGCTGCCCCCTCCAGCTCCAGCACCGCTCCTGCTTCCACCGGTGCCGTCAGCGGCCAGATGGGTATGACCTACACTCCTTACACCAAGGGTGGTGACTGCAAGGACAAGTCCTCCGTCCTCTCCGAGGTCGCCAACCTCAAGTCCAAGGGTTTCACCCACGTCCGTGTCTACTCGACCGACTGCAACAGCTTGGAGTACATTGGTGAGGCCGCCCGGACTTCTGGTCTCCAGATGATCATTGGTGTCTTCATCAGCAGCACTGGTGTCTCCGGTGCCCAGGACCAGGTTACCGCTATCTCCAAGTGGGCCCAGTGGGACCTCGTCAACCTGATCGTCGTCGGTAACGAGGCTATCCAGAACGGCTACTGCGATGCTTCCACCCTTGCTGGCTTCATCTCCTCTGCCAAGTCCGCCTTCCAGTCGGCCGGCTACTCTGGCAAGGTCACCACCACCGAGCCCATCAACGTCTGGCAGGCCTACGGCTCCACTCTGTGTGGTGTTTGCGACATTGTCGGTGCCAACATCCACCCCTTCTTCAACGCCGATGTCTCCGCCGACCAGGCCGGCAAGTTCGTTGCTCAGGAGATCAAGGTCCTTGAGGGCATCTGCCCTGGCAAGGATGTTCTCAACCTGGAGACCGGCTGGCCTCACTCTGGTAACGCCAACGGCAAGGCTGTCCCCGGTGCCTCCGAGCAGGCCATCGCCATCAAGTCCATTGCCGAGGAAGTCGGCTCCAAGTCCGTCTTCTTCTCCTACTTTGATGACCTCTGGAAGGAGCCCGGCCAGTTCGATGTCGAGCGCTACTGGGGTTGCATCGACACCTTCAACTAAGCGCGGGTTGAGCTTGCGTTTTGAGAGAATCTAGGGAGGTTTGGAGTTATTCCCAATTTTCTGTCGGCCCAGGATATATCCTTTCATTTTTTTGTGTGTTCAACGACAGTTCCCACCTTATACCATTCTCAATGTACCTCCAAGTTCCCATAGTAGATATAACTTTTTATTTCATGTCTGCCCCCTGAGCCAATCGACTGTTTCTTTGTGTATAGTCTTGTATATGCAATCCATACTGATTTGTATCTCCTGTTCCACTCAACGTAACTGTAGCCGCGATCAATCATATCATTCTGCATGACTGTTTCAGATCAGTGATCTTTCGAAGCGGGGGAAGAATGCGACCCTATACTAGTGCGCATTCCTCTATCTTATCACCTGCCGTACTCCGCACGTAAACAAACGCAACAACGGTATGACACTGCATTACCACAAGATTAATCTACAAGTACAAGACGTATGATCGACTCAAAACACTGCCCATCGGTCTATCCATCCTCTAATAGCGATCGACTGGCACTAACAAATAGACTTGTCCCTCGGCCTGTGGCCCTTATCTTCCGATCACATTCAGTTCTTGTTTCTGCGATATGAAAGAAGAGGACGAGGAGGCTGCTGGCAAACGGGTTGCTAGTTCGGTCCATTAGCTTTCATTCTAGTGATGCCGACAACACGAGGGGAAGCAAGAGGGGACTTGAACTTGGACTTGGGACTTGACTTACAGCGCCCGGGGCACAGACGAGAGGGACACAGCAGTCGTAGGCGTTTACGGTCGCGTTGCCGCAGGGGAAGCCGACCTATTTGAGTTAGTTATTGCGTGCTTAGCGGATTGGCATTACTCCAAGCTCGTTGGCGGGAGGAGAGAATGAGTTGAGATTGAGTATGACCATGGGAAAGAGGAGGGGAAGTATGTGAGGACTTACGCCGGAGCAGGACTTCTCGGCGGAAGGCAGCGCCACGGCGACGGAGAGGAGGAGGGTGAGCGAGAGGAGACGCATTTTGGATTTTCGACGAGGAGAAGCTTTGGAGTATGAGAGAGGTGTCGTGATAGGTACGTAGGCCCTCGGTAAAGTGGATGATCGTGGTGGTTGTGGTGGTGGTTGTGGAATCTGTGTTGCTTGACTTGTCAGATTGGTATCCCTTGACAGGTAGCTTTTACCAACAGTGGTTGTGATTAAGGTAATTATCTTCTGCGCCCCTTGTGAAACTAAGTGCTACCTAGCAGGCTGGCTGCTGGCTGCTGGCTGCTTGCAGGGTGTGAAGGGGCAGGAAGGGAGTATAAGGTATAATGACAGGGTCGATGTACATACCTTCTAAATGAATCGGATCGATGCACGAGTCTACAGCAGTCGACTGTCCGGAAGTAGAAGTCAAACGGAAGAACGTGGGAGGCTGAGCAGAGCAGCAGGTTATGTACCTTTCTGTCACACCGGATGAAAATCAGGAGGTCGGGCTGGTGCGACAATGAGTCTGCGTACGGTACCTTCCTTACTCCATAGAGGAGCAAGCCTGGGCTGTCCCTGACGCTGACTCTCACCCTGTGCTCTGTATTTTTGGAAGCGACGCAGCAACCTGAAACACAATCAGCGGGATCGGCTGTTACGCTGTTGATCAGTGATCAGTGATCTGCAGGACGGTGTCCGTACACCTTGTTATTGGACGCTGGGCCGCTGGCTGTGGGTATGTGTGCTACCTGTGAGCTGTCGATGACATGAGATGGATACTGGTTTCTCCATACCAAGGACGAATGGCAGGAGTAGTCTATGTCCAGGGGAAATCATGCTAGCCTGGAGGTTGGATTGTTATTATTCCATGGCTGGTGGTATACCCTACCTTACTCGTATGTACCAAGTAGACTACGCTGTTCATATCTGGATGGTAATAGCGAACGACATATGCTCGAGTATGATCCTAAGGACTGGCGAATACTCCTCGTGGATCCGCTCTGTTGCCTAGACTAGTTGGCCATTACCCATAGCATGCTTGCTCTGATGCAGGCACAATGACGGCAGGGATAGTAGCTCGTATGTACAAGATTATAGGTAGTCTTGAACGTGCTGTATTGCGAATGCCTGACTCTTTGTACATCGGCTTAGCTGAGTGAATGGTGCATCTTCATATAAAAGTCACCAGACGGTCATAAGAGAGTCATCGAGCGTGTACTCAGGAGGCCCCAGCATGTCCATGATGACATCATAACTGGCACTTGGACTGACCAAGGACTATTGATTGTTCCAACTCGTCACCTACACTACGTATAGCTCCAAGAGAATAGTGTACTGACAATTCCCAATTAGCATTGCACATCCCTAATACCTGCCTAACAAACATCTCAAAGACATCCAGGTTTATGACTTGTTGAATGGTCCGACAAAGTAATCAAGAAGAATCATGCGCAATGTTCAAACGCCCAATGAAGCCCGCTAATTAACTGTACAGCATTGCCATGCGCCGAAAATCAAGCACTAGCGATGGATGAGGGAAAGTAAAGCTTGATAGCGACAAAATGCTTGCAAGAGATATAGAATGATGGTAGAGCTCATCCTCTACTGAAAGTCTCAAGGATGGCTCGTGGTACATGAATAATCAATGACTGATAGGATGCAATGTTTGTTCGAGTTCCATAAGGGTCGTTCAAACAAGTGTTCGGCTGCCAGAGCAGAAAAAGGGAAACCCCACAACATAGCTGTATCGATGCGCGCTAAACGCTGTAACCCTTGACAGAACCTCAGGCGGCAGTCAGGGTCGAAGAAATGTGTATGTAGAATCCGCATTATGTATTAATCCCATAGTGATATGGAGCATATAGACATTTGAGAATCGACCGATGGATAAGGCTTGTCGTGAATACTGATCGTCATGCTTTCTTAGAAAATAGTAAACCGTTTAGATTTGCCAGACTTTCCGGCATCTGTTCCATGTATTAGCTCGAGGTAGCACGAAGGGTCGTTGAACGCACCTAGAGACTTCTGGTTCTCTTTTTGCCCTTCTTTTCCATTCTGCGCAGGGCTCCTGCCCTCGGCGGCAGCTCGAATCGTGGCAATCCGATGCTTTGCGCGCTCGTCGCCCTGATCCGCCGCTCTCACGTACCAGACGTTGGCCTCTAATGGATCACGACGGCAGCCAATGCCCATCTCTGTAAAGTATCCGACAGCATATTGCGCTTTCGCCAGTCCTATGTAGAAAGTTAGCAAATTAACCGGTCGAGTCCGTGTGTCCACATACCGAGTTCTGCAGCTCGCTTGGCCCACTCATAGGCCTCGCCTTCGTCCTTCTCCAGAACAGGCTCCGCGCCTACCAGGTACCAAGCGCACAAGGCCATCATCGCCAAGATATGCCCGCTTTGTGCGGCATTGGTATAGAAGTGGATGCTCAATGCAGGGTCTCGAGGACAGGCCAACTTGCCATGCTCATACGCGTCTCCAAGCCGATAGCTCGCCTCGGCATGGCCCAGATCCGCCGACTTGGTAAATAGCTGAGCTGCGTAGGCCGGATCAGGAAAGACATCATCGCCGAATCCCGTTTCGTGGAGGAGACCGAGTTCGTAAGGCGCAGAGTTGTACTGGGCGTCGGAGGATTCCGCCGCTCGCTTCAACCATTTGATGCCTTCCCGATACCGTTTGCCTAGGCCCATGTCGCCCGCCAAACAGGCCTTTGCCATGCGCAGCATGGCCCCAGGATGATTCTTTGAGGCAGCTTGGCGGTAGAACTGTTGTGCTCTAGCCGCTTCTACCCTGGTTCCCCAACCGAATTCATAACAGAGGGCGGTACGGTAGCATGCCTCGACGTGGCCATGCTTGCTCGCGGCTAGGAACAGGGGGAATGCTCGGTCATAATCTTCCTTGCCCTTGCTGAAGAGTCCGGATGCATATCCATCCGCCAAGTAGTACTGCGCAAACGGATAGCTACGGTCGGCCAGACGTTGAAAGATCGACTTGGCTTCCTTGAGAAGGCTTTCACGAGTGATTCCCGCCGCTTTTCGGCCATACACTGCGTCCTTGCCTGCTTCATGATCGTCCGGCGGCATTTCCAGCATCGCGTTGACCATAAACACGGCGAACTCGTACTGTACCGCGGGGTCGTCCGTTTTCTTCACATTGGCAAGATACATATCAAAGGTCTGTTTGTGGCTGAGCAAGGAGGCATTGTTGCCCACCCAGGATTTTAGATGGGAGTTGTCCAGTTGCCCGGGGGTCGGACCTGGCTGAGGATAGGTGGTGTTGAGGAGATCGATAAAAGAAAGTGGACGGACATCGGGGGACGAGGAGTTCCTCGGTGAAGTGCGTGCATGAAGGTAGGGAGAAGCACCGGGCGACAAGTTCCGACTATCGCCTCCCATGTCCGAGACGAACGAGTATGTCGAGTTTGGCCGTGGTATACCATGCCGTCTAGCTGAGAGATGTCCGTTGGAGCCGGACAGATTCTCGGCCGAAGCGGCACCAGATGGTGACTTGAGCGCGACCTTGGAGTTACGATAAGGCTGGTGATGATAGTGCAAGGGCTCGAAGTTCTCGGGCCGAACCTCACTGTCCAAGCTGCCCCGGGAGGAGTTGTTCTGGCTGCTGGGAACTGCAGGGTCTAAAGGCGAGGCATTAGGCTGGATAGAACCAGTCGCCTCATCTTTGAGCTGGTTGTCTATGACAGACCAGGAGCCGCTGCTAGCTGGCGTATGCCCGGCTCTCCTCGATCCTGGGGCTGGTGGAGGGGCGTAAGAGTCTCGGCGTGGTGGAAACGCCCCATTGCTGTTCTGGGGATTCCGCGATTGATCCTCAAGCGCCATATGGGCTAAAGCAGTGGTGGGAATAGGATTCCCTACATGACCGTTTCGAGTACTTTCGTGTGCCATGTTGGACGATTGCGGCAAATTCATGTCTTCGTGAATATAGACCGGCGGAACTGGAGGATATTCATCTTCAGATCGAGAGCCGGGCAATGCCTTCCGTGCAATGTGTTGTGTTGCGCGCTGTTGGGGTATCGACCTGGGGGTCGATTGACTCTGAGACGGCGAAAGCGGGGGTGATGATCGAAGATAGACCGGGGGAGGGGACGATATCGGTTGAGGGTATTCGCCTGCTACTGAGCTTGCCATTTTGTCCTGAAAGACAGATTATGCGGCAGCAACGACAGGAGACGAGATTCCTGTATTGCCGTCTTTTCAAAAGACTGTCAAATTGATCTGGAGCGAGGGGTGATTGAAGATGGGGGGAGCTTAGAGATCCGACGGCATCGAGACTTGGCCAAGCAAATGTGCAGTAATCGTGAAAAACGGTCGGACTTATGATTGCGTACAATGGTGCGAATCGCGGTGATAGCGACCGAGTGAAGATCTGTACTGTGCCCTGGGGATGAAACCAGGATCGTGGAGAAGTAAAGGGTCAATGGAGGGGACTCGGGGTTGGGTCCACTGCCTCGCAGTAGTAGTAAGTACTCCGAACCTGTCAACAGCAGGGAGAGGCTGGATGGTTGGATTTCTGTATACTTGTCTCAGGATACACCGCGGATGAGGTGAAGATGCAAATCCGAGAGTGTAGTCTAAAGTTGAAGCCAGAAAGTCAAGTGAAAATCTCAATTGCCTGACTGAGCGAGGGAGTCTCTACTTTTTTTGGAGAAGAGGAGACGCTCAGAGAGATGCACCAAGTGGGCGAATATGAAGAGTCCAACTCCATAAATGGCTCTAGTCTGATCATTAGCTGCTGCTTTAGACCGGTTCCGCCTCCGTATTGATCTCGGTATTACATTTACCAGTGGGCGGTACCTACCTTAGGCAGACAGAAGTATTATTTGGTTCAAAGAAAGCAGCAGAAAAGAGTCATGAAACCCCCACCTGAGGCACAGTGGAAATGGTCATGTGGGATCGTGGTATTTTTCTCACTCTCTAAGCTTGAGCTTGTCTTTCTCTTTCCATCATCTTCTTTTTCATCTTGCCTTGGCTGGAAACAGATCGAAAGTGGTGCAAAAATTACTGGACTCGTTAAATATCCCAGAAATCATCTGGATGCTAGTTTTCGTATCTGGATTAAGGGTCTGAGAATTATTGTTGAAAGGGATAGCAGTATTATTATTACTTCTTATTACAGAGCGCTAAGAGCCTTAGACTAGATCGAAATGCAAATATTCCTCCGTCGCTTACGGAGAACTTAAGCCTGAACACCGAAGATTTTAGGCTACAGGGGCAAAAATAGTATCGGTTGAATAACCTGTATTATACCATGGTATTAATTATTTAAATAAGTAGTGACATCTCGATAAATATTGTACTACCTAAAAAGACAGCTGTCTCTCTGGTGGCAGTGGCTCCGTACGGAGTATACCGTGCCGAGTGGAGGTAATCCTACTCCGTACGAAGTCAATGATTATCACAGAGCAGCCAATGGTGTTGAACCTTCTTGACATCCGTCCGACTGGACAACCTAAGGGGTCTTCCATGGCTTCATTTGTTCTGTGCAAGGCAATCAGGGTATGATGAAACAGCAACGTCAAAGGGGTACAGAGTTACACACTTGGGAGTACACTATGTTTTTGATCTTGTTTTAACTGCAGTTTACAACCTGCTAGACACTTAAAAAAGCAAGGAACGATGGGTCCCCATGCGCAAGGTCGATCTTGGCGATCGCATTAATCAAGACATTCACATAAGAACAACTGGAGATCTATCTGGAGAAAAGGGACAAGTATAAAAAGACATGGAAGATATTGGATTCCAGCCCAAGGTGAACCTAGCCAACTCGCTAGAACGCGGCTCATCAGTCCATACGCAAATTAACATACGGACAGCCTGTGGCGTGGAGCTTTCATAATGACGATGCTCCAATCCTTGCCAAGTCCTTCCCCATACAATATTCGTGGAGCAAATCGAAGGTTTAATGATCCTGGTCTTGATCCCTCCCGTCTGAATCCAAAGTCGAGAAGGATCTGCCGAATATACAGTTCAGAAATACTCCCACGCAACGAGCCTTTTTTCACTTACCTTCCTCACCAGAAGCCGCAAAATTACTGCGAGGGTGAGGTGGAAATAGACATCCTCACCGTATTCTCAGCCGCCTCGTGTTTCAGCCTCAGCCTTGTCATCTCCTACACTTTGCCGTAAGAGGACCTTCGAGACATTCTTAACGTAAAGGACATTGGTCTTAGCATCGCTTAAAAGTGCCCAAAGTGAGATTCCGGTGATGTGTCTCTGGAAGCTGAAGGGCCTAAGTCAGAGAATACGACAACAGTACTGTCGTTTAGTCAGTACCGCTTACATGCGACACGCCCAGGTAGAGACGAGAGAGACCTATATATGTAATAGTTAATTTACTCCCTACATATCAATGCATTGCCGTCTGCTTGTACAGCGTAAGTGTGGAGCATAGTACCGCAGACTATATGATCAGTATCATATACATGGCATCGGACTCACCGCGTTGTGTCGGGTTCTAAGTTTCTGGACCACGGACCCGAGTTCTCCACAATTGATATTCCGAAGACATTGAGCAATAAGAGCGTCGGGCAGCCGTGAGGATCTGTAATGCAAGTGTCATCGTCCAAGTTCCTGAGAACCATACTTGCTATTGGTGAGTAGAGAGTCAAGTCAATTGATCTCATGGCGCTATGCAGTACTAAGGACTGCAGGATCGATACACTGCATATGAGCTCTTTACAAAGCTTGGATCATATTCTGATATGACCCGTAGAGTCATGAGTACCCTCACCGGTTGGTAAAGTCTTCAGTCCTGAGGGTTATTCAAAAGAGAGGAGATAGCTAGTTATATGGAAGTAGACTTCAGAAAAATACAGACCATTGAAATGTTCTGTATGTGGAAACAAAGCCGTCCTTTATACGGAGTAAATACCAAGCTGTAGCACCGCCACAAGGCCCCTGAGTTAGGCGTAGATAATTGGCATCGGTAAGGTAGACAACGGTTTTCTGAAAGGTACTCCGTACAGGCTGAACAGTGTCTAGGCTTTAGGTACCTACTGGAATACTATTAGTCACATAGCAGATTAATTCTGCGATCATCATACATGAATAGCAATACGTTGATAGCATGTATCTGTGTAACAATCAACCAAGTCAAGTTCTCAATGATGTGATCGATTGAGATCTGGCAAATACTACTGCGAACATGGGCATGGTTCGGAACCCAGGCCGAGTCATCGGGTCAGGCGGATATTCCAGACATGCGGCCGAGACATTTTAGGTGACCGGGGTACCTACACAACTGCACGTACTTCATATGGTAAAGGAATCTATTCTATCTCTTATTTACTGCGCGGACATGTATAATGATTTGCTACTTGAATTTGCATTGAAAAAGTCATCCGCTGGCTTTGACAAAATTGTTAACAGTGTGACAGTGGTTCTTTAGCATAGATGAGCTGACAAGCTCACGCTGGGCTGTTCTAACTTTGTGGTGTATCCGAAAATAGAATACTCCCGTTGAGGTGTCTCAGATGTACCAGTAGGAGTTCAGTACAGTTTTACATGCATAAAAGGTCAGACAACGTGTCTGACGCATGGAGCGTTGATGTTGTCTTCTTCCAATTCTTCCTGCGCGTGGTGGAGGATGTCTCAGCAATGAACTACAGAGACAAAAGGCGTCTCCAGCAAAGTCCAGGATCAACTCCGTACTCGACTCATGCTTTGGTGCGCTGGGAAGCGGTGACCCTTAGAAATTTCAAGTTTGGATCATTTGAGGAGCAAGGACCAGGGAAACTCACAATGACCAGCCTTTTTATGATTGGCTTGACATCATTGCGCTATCCCATATATAGCTAGATTGTTTTCCCTCCAATGACAGAACCAATAAACGCTAAGGTAAGTTGACCCTTAGCAGACCATTAGACTCACTAAACCTAAAGGAGGCTTAGTAATAAAAAATTGCCCCTAGCGACGGAGCACATGGCTCTTATTTGTGTACAATAATTGGAGAAGCCTGCTAAGGTCGCAGCACTACTGCCTCTAGTCCCTGTTCCGGTGTCCCTTGATAAAGAAGTAGCAGGTAGACTCCAGCATGACTTTTTTTGATCATTTTATGACTGTTCATCTCGCTAAATCTTCTGATTGACTGCGGGTGAAAGGCGCTTGTTTTGACCGGTCTTGAATAATAATATAACACAGGTCGCAATCTCAAGGTTGATTCCCCGATGCCCATTGAGTAAGCAGGCAAGGGAGAATATCTATTGCAGTATTGATTGTACAGAACAGAAAACAGTCGCATACTCACAAATGAAAGCGCCTCGCCTTGTACAAATAATTAAGGTTGCTCCGGTTTCCAGCGTACCTTATGCACTGCTGCGGACACTCCCAGTTTCCCTTTAGTAGTGTACCTTGGTTTTAAGTCCTCTCCGTCGTAGGAGTTAGCCGTATTTTTCTTTACCCCTTCTTGGTCTGGCCAGCCTGCTCCGCACCACACCATCTTCGATCGCCTGCCATCGCTGTCCCTCCACAGTCCAACCGTCCAAAACTTTCCAGTAATCTCTTTTCAGCACGGGGCGCTTTCTTCCCAAATTTCCGCTTCGTTCTTTTCGCTAGGTACTTCCATCTACGCTCTCGACTGGGATCCTTAATATGCTGTCTTGACCGGCTTCAGTCACTCGCTTGAATAATACGAGGACATCTTGATTGGGTCAATTCTCCCGCCTTCTGTCAGCAGCGAGTATCCTCAGCGCTCGCTCACAATACGACAAACCACGATCGTTGGCAACGTTCGATTTCCTTGTTGGATTATTCGCTTTGCCTTATTGTACAACTTCAGGCAGTCGCTTATAGTATTCAACAAAAAGGAGGACATTGCGAATCAGCGCGCGACAGATATATCACGACTCCGGCAGTCTCCCACATCTTACAAGTTCAGACCCCTGAAAGACACTCAACTACTGCGTTATATTTGGGAATTTCAAGTGCATTCATGCTCGGCAGTCCCTAAAGGTGAGCGCTTTTGGCACAGCATTTTCCAACTCGGTCCTGTCAGATCTCGATGGATACCGGCCAGTGTCACTGACAAGGTCTGTCTGGATCCATAGAAGCGTCATGTCTTTGCCCCAGAGGCCGGGAAAGGTCTCCCCGCGGCGAGAGGAAACGCAGGCGTTCAGAGACACTTCGCGCAGACGACGACGGGATATCGAGTCGGGCGACAACAACGAGACACTGTCCAGCCCACATCGACACCACCATCGGCGCCATTCGCACAGCTCCAGAAAAACTAGGGATATGGATGAAGAGAGACTCGAACCCGGTGGGCACAAGAAGAGTCAAGTGCGGCCGGAGCGCAGTCGCATCGACGAGGACCATCCCAACTACCACTATCGTCAAAAGTCTCAAAATATGCCAGTATACCCGTCAACAACCGGAAATGAACCGCTGATCGAAGGCGACGAGCTCAACAGAGACAGTTCGCAGAGTACAGAGCACAGAGGCAGGGACGGTGATTTTGCTACGCACGGAAATATCAACAAGCCCATGGAGCGGGCGCCGAGCCGTCATCGGTCGAAGAGGAAGAAGTCACGCAAACTCTCAAGAAAGGCAGCTACAGAGGAAAAGCGACGGCAGAAGGCCATGGAGCAAGTTCGTCCGCCGAGCCCCTGGAGTGCTTATTGTGCAATCATCACTTTTTGGGCACCCAACTTCATCCTGAAATGTTTTGGGATGCCACAGAAGGCCCAGCGAGAAGCCTGGCGTGAGAAGATCGGTCTTATCAGTCTCATTCTACTTATCGCAGCATTTGTCGGTTTCCTCACCTTTGGTTTCACTGCAACTGTCTGTTCCGCGCCTCCAGTACGGTTGAAGATCAACCACGTCGACCGTGGGTACATGATCTTTCATGGGGAGGCCTACGATCTGTCTAAGTCGAAGCATCCAGCGGCTGCGGGTATTCCGGCTGACGCTAACGTTCTCTATGACTTACCTCACAAGTATGGGGGCCAGGACGGAAGTTTCTTCTTCCAGCAGGTCAACGGCGCCTGCAAAAATCTCATCACCTTGAAATCGGGATCAGATATCCCTTCGAATTCAGACGGAGATCTCGCCTGGTACTTCCCCTGTACGGCTTTCGATCAAGATGGCTCCTCGAAGCCGAACTCCACCTCACCATACTATAATGGCTGGGGCTGCCACACTTCGGGAACCGCTCGGAAGGCATTCTACAGCCTGCGGAGCTCAGGCGACGTGTACTTCACATGGGCTGATACACGGAATAAGAGTCGAAATCTTGCGGTTTACTCAGGAAACGTCCTGGACTTTGACCTTCTGAACTGGCTCGATGAATCTCAGCTCAACATCCCGGCTAAATTTACTGAACTTCGCACGAATCCGGATGTGCGCGGCGTTGACTTGACTTACTACTTCCAAACGGGCGAAGATAAGAGGATTGGAAAGTGCTTGTCACAGATCATCAAGGTCGGTACTATTGATACGGACACAGTTGGTTGTATCGCGTCAAAGGTCGTTCTCTACGTGTCCTTGATATTCATCCTATCGATTGTCGCCGTCAAATTCGTTTTTGCCTTGTTCTTCAAGTGGTTCGTCTCTCCTCGGTATGCGGCTTCGAAGACCAGCATGGGAGCGGATTCAAAAACCCGCAAGCAGGAGATTGAGGACTGGTCTAATGACATCTATCGGCCTGGTCCTCGCCTTGCAGACCAACACTTGCCTGACCGTCCTAATAAGCGAGCCAGTTTCTTACCAACCACATCACGATTCTCCAGTCCCTATACTGTGAGTAATGGAGGCAAGCAAAGGCCTCAGTATGTTACAATGGCCAGTCAGAACTCGACCTCCCGGCTACTCCCAAGCACTGCCGGTTCCATGTACAAACAGAGCCACAACAGCAGTGGTGGCTCATTGCATCTAGAGCCGTCGCGTCTGAACCCCGCTGCGAGTGGTACCAGCCTCGTCGTCGGGGCGGAATCCGATGGCCTCGGGTCATCTGCTTACATCCACGAAGCGGTTGTCCCGCAACCTCCCCCTGAATGGCAGCCGTACGGGTTTCCTCTTGCTCACGCCCTGTGTTTGGTCACTTGCTACTCTGAAGGCGAAGAGGGTATCCGCACTACGCTGGACTCTATCGCCATGACCGATTACCCCAACAGCCACAAGACTATCATTGTTATCTGTGATGGTATGATCAAGGGTAAGGGTGAAGAATACTCCACGCCGGAAATTGTCCTTCGCATGATGCGAGATCCCGTCATTCCCACGGATGAGGTTGAGGCATTCTCCTATGTGGCCGTTGCCACCGGTTCCAAGCGTCATAACATGGCGAAAGTGTATTCCGGGTTCTACGACTACGGCGAGACCTCCGCCATTCCCCCGGAGAAGCAGCAGCGTGTACCCATGATGATCATCGTGAAGTGCGGTACACCGGCTGAGGCAACTCAGGCAAAGCCTGGAAATAGGGGCAAGAGAGACAGTCAAATTATTCTCATGTCTTTCCTGCAAAAGGTCATGTTCGACGAGAGAATGACAGAATTGGAGTATGAAATGTTTAACGGGCTCTGGAATGTGACCGGGATACCGCCAGACTTCTATGAAGTCGTCCTCATGGTTGACGCAGATACTAAAGTTTTCCCCGACAGCTTGACCCATATGATTTCTGCCATGGTGAAAGACCCAGATGTCATGGGCTTGTGCGGCGAGACCAAGATCGCCAACAAGACAGACAGCTGGGTGACAATGATCCAGGTCTTCGAGTATGTGTTTCCCTCCTTTCCTCGCTACATTTGTCGTCCTTAGGTTTCTCTTTTTTCTTTTCTTTCTTTCCCTCTCTAATAAAACTTGCAGATACTTCATTTCGCATCATCAGTCCAAGGCTTTCGAGTCGGTTTTTGGTGGTGTGACCTGTCTGCCTGGCTGTTTCTGTATGTACCGCATCAAGTCGCCCAAGGGAGGCCAGAATTATTGGGTTCCCATCCTTGCCAATCCCGATGTGGTGGAACACTATTCTGAGAACGTGGTGGACACTTTGCACACAAAGAACCTGCTTCTTCTGGGCGAAGATCGTTACCTGTCCACTCTGATGCTGCGAACTTTCCCCAAGCGGAAGCAGATCTTTGTGCCCCAGGCTGTGTGTAAGACAGTGGTGCCAGACAAGTTCATGGTGCTTCTCTCTCAGCGGCGTCGCTGGATTAACAGTACTGTCCACAATCTCATGGAACTCGTGCTCGTCCGGGATCTTTGCGGTACATTCTGCTTCAGTATGCAGTTTGTCATCTTCATCGAGTTGGTCGGCACTCTTGTCCTTCCAGCCGCCATCGCATTTACATTCTATGTCGTCATCATTTCCATCATCAAGAAACCGGTTCAAATCATCCCTCTGGTACTACTCGCGCTCATCCTGGGTCTGCCGGGTGTGCTCATCGTCGTGACTGCGCATCGCTTGGTTTACGTGTTGTGGATGTTGATCTATCTCATTTCACTACCCATCTGGAACTTTGTCCTTCCGACGTATGCCTACTGGAAGTTTGACGACTTCAGCTGGGGAGACACTCGTAAGACGGCGGGAGAACAGGACAAGGGCCATGAAGCCGGGGAGGGAGAGTTCGATAGCAGCAAGATCACGATGAAGCGTTGGCGAGACTTTGAAAAAGGTATGATGCTTTCGACTCCCTATGAATGATGACACCGACTAACCTCTTCACTAGATCGCCGACTGAAAATGCAGAGTGGATGGGCACAACCTGCTTTTGGCGGAGGGTATCCGGCACAATATGAGCCGTACTCGGACTATTGATTTCGTTGCGATATATTGGATAATCATCATGACAAAAGATTTTTGTAATATGTTGCATTTTATTTTGGAGCGGCGCTCAAACCATGTCTCATAATATCTGTCGAGCCCTTGATCGATTTTTGAAGTGTATGTATTTCTTCTCCAGCTTGTTTGAACCTATTGCCATGTGGCGCTTCGAGCGTGCTTGTTCATGGAACTCTAAACTATGGCCTTACTGCATGTAATTAAATTCTCTTCACCAAGACATCATATTGTCATGATATTATAGAGCTGATTTGACGCTGTACCTATTGCCCATGCCAATGCCTCTCGGAAGTACCTACCTCTAGGTGGACTTGCCATACTCTCGACTGCAAGTGATTTTCTCTTCTCTTTCTTTGCTGCCATAATTAACTGACAGATGTCAACGACGGGTCGATGCTTATTGAGCTATAAGCAGTTACCCAAAACTATCCAGGTACAACTTTAAGTCCGGATGATTGCTTTGTCAATCAAAGGTTGAGTAGTTATTAACTTAACTAGTTAACTAACCAGTTGTGCGGAGTAAGTTAGTTACTTTGGCACTCCTGACTAAGACTCTCCTTTGTCATCCACCATCTCCCCTCTTCATTTAACCTCGTCGCTCAGCTGATGTCCTCGTTTATAATTTGAACTGCCTCAACCGGCCCTTATTCATCCTTTTGTTTCATCAATCTCTTCCTGTCATCTCCCTGCCAGTTTAAATGTCTGTTCTATGTTGTACTTAGTGTCTGATCGTCACCCGCCTTTGACGCTCAGATCGACCACTATCTTATTAGATACATCCGGGTCATGCACGTTCTTGTGCCCAAAACGCCGGCCATGCTGAAGTGCGCCATTCCTACCCACATATGAACCTTGGTGCTGATTTCTTTGTCTGCAAGCACTTTTAACATCGTCCTCTCACATCACGTTAAACTTGTGCAGTCATCAAGACGCCACTAACCAGAACAAGGCATAACAGCCTAGTAGTCAAAGGCCGTTGTCTCATCATTTATCCACCGGTTGCCTTCGGCTTCCGTGTCTTATGACATTACTCATGCTTACGGGCTGAGCGTCGACTATTGCCTTTTACGTACATACCCACATACATACTGCGACACCGCCCCTCACCGTTTTGAGATCAATCATCTCCCTCGTTACGGGTGCTATGCGACCTGATTTATCATCGCGACTCGACGCTTCCGCACAACTAGCAAACCACATATCGTTGAGGACTTGGCTTTGACTCGGTCGGAATCTCAATTCCTTCCCCCTAGCTTAATTTCGGACAGCCTTCTTCTCGCCGCACTGTGGGGGTGGAGGGAGACTAGCTGCGGGGTGACTGGCGATTACAGAGCAGAGGCGCCATAATCCCTGATCCCCGACAAGGAACAACGTGGTCGATTATCTCTCCGTCTGTACAACGCTTGGTGCGGTTTGGTGCCTATCAGTCGGAATTTGGAATAATACTCTGCGATCTCTCGGCTTTATCGGCTGGGACCTGGCTCGATTATCCCTCCGTGGCTTGCGCAAGCCTGCGTCTCGGGAAGAAGCAACTTGTGTACAACCAAGGGATGTCCGGTCCAAGTGACTTTGCATTTCCAGCGCCGTCATCGTCATCGCCGTCGTCTTTTTTCACGTCGCCTTCCGAACATCCTACGCATCCCCGTTATCGTGATCGGACATCTCACGCCTCGTCATGTGATGCGCCTGGGCCATCACGACTGCGACCTGTGGATATGTCGTTCGGACAGGCCTCCTCTTATGATGACCAGGACTCTGACGAGATGTCCAGGGAAGGCGATGAGCATGCTGCTTTGCGCACGGATGTCGACGAGTTTCCGATAGTAGCAACAATATCAGAATCTCACGATGTCGGCTTGACTCCAACAAATGACATGGGCTCGAGCGATGCGGGTATCTCCGCCTTCACCGCTGTATCGCAATACCCGAACGCTTTTGACAACGACTCGAATGCTCTCGCCGTCACAGAAGTTGTTAACGCCGTCATCGGACGGGAAGAGTATCTTGGAGGAGAGGGGAGGCACTTCCGAGCAGCATCGGTCGGCCGCTCGTCGTCCCCGCCAGCGGATCTGTATATTTCTGATTCAGAAACAACTGATGTTCTGGGTCATCAAGGTGGAGTGCCCATCGGACCATACATGGCCGGTGGCAGAGTGACCATGGACAGTATCCTGGCCAACGATCCAGCCCTGCAACACCACTTTTCTACCATTCCCGAAGAAAGCGACGAGGACGATGTGGGCGATTTGATTATGGACTACGAGTCACCAATTCCGCGAGGTGCGTTTAGCGTCTCCGACCATGAGGAGGATCCCGACGATACACAAAAGTTTTACGTGGATCATGACGATGACTATTACGAAGAGAACATCGACCTTCCGCGGACGCGCGAAGCTACCGCGCAACTCACGGATGTCGACTTCAACGATTTCTACCGGGCGTTCGACTATGATCCGCTTCTGGTGATGGAAGCAGCCCCTACTGGTAATCACGGCGATCACAACAATTTTCCAGAAGGCGAGGCGACGGGAGGGCTTCCAGGGATAGACCTTGCCCACATTCCTACATCTGCGCTCCACAGCCCGAGTGAGTATTCATCAATCTATCCATAGTAAACAGGTCACTAATCTTTTCGTCTACGTAGCTCACGAACGGAATCTCAGTATCGATCAGTTTATCAACCAGTGGCTCCTGGAATCTACCAGGCTCCCACCGACTACTCTCCCTCTGATATCCAGGTTGCGACCGTTGTACCCCATATCCACGATGCTCGCATGGACACCGCCGGAGAAGATCATGCGGCCGAACAACTACAACAGAGATTTCTACGATATTCAACAGATCCCATGGTGGGAAGCCCTACGCGTAAAGCGGTCGGATGCGCGTGCACTGCGAGACCTCTGGTATACATCGTATCACAACGTTGACTATCCGCATCATCAGTTGGACGGCAAACTTCCGCAGGAAGAGTTCTATTTTCGAGAGAAATCGATGCACACTAAACATCGTGCCTCTATCGAACACTTCCAGCTGCGGAATTTGATGTCTGTCCCCGCATACAACACGGTCCATTTCTCGCATGAGTCGAAAGTCTACTCGTGGGCTCCGGCGCATGACGACCTGAGTTGCTTGATTGACCTGTCCAAACCGCCGATTAATTCTGGATTCCGCGGCCCTGTCAAAATCTCGACCATGAAATCTGCGCACAATATCTGCATCGCCGGTGGGTTTACCGGGGAATATGCCCTGCGACCGGCGGGCAAGGAGGGCGCAAAGGTGGAGGGGTATGTGACGACCAATGCCAATGGCATCACCAACCACATTGATATCGTCCCGAGCCGGACAAGTCACGCTCCGATGGGGATTTTTGCGTCGAATGACCAGCACCTTCGCGTGCTGGATTGCGAGACGAACACTTTTATCGCGGATCACGAGCTGTCGCGGGCAATCAATTGCACCGCCACGTCTCCCGATGGACGGTTGCGTGTGGTCATCGGGGATTCCCCAGATGCTTGGGTGGTAGAAGCAGACACAGGACGACCGGTGCAGCCACTGCGTGGTCATCGCGATTTCGGCTTTGCGTGCGCATGGTCGCCGGACATGCGACACATCGCTACAAGCAACCAAGACAAGACTGTGATCATCTGGGACGCGCGCACCTGGCGAATCTTACAAACGATCGAGTCAGACGTAGCAGGGTATCGCTCTGTACGATTCTCCCCGGTCGGCGGAGGTCCACGAACGCTGCTACTGGCCGAACCGGCAGACCGGATCGCCATCGTCAACGCGCAGACGTACCAGACTCGACAGGTCCATGATTTCTTTGGAGAGATTGGCGGAGCAGACTTTTCGCCGGACGGCAGCACGATCTGGGTGGCGAACACAGACGGGCATTTCGGGGGGTTCATGGAGTTTGACCGCCGACAATGGGGCCAGCAGTACGGACCACGGGGGCTTCCCAATGAGTGGATACGTGAGGCGGACCTCGACGAGGACGAACGGTGTGTGCTCAGCGAGCGGGAGCGACAGATGAGGTTCTGGTGGAATCTGAGCGATGAAGAGCACGAGGCATTGCTGCTGTAGTGGTTTGCATATGGCTGGTGCTGTGGCGTTTGTGAATGTTCATCATTACTCTGTTCTAGTGGCTTGGCTGCGCTGGGCTGTGGCTGAGCCTGGTGGGACTTGGGAGGTTATCTGCTTTGATGTTTACAGCGACTATGATACCACAATCGTTCATTTATCTCTTTCCTATTTGTTATAGAGTTCAATAGTCATATGTTTCTTGAGAGCTGAGTGAAATAATAATCCAATACGGGCATACTCCGTAATACTCCACGATATTACCTTAGTCCGTGGCTGAGTCGGTGTCCCACTGCCCCGCCATATCTGTTCCACCCTCATACGTAGCTGGCACGACCCCTCACCCTGGAACATACAGAAGAGTATACAAGAGGAAGAGGCCTATATAAAGCTCATCACATCCATTTCCCACACCTACCACATCACCAACTCGATTTCAAATCACCGAAAACCAACGAACCAAACACCCAAAATGTCCTTCTCAAACATGATCCAAGACGCTCTCTCAGGCCATGGCCACAGCAACAACAACAACAGACACGACGACAGAGACGATGACTTCAACCCCGCCGTCCGCTACGCCGAATCCCACGCCAACACATCGGACCCCTCCCTCTTCACCTCCGCCCTCTCCTTCCTAAACGAGAACAAGCACCGCCTCTCCAATGACAACGACATCAACGAACAGGAAATGATCCACGCGCACAAGTCGCTCTACGGCGGCGGTGAAAGCGAGCGGCGCCACGACTCGAACTCCGTCGGTGCGGGGGCGGCGATGCAAGCGCTTAAGATGTTTACGAGTTCGTCGGAGGGGGAGAAGAGCGGGATGGACAAGAATGCGTTTATTGGGTTGGCGATGGCGCAGGCAAAGAAGATGTTTGAGGAGAAGGAGGCGAAGGGGGAGGTGGTAAGTTTGTTGTTTTGTTTTGCCTTGGCTTTTTGGATTTTGGATTTTGTTTCTCTTGTTGGGCATGAGGGTGCTGACTGTTGTAGAATGGCGATAAGCAGTCTGCTATCAATGCGGCGGCGGAAACGGCGCTCAAGATGTACTTGAAGAGTGGAGGTGGTGGTATGGCTGGCACTGGTGGCCCTGGCGGTGGTCTGCTGCAGCTGGCTAGCAAGTTTCTGTAAAGGGTTCCATGATTAGGTTGTTGATATGATGCTCGTGGCCTTGACGGTCAGCATAGCTATGACATGTCTATGAATATGGACCATATGTGGTTCTCCAACTTATTCAATTGCTATATACGACGCTCTATGTTGGTTCGTAGGAAATACCTACATTCAATCCATGCCTCCGGCATCAGTCAATATCAAGCATGCAAGCGCCAAACAATCTAGGCTCGCTCTTTTGGTATCAAAAAGCCAGACCCGAAAAGAATCAACTTGCGGAAATCAACATGAGACAATGGAACAATCTAATGAAGGCCGGGTGAGGAGAAGTAGAATGAAAACTGTAGGAAGAAGAATATATGAGGTGCAAGAGTCAAAGTGCGAAATAAAAGAAGAAAAGGAAAGCAAAGAGACAATCACCAGTCGTCATCGTCGTCCTGCTTTCCTTGCATTGCATGTTGTCGCGCCCTCAGTGCCTCTGCAAGTCCACCGGCTAAGCTTGCGTTGGACATACTATTGGGTGTTCCACGCCCGCTACCCCCAGAGGAGTCGTGAGAATTCATGCTTACAGCGCTGTCACGAGGAGCCGGTGGCGGCGTGGGAACTGCTTTGCGTGCCGCCATGTTCGGTCGCTTCGCTGGAGGCGCGGGAGGTGCAGGCTTGGCCTTGGCTGCCGCGGCGGCACCGTTGGTCGCCGGTGCAGGGGTCGACCTCGGGGCTGCTGGTGGCGGCGGAGGAGGAGCAGGTTTCGGTGTCGGAGCGACTTGCTCTTCGAGATATGCTTCTGGTGTCCAACCCTGCGCCGAAGTCGTCATGTTCATGCACAGCCACCAACCTATCAACTCGTTAGTAGACGGTTAGGATGTAAAAGGACTCCCATGCTTACCGTTTCCTTCCTTGGAAACAATCTGCACAATCTCACCAGCCTTGATTGACAGCTCGTTGGATTGCTGGCTATTGAAGTCATACAAAGCCTTTGCGGTCGGCTTCTTCGGAGCAGGTGCAGCCGCGGGTGGCGGTGGAGGTGGTGCCCTCACTGAAGCTGTTGAACCGGTGCGAGCGTGAGAAGCAGCAACGGCAGCAACAGGTTGAGGAACAGCCCTGGCAGCTGGCTGAGGTGCAGCAGGCTGCGGCGTGGCACGGGGCAGGGGTTGAGCTGCAGGAGTGGGTCTGGCCGCCAGCTTGGAAGGTCCTCCTCCTGGGCCACCAGGACGGAGTAGCTTCCCTTTGGTGACTGGACGCGCACTGACTTGCTTGGGCCTCGGTGTTGGCTTGGATACCGAGTTGGCAGGCTCTCCAGGACCGGTGTGAATAGTGCCACTCTTGTAGCTGTCATCTCGGGCAACAGCAGGATCCTTGACGACCTTGACGGTGGCCAATTTGCCCGGCTTCTTGTTGTACTCGATGCTGAACCTAGTTAGCGGATGCAAGACCAATACTCCAACAGTGACACTTACTGGTCAGCAATCTTCAAGTTCAATTGTCCGTGCAGCGTGTTGTTCAGGTGGGTGAAGAATTCCGTCTTGAACACGCAGTTGACAAGAGGGTCAGGCTCTTGTGGACTGCCAACCACAATTGAAAACCAGTCATCTTTCAAGTTCGAGGCACTGACAGCCTTGATGGCGCCGATTGGAATCGTCCTTTCGGACGAGATGACCAGCTGATTGTTGACCAGGTTTTGCGCTATGATGTATACGTGGCGGTTGGTCTGATAGAGTTAGCACCAAGCACAAGAGCAAGTGGAACAATCAGCGTACCAAGACTAGTATACGAGGAGCAGGCTTGCTGGACCGACCAAATTTCGAAACCAGAACCTCGCCACGGCACGAAAAGAGAATATCCTCTGATCCTGTAGAAACAAAGTCAGCCAGCCATCGAGCTGTATTTGGGCGTTCCAAGTACTCACCGCTGATGCCTGCACCGTTACGGACCATCTCGCCGGGTCCACCTTTATTGCCCACCCCGATATAATCACCAAGAAATCTGCGAGAACCGAGCAGACTCATCCGACGACGCTCCTTACGCCCGTTGAGAAGCTGATGTCCCTGATCGCGCAGCTTAATGAACTCGAGACCACCGGTGGTGCGACGCCAGAAGCGCTGAATGCGAATAGCACACTCAGTACGATAGCGAAGATAGTTTCGCCAGGCACGCTGGATTCGGATAGCCATGTTGTGCCAGTAACGGTCGCGCATGGCTTCCAAAGCAAATAGAGTCTCTGGCGTCTTGACAAACACCTTTGTGATTCCCATCTGGTACTCTTCGGCGGGTATGCTGGTATCCTTCAGAATCTGACGAGCGCCAGATTCGGCGTCCCCTGTCCATGTGTAATCACCTGCATAAGACGTCTTTGGCGACAGAAGATAGAAACGCTCCACGAACTTGTCGAATGTTTGACGGTAGGCAAAACCAGCGCGTCTGATCCGAACGTTCTCCTGCAAACCAAGGTATTTAATCTGATGCAGAACGTTTCCGACGTTGTACTCCTTAGGCGCCTTGTTATCGTTCGGCTTGATTGTCCGAATATACGACGGCTGGGCCTTCATCAGGGTTGCCACCAGGTCGTTAGCCGAGGCCTTGATCTTGTCGCTGGCGGTGGGTGGACGTCTCTTGTCATCCTGATTGACTTGCTCGGGGAAGAGCGTATGGACGAATTGGTTGCCGCTTGTTCCGACAAGGTTCAGAAGATCTTTTAGCAACTGGTCCTTGTTCTTGTCTGTCATTCCGGCAACGGCGTAGCTGACATCACCGGCGTAATGCTTGACAATGAACTGACCCTGGCGGTTCTCAAAGTTGGGGTTTTGAGACAAGAAGTTGAGTCTTCCGACGAAGGTGTTATCCGCAGCGCTGGAATCGGCGTGCGCTGTTGCACAGGCATCGTTTAGGGCGGCAAATACACCAGGCGGACGCTTGTCTTCGATCAACGAGCACACAACCTTATTGTCAAAGTATTTGATGGGAGTCCACTGAATCTGCTCGCGAGCGTATTCATCCTGCTCAGCCTTGAGGGTCAATTGGATGAAGATTTGCTGCAACTTCTCATTGACATAGTTGATACAGAGTTGCTCGAAGGAGTTCTTCTCGAAGATCTCAAAGCCATAAATATCCAGAATACCTATCGAGTTCGCAATCTCTCCTCTGGCAGTCAAGGAGGCGTTGACACGCTGCACAATCCAGTCAAACAAGTTGAAGTAGATTGCTTTGGCCAACGCGTCACGGACAGCAAGGGCTTGGACAGTGTTGAGTGGGACCTCATAGACTGACCCTCTGCGACCCCCACGAGCAGTTTCCATCACACGAATGGTAAAGGCTTTTTTCACCTGAGCAGCATCGACCTCCAGGAGGTACGCAACATAGTCAACCACTGACTGATCCGTAATAACGGCGTTTCCAGAATCGTCTTCTGCAAATTGAACATTGCCGATCCACAAGATCGCAGAGAGCATACGGAAGACATCATCCTGCTCACCCTCCGTCATGCCAATCACGTTCATTGCATTCAAAGTATCGCGGAACTCGGCAGAATCGTCAATGCCAGGGACGTCATAACATTTCGACCGGCTGGTGTAGAGGTATGACTGGGGTTGCTGTATGCCGAACAGATCTATCTGTCTGTCAGTGGGAGAAACACTGGTGAGATCGGAAAGCTCAACTCACCTCTATATTTCTGCGGCGCAGCCTTGGTGAACTGGTAGAAAATGTGAAAGTTTCGCTCGTTTGTAATTTGGCCCACTACTCTGGATTTCTCGAGTAAATAGTTGGTGATGTTGGCACCCACGGGTTCACCGTTCGTGTTGAACTCCAGTTCGAGATACTTCCCGAACCGTGAGGAGTTGTTGTTGCGCAGGGTCTTCGCATTACCGAAGGACTCGAGCAACGGGTTGGTAGCTAGCACCATTTCCTTGGTGTGCTGGATGGACGAGTCAGTGCCTCCGGATACACTGGCGATGTACTGCATAATCCGCTTCGCAGCTTCCGTCTTTCCTGCACCCGACTCTCCTGAGATAATCACGCACTGGTTATCCTTGTAAGACTTCATGTTGTAGTAGGCCGATTCTGCGACTGCGAAGACGTGGGGAGGCACTTCGAGTCGATTTTTGCCTCGATAAGACTGGAGAACATTGTCGGTGTAGATACCCACTGCGAAGCAACGATGTCAGCGACGCGACTCTGAACATCGCACATGGCTAGGTGTAAACTCACGGTCTCGGAAAGGGTTGACGGACACCAACACATGGCCGATATAAGTCTATCATCCGAAGAATTCAGATCAGCACACGCCCTCAGTAGCGCAAAAATTCGAGGTCCCCTAGTCGGCGGGTATTGCTTACATAGATCTCGTCATGTTCAAAGCGCAGCTTCAGGTTGTCATTGATAGCCTCGTTCGAGATTTTGCTCAACAATGTAAGATCTGAAACACCGATTTCCTTCTTCTTTGTGCTCTCGAAAGTGGCCTTCTTCACCTGAGGCTTGCCCCCCGTTTGTCGCCCATCGCCCACATCGGCAGCCGCCTTGGACCGACCGAAGCCTCGACTCTTCTTCTCTCCGCCAGCAGGACGTCGTGAGTGTCCCTAAAAGAAAGCGCGGGGTTAGAAAACAATTTCCGAATCAAGAACAATTTCTTTCTGAAGCTGATTGTGTAGGTTAAGCGTAGACGTACCATGATTGTTGCTGCCGACTTCCCCGGATATGGCGCCCAGGCGTCAAGATATCTGACCTATCAGTTTCGAACGGCAGCGGCAAGTGAGCGTGGAAGAGATAAGATAAATGTACGCAAAAGACAGGACGCTCAATCCAAGCAGTGCGCAGAGTCGGTAGAAAGAATGGTGGATTCAATGTAAGGAAAGGAGGGGGGAGAGAGGAGGGGATGAACGATAGTAGGAACTTAGAATGACGATGGTGTCTTGTGGAGGGCTGGACTGGAGTCTTAGTCCTTACTGGGCCTTGATAGGACTAAAGACGCTCTCCTGGATAATAACGGGGGCCTGCGCCACACTAGACACACATGTGGCACCGTTGGGTTCCCTTTGTCAGGTCGAAAACGCGCAATCTCGCTCAGGCTCCGGAGTTCTCTTAGTCAACCGGCCGCATATCCGACTCATCCCAGGCTAACTTTTTCGAACTTTGTTCGATTCCTTCGCCGCTCGGGCATTTAGGGGGCAAATCATTCGTGGTCCCTGGCGCTAAAAAATGCCATTGTCCCCAAATTAGGAACTGGAGCACAACCCGGGTATTACGATGCCTAGCGATATTATTCCTTGGCCTCAGGCTGTCAAAGGGAGAAACTTCGTGATCAACCCCCTCCTACGTCACTGCTGCATTTAGTTAAAGCTTCTGCCTTCACTTTGGATGAGACTGCATAATGGGGCTCATTGGGCATTTTAATGTGCATCTCAATGATTTCTGGATATTTCTTTTGAGGGAAAGAAAGAAAATAGTCTGGTGTTGGTCGGGTTATTGTGGCTGAGGTGTTGATTTTCTACGCTTGTCAAATAAGTTATATATTCCCTTCTCACTGAAGCATTCCCATAGATACAACACGTTGGATACGTCATGTCGACTCATGCGGTCATTAAATCAGATGAGATGCAGGTAGAGACCAGGACTTAAGCATTTACTCATAAACCTGATCTTCCTTCCAGAACTGAGCAATGTTCGTCCCTAGTTGACTCCCCAGATATTCATCTAGCACAGACCTCCCTTCCTGCGTGCGGATGGCCTGGCTCAAGGATTTCAAGGAAGGAAATAGATCGCTCAGGACATTTGCATCCTGTTCCGGGAGAGGAGCAAAGAACGGAGCTCTCATGTGATGTAGTAAAGACACAGTGTCCGTCAAAGGCCGAGAGAAAGGCGGTACATTCGCAAGAGTGCCTATATATTCCTGAATGCAGGTCGTGAAGCAAGATGAGTCAGGAATTGGGATTGTGGGCAGATGGTCTGGTAGGGACTCAGCCATGCTGGTTGGATAAAGGACGAATCAGCTGAAATTCATTCCAGTCCCGAGTTCCCAACTTAAACACAAGACAAAAGAGAAGAGCTTGCGTACAGTACTTGCAGAGCCAGGAGTCCTTCGAGGCTATACCTGCTACTTGCATTGCTGAAGGGCTCTTCCGTAAGGAGGAAAACAATGGCTTTTCTATGAGAGCCTGTGGCCATGCACGAAAACCTTTTCAGTTGAGCGATTGTCTCTTGCCTGTTGTCTTGAACAGAAGATTGAGAGAGAAGCAAGACCTTCAAATGCTGTGAATTGCCGAGATCAAAATGGAAATCCGCTTCTCGCAAATCGCACTCTAGTTGAATCACATTCAGAAGTGACTCAAAGCTGAACTGAGGTTCGGATGCAAACCTTCGAGCATTGGCACAGACGCTGCAATTACCGGGCCCATTACTTTCCAGACAGGACGATTCCCTAGAGAAGAGGAAAATGTCCCTCGAAGAGATGACACGGCAGGATCTGGCATCGCAAGAAGCGAACTAGTCTATAGTGTGAACTGATAGCCGGGATTGGAGAGTATATGTACAGGAATGAGGAACATGCGTTTGTGAGAGTAGAGAGGAGAGTGGTCAAGTCATGCAAAGTCTGGACTCTCATCCAACTTTCCTCCTTCCGCCACAACAAGATAAACTATCGACCCATCATCTATCACCATAACAGAGGGTATCCTGAAGACAAGACATGCTAATGCTGACATCCAACAACTCCGAAACCGGAAACTGCATAACAAGAAATATGAGCGAAGATTATGGAGAAGTTATTTATGTGCAGAGCCACACCAATCGAATCACTCAATGATTCTTTACTGAGGGCATCTCATGAGCGACCAATTTCGCTGGTGATTGGTCGAATTGAATAGGGACGGCTGAATTTGAGGGCGAGCTTTGGTTCGACTGAACGACGGGCTTGGGTACCTCGCCCGGCTTCTGTTCAGTGGTCTGTCCAAAAGTGAAGAACGAAGTGATCCGCGACCACCAGTCCAGCTCCGCCAGCTCTTCAGCCTCTTCTTCCTCTTCAACTTCCCACACTTCACGCGGAAGTATTCTAACCGACGGTTTGACTGACTCCCCAGCCTTGGCCTTGAGATGTATGACTTCCTTTTCCAAGGCGACCAGGGCCTTCCGGCCGGCCTTCTCAGACTGCTCCAGTTCGACTAACCTGGCCTCAACATCTTCTCTCCGCGTTGTTTCCTTTCTCCTCGATCTCCATGATTCAAACACGATCAGCCCACCCGCAACGAGAAATAAGAAGGTCTCGCTGATGAAAGTCGCGCCCGATTCTATGGCTTTAGATTCCGACAGCGGCCGAATATGAGGAGTGGGAGCCGGTTTCGCTGCCTCTGAAGCCGCAGCCTTTGCTTTCGCTATGGCCTGCTCTTCGGCTTTGGCTTCTGCTTCCGTCTTTACCGTCGGCGCTGTGGGTTTGTGTTTTCGGACTTCGGCTTCGGCGGCTGCACGCTTTTGAGCCGCAGCATTATCCCGTAGGTTTCCTAGGCGGAGACGCATGTCGATTCGATGAAGGCCTTGCGCTATGGAAACGCAGACTCGTCGGAAGCGCTCATGTTCGCGAGCCTGGGCTTTGATTTGATTCTTGAAGGTGTAAGTCTTTCAGAGCTTCAAAAATTGGAGGGGTTGAGCGGGTGAAGCATACTGCGATCGGCTTTGACAGAGTGCGAATCACAAGAGAAGAGAGCTTCAAAGTCAGAGACATTTTGTCAGCTCTCAATACAATTCAGGGGTTGAATTGAGTAGACGTCCAGGCTACTGCTGCAGTAGATGATGATGACTGATAGCCAGGCACTCACAGCTGCTCCGAGCGCTATGGCCGTATCGGGAATGGTCCCTGACCCTCTGCGTCATTTACAACCGCATTACGAATGATATACATGCTTATGTCAGCAATGCACGTTGTTGCGGCAGTCGGATGAATGTTTATCGATTACCCGATTAAGCAATCCGTTTTGAATAGTCAATTCCTCCTTCGCCATCACAGTTGGCAACCTCATTACCATCATCATCACTCCCTGCTTCCCCTCCCCCGCCTCTCATCAGGGCTGTCAGTTTGATTGTTGTGGCGTTACATGCATATCATTGTTTCAGAGAGTTATAGTTGATCATATTTTTCTACTTGCACTTTTTTTTGGTAAGAAATCACTCTCCCCGAATCCGAGTTCTTTGTTTCCACCACGGAACACCGAGACATTCGATGACCCGGTTCCAGACCTACTGACAGATTTGAGCCATAGATACCAAAAGCAGCTCATCTATTATACCCCTTTTCGCTCCGTCTTGCGTTGATTGTCTATATTGTAGCGATACTTTTATGACCTCGACAAATATTTCGTCTCACCTTGCCTGGTCACACGATTGATCTCCAATGCGAAAATTGATGCCCGAGCACAGCAACGAATTCGATCGAAGGATTGGAATTGAAGATGGAAGCATTGTCGCCGCGATCGACGAATCACTTGGTCAGACCTAAAGTCAGCATGGAGCGAAAAGTCCTGGACAAGAATGCCGCTGCCGCCGCTGCGGCGCAAAAAGCCGCTTCGTCGAAAATCCATGCGCCTCCACCACCATCGCTGGTTGTAGAGCCCGCGGAAGGGGGTGAGCGCTATTCTACTGGCGCTTTTCTTGGAAAAGGTGGTTTCGCAATCTGCTACGAAGGAACGCTATTGCGGAATGGAAGAGTCTTTGCAATGAAGGTGGTGAGGTCTGAGATGGGACAGAAAAAGATGCAGGAGAAGGTATGTCTCGAGTCGCATCCGCCCGCATTGGCGTGCTTCTATCAACCCTGTTCTAACCAGAACACTCTGTAGTTTCGAACCGAACTTCAAATACATTCGAAAATGCGCCATCCCCACATCGTCGAATTTCATCGCGCCTTTGCATTTGACAAGTGTATCTATGTGGTCCTGGAGCTGTGTCCAAACGGTTCAGTAATGGACATGGTGAGGAAAAGGAAATGCCTGAGCTTGCCCGAAGTGCGACGATTCATGATACAGCTTTGCGGTGCGGTCAAGTATCTCCACAAGAGGAGTGTTGCGCATCGTGATCTGAAAATGGGAAACTTGTTTTTGGATCGTAATATGGACATCAAAGTGGGAGATTTCGGGCTGGCAGCGATGATTATCTCTGAAAAGGACGAGAAGCGGAGGAAAACGCTGTGTGGGACACCAAACTATATTGCTCCAGAGGTCCTTGATAAGAGTAAGGGTGGCCATACCCAGAAGGTTGATATTTGGTCGTTGGGTATAATATGGTAAGCAAGACTAAAGTCATGGTACGCACAGGGCTCCCACTAACAGATATTTTCGAAGCTTTGCGATGCTTACCGGTTATCCGCCGTTTCAGTCTAAAACACAGGAGGAAATATACAAGAAAGTCAGGAATTTGAGTTATGTTTGGCCCAGTGGCACTCAGTGCGCGAATCACATTCCCGACGAGGCCAAGTCTTTGGTCAGCTCTTGTCTCAATCTCTCAGAGAACGAGCGGCCTGACCCAGACGACATTGTTGAACATCCATTTTTCAATATGTACGATGGATGTATTCCTCGACGACTGAACCCAACTTGCACTGTTTCGACACCGATCTGGCTCAGGTCGGATGAGCCTCGTGGTGATCGCATGATGCTCGGTCATAGCCTGGAGTATGACGAGAAGCTATCAGGCTACATAGAGCATGTTGATGACCCGACACAGCGATACCTCATCTGCCGGACGGCTTTCTACAGTCTCTGTGGAGTCGGACGTAAACCGGATGGGACAGCTCGCAAGTCCGTTGGCAAGAACTGTTCGAAATCTGCATTTGCGGAGTGTCTATCTGAGGAGGAAAAGGGAATGCAGCCAGTTATGCCACTGCCCGAAGACATGGTCTACAGATACCCTAGCGACCCAGATGGGGACTGGAGCACGCCCAGTCCTGGCCTTGCACTTAGCAAGGATGACTCGTCGTTGGACGGTACGAGGTCCTCTGGTAAGCGTACCGTATCCATGCGCAGTAATTCTGCCTCTCTTTCCAGAACCCAAGCCGCGCTTGCTGCAGCCCAGCAACGACGGAAAGAACCGCAGAGTCATGCTGCAACGCTTCGCCAACAGGCAATGGGTGCTCGAGGCTCGGTCAGGAAGATTGCAGCTATTAGTGATCCACCAGCAGTAGTAGAACCCGAGTCTGCTGCTCCTGTCGTGCCTACCGGTGGACTCGCGGAAAGACCTATACGCGCGCGACGCGGAGTGGCAGTCTCGTACTCAGGTTCAACGCGTGACTTGGACAGAAAGATTGTGCCATCTGCCAGTGACCCTGGAATGCTGACAGTGGGTAAAACACGGTCGCAGTCTCGACGACTGGGAGCGGCAAGCAACGACGCACTTTCCGCTCCCGCCGTCATCAAAGAGCGGTCTGTCTCCTCAGCGTTGGACAATCTACCTACGAGGTTACGCCAAAGCTCTGCACGCTCGGTTGCGAGGGAAGAAGCTCTCCAGTCTTCCAAGCGGCAGGACCTAGAAGAAGAAGTCAAGGCGAAGGAAGTGCCAAGCGGAGATGGCCGTCTGCGAACAGAAGCCGCCGTAAGCCGTTCCAGTAGCAAAACAGCCTCCACGTCAAGCAGTAAGCGCTCGACATTAGGACTGTATCCACTCCTTCATCCGGACGATCACTGCGAGATGATGCCAAGGACATCTCTCGAGGACGTCAACACCGACCTCCGACTGATGCTTTCTAACCTGCTGCCTCCGACATCTGGTCGCCGGCGCGTAAGCTCGAGAAGGACACCCCATGCATACGTCATCAAATGGGTAGACTACACTAATCGTTATGGCATTGGGTATGTTCTAGATGACGGTAGTGTGGGATGCGTGTTCAAAGCGGAGAACGGCCAGCCGGCCAGTGGAGTTCTGCTACGGAATGGTGAAAGGCATATCCGTCGGAAAGCCCGTAGCCTAAGCAAACAAAAGGATTCTACCTATTCCGAGGCTGATCAGCTCGTGCCTCGTAACGGCAAGCCGGTGGAATTCTATGAGAACTGCGAAATCACATCGTCAGATGGTCTCACGGGCGTCCGGCGTGCGCTCATCCCCCCTTCTGTTTTCGAGGTGAAGCCGTCTTCCGATGGCTCCTCTGGTGCTGGAATCAAGGTTCGCACAAACTCCGGTCTCGAACGCGCGCGTGCCGATGCGGAGAAGATCAAACGCGTGAAGCTGGTTGATCAATTCGGCAAGTATATGATTGGATCCTTGGGCAGACATGACGACGATGACGTTGCGGAAGACGATAAATCAACAGACGGACTTGGCCAGTTTATCAAGTTCTACCAGCGATTGGGCAATGTTGGTGTCTGGGGGTTTGGCGACGGTGCTTTCCAGGTTTGTTAGCCCACCTTTGCAACTTGATACAGCTCTAATCATGCTCTCGAATAGTTCAACTTCCCCGACCACACAAAGCTTGTCATATCCCCTGGTCGTACAAGAGCCTCATCACCCTGGGTTGACTTCTATCATCTCTCCCCTTCTGCGGCCCGGTATCTGAGTGCCAAAGGAAAGATGCACCCGTCCGGATTTGACACTCGAGCCGTCACTTCAGACGAGGCCACGGCATTCATGAGCATTGCTCATGGCAGCACGATGAGCTCCGTGGATGAGCGCATTCGCGATGTTCTAGAAGCCAACTTTTTCCTGGAGAAGATCAGCTTTATCAGGGAAGTCATGAAGAGCTGGGTTAAGCATGGGCGCTTGGGAGGCGGACCATCGCAAGATCAGACTTCAGCTGACGCTCCCAAGATGCTTTGGGAGGGCACTCAGGAACGGGCGCAACTTGGAGGAGGCAAGTTTGTTTGGGTGACCGTTGGGGCTCCTGGAGGGGATGGCGAGTATCGATCTATTTCTCTGAAGGAGAAAGAATCTGAAGGGAGAGAAAATGACCCGGAAATGGAGTCTTTACGAGAGCGATTGCGAGCATTAGCTACCAAGACGTAGATTCGGCAACCTTTCCAGCTACAACTTACGATGTCACGACTTTGCGATTTGTGTTTTCCTTGGCTCAGAATTCAAGCCTGCAATCACTGAAATTTCTTTTGTGATATCCAACAAAGCGCTGAGTGGTTTGCATAAAGCTTATAGCTTCGTTCTGTCAGTTAGCATTGAACACAATCTGCTGCTACTCTTTCTTGAGATACAATGACTCCAATGTACTGATACCCTGTTATGGAGGAAGTGGTCTCTTGCATCGCGTATCCGTTCTCTCCTCTCATGATAAATCCTTTTCTAGTCTGATTCCAACAGCGCGCCGTTATCGTGCTTGTATGGCATCGAAACAGTGCTCGTCTGAGCCCAGGTGGCAGGAGCTGAACCATCCGCTTAGACATCGGAGTCGCATTCGACCTCCACAGCCATAGCCTAGCGGAAAAAATCTCGGAGTATCTCCAGGAGTCTCTTTGAATGATTCCGTTCGCTACCCTCCGTCCAGCTGTGTCATGTAATACAGGTGTCCATCGTGCGGGGTTAGATAGCCCCTCTGTCTTCGAGCGAACGGCATTCAACGTCTAGCATTTCATCAATTGCCCAATCCTTCAGACCTTACTGAGATCTGTCTGCAATCTACCCATCACAAAATGGGCACCGTCTCCTTGTCCGAGATGCAGAATCCGTCATGTCTCTTGTACGGCCCGTTTGACGCAAGATTCGAAGACAGACCCATCCCGCAGATCGAGGAGCCATCCGACGTGATCATTCGCATCGCATACACAGGCGTCTGCGGAAGCGACGTACGTCTCATACCTCCCTTTCCCTGACCATCACAAAATCCAAATCTAACAACAAGCACCAGGTCCATTTCTGGCTCCATGGCGGAGGCAAACGCCTCGTATCCCCCGAGCAACCGATCGTCATGGGCCACGAAGCATCCGGCATCATCCACGCCGTTGGGCCCTCGGTTTCCACCCTCCAGCCAGGAGACCACGTCGCCATTGAACCGGGCTACCCGTGCCATCGGTGCCCCTGCTGCAAGAGCGGCCGATATAATCTCTGCCCGCGGATGAAGTTCGCTGCGGCGCCGCCGAGCTGCCACGGCACGTTGACCAAGTACTTCCGTCTGCCTGCGGACTACTGCTACAAGATCCCGCCTGGGACGTTAGGGCTCGATGAGGCGGTGCTGATGGAGCCGCTGGCCGTGGCGGTGCACTCTGTGCGACAGGTGGGTGTGCGGCCCGGGGATCGAGTGGTCGTGTTTGGTGCGGGCACGGTGGGTTTGCTTTGTGCGGCTGTAGCGAGGGAGTTTGGGGCCGCGACGGTTTTTATGGTTGATATTAACCGAGCGAAGCTGGAATTCGCGTGGTCGTTTCTCGAGAGCGAGGAAATGGTCTTGGGGACGTGGTTGCCTTCTGCTCCCGGGTCTTCGGAGGAGTATGCCGCCGCTTTGCTGGCTGCGTTTGAGCGAACGGACCACCGGAGTGATGAGATCCCCGGGTTTGATGTCGCTATTGAGGCTACGGGTGCGGAGCCGTGCATTCAGATGGGGATTGAGGTGCTTCGGGTTGGGGGCGCGTTTATCCAGACGGGGCTTGGGAAGCGGAATGTGAGCTTTCCTATCTGCACGGTTGCGGAGAAGGAGATTGTGGTGAAGGGGTGCTTTCGGTATGGGCCTGGGGATTTTCGGATGGGCCTGCAGTTTGCGGTTGAGGGGAGGATTCCTGTTAAGCAGTTCATTACGAAGGTGTTGCCTTTTGAGAGGGCGACGGAAGCCTGGGAGACGACGAGACGTGGAGAGGGCATCAAGACGTTGATTGAGGTGTCCAGTGAGGCAGAGATCCATGGAAATTTGAGCATTCAGGTTTAATATTGTAGAGCAACAAGGTTTTGGCTGCCATCACTGTTCTCAAATGCCATAGTCTTTAACTGCAAAGCATATTTGTGACATGTTCAATATGAGAATTGGTCTCAACTCTGTACATCGATCAAGTCATTCAGTTGTCGCTCTACGCAAGCGTGCATTCCTCCTCATCTCAACATCGCCTTGTGCCAGCCATACTCGCTTCTACTAGTTGTATAACATTCACATATAGCTTGAAGAGCATGAACGGCGACGAGACGGTAAGCAACAACCACGGCATGAAACTGTCGATTTTATCATGCAACGATCTATACTGTATCCACCCCTCTCTAAACATGCAAAAGCAACAGTTCACGGGTATCAATTAATCACACTCGCAGGCCGAAGCATATACCCCTGCACATACCCACCCGCAACCTCCCTCTCCTCCACCAACCGAAACCCAAACTTCTCATACAGCGGCCTCCCCAGCGGCGACGCCGAGAGATACGTCTCCAAGCCCACCTCATCAGCCCTCTCCAATCCCCACCGGAGGAGTCTGGACGCAAGGCCCCGCCCAGCGTACTCCGGCCGGGTGCCCAGCATCTCCAGATCTAGAAAGTCAGCATGCACCTTTCTGTAACAGACCTCAAAGGGAAACCAAAGGGGAAGGAAATACAATAATGAGGCCGAGCACCCATAACCCTCTTCTTCATCTCCTCCATTCCACCGAAGAATACCTCGCAGAGCTCCCTGTCGCAACTGGCGGGGTAGGGATATTGGCCTGAATGCGAATGCGAATGTTTCAAGTGGACATCCTCGGGGGAGGATTGGACCGGGAGCTGCCACACGGTAAAAGCGACGATGGACCCATCTGCTGAGTCGATTACTTTGAGGACGGTCTTGTGTGGATTGTTGATGAAGGAGGTGAATTGGGCGGTCCAGTAGGCCGTTACATCTGGGGTGCGTGGAAACAGGCGCTGGTTGAAGGGGTCGCGGAAGGCGGCGAGGAAGACGGTAGTTAGGGCGGGGCCTTGCGTCCAGAC
>JAAAPX010000211.1:0-45450 GCA_012656285.1 Aspergillus fumigatiaffinis | reverse complement strand
GTCTTGGCCTTGGGGGTTGGGGGAGGGCGAGCGCTTGGATTTGTGTCGTTTGGAGGAGCGGTGGTGGTCGTGGCGGTGGGAATGGCGGTGATGGCGGCGGCGGTGGTGATGGTGGTGGGCATCGTATGGCTCATCTCGGTGAGATCTGGATCTGGATTTGGATTTTGAGGATTTGAAGCGGAATTTGCCTGTGGCTGGGCGGCTGTATTCGTTGTCTGCGCTAGGAGCCTCGGGGGATGCCTGTGGTTCTGGACCGTTTTCTGCGGCGCTGGCTGTGTCCATGGCTTGGTTTCATTATAGGCTGTGCATGGATATCATGCTAGGTTGAATTGTGTCGTGCTTTTGCTGAGATGAGAGGGGATTCTGACCAGCATGTGGAACGAGTTGAAGACGATGTTGCCATTTCTTTTCTCAGATGCCAGACGTGATTAGTCATTCTTATCTTATCTGATCATCAACCGTGCCTCCTCAGGCTTATGATGTCATCGCCATTATTCTGTTGATGAGAACAGCACTATGGCTTAGTCCGTCGAGTCTGCTAGTCCAAGACGCTAGAATCAGCATTATGGTAATTGTATCGAGACTGCTGCTACCTGTGCGAGGCTAAAAGCATGAGGTATCTTGACGTTGCTAGACCTGAGCACCTAGACCTAATCAATGTGAGCAACACAGCTGTATCTTTCCTGAGTCAGATGCGAACTTATTCGAAATTGCTCAAACCGCAGAGATCAGCATTATCAGAGATAATTTGCCATTGAGTTGTGCCTAGCAACATTAAGGCGGCATGTTGCAGTCGGTAGTGACACCGTATAATTCAGGCATCAACTTTCCTCAATGGGGCACGTGCGGAACACTGTATCATGATCGCGGCCCTATTCGTCATCTTCCGCAACGCATTTCTAAATTCTTATCAAGACAACGTCCAGCCAGTCCAACGCAAAATGGCTCTTGTATCATACTCAGACTCTGAAGCTTCAGACTCAGAGCAAGAAACCAAGGTCACTCAACCATCAAACAAAACTCAGGCTCCCACACCCGCGAATCCACCCAAGCCCGCCTCCGGCGCAAACTTCGTCGTCGACCGCAGTAACCCCCGCAAGATCCGCGTTGCTTTACCGGAGATCAAGCCCGAGAACCCTACCGCAGATGGCGACGATGAGCCAGCCCGGAAAAGATTAAAAATAGGCGGAGGCGGGGCATTTTCGGGTTTCAATGCCCTTTTACCACCTCCTAAGAGGACCAACGTCACGGCGGAGAAGGATAGGAAGATGGCTGCGCCAGCTCGGAAAGTCTTCAGCTTGAAGACGGGCGCGGCTCCGGGTTTCGATCGCGAGGCTGATGAAGAGTTTCGGAGGGAACAGGCGTTCGATAGCTTGGCGGGCGATGGCGATGATGAGACGATACCAAAGCCGGGAAGTCTTCGGAGTGAGCAGCCTGCCGACAACAATGCCGCGACGGCTCAGGTAGACGGAGAGAAAAGAGAGGAGGCCAAGCTGAAGGGGAATCCGATGATGTTCAAGCCCTTGTCCGTGGGGCGAGCGTCCCAGAAGAAAAAGAAGCAACCGGCAAAAGCTGCCTCGTCGTCTCCTTTGCCAACCGCGAACGAAACAACGGCTTCGCAATCCTCGCAGGCGTCCAATGTGCTACCGGCTGCACAGCCAGCACCGCCCGTCCCTCAGAAACCAAAAATCAGTCTGTTCTCCCTGTCCACAGAAGAAACAGCGACATCGAATATGCCCGAACCGCAAGCACAAGCCGCTACTTACGAGCCATTGGTGTACACCACCGACCTAGAAGCCACCCCAGCCGGCCCAGAACCGGAGCCTGAGCCCGCGACGGCGCCCTCACAGCCAGCAGCGGATCAGACATTGGATAACATCGCAGACGATCTCAATTTATCCCGGGCCCAACGGCGACAGCTCTTTGGACGCAATGCCGACCCTTCCAAATCTCGAATTCTGCACTTCAATACAGACAAGGAATACATTGCTAACCAGGAGTTGGCACACCAGACGGATCTTGCTGCTGCTCAGCACAATCCTGTTCGGGCCATTGCCCCAGGCAAACACACTCTGCAACAGCTGGTCAACGCGGCGAGCACCCAGCGGGAGGCTTTGGAGGAGAGTTTTGCTGCTGGACGAAGAAACAAAAAGGAGGCCGGGTCCAAGTATGGATGGTGAACTTCCTTTCATTTGTGTTATGCAAGTCTTTCTTGGAGTAGTCTATAGATACCAATACATCCGCAATCTAATGTTCAAACTAAAAGAATTATATTTTAATCTCGTCTGAAATGTTTGAATGAAGAAATAAACTGCTTCGAAAGTCACATCAACTATACATGATATGCTACCTATACAAATGAAATCAACCATATAAACAAAATGCCCAACCCTTTTTTATCTACCATAACCATGCATAAATCTCACGATGATACATCAACAACCTCTGCAAACCATTGTTTCAACGCCGTAGCCAGCACAGCCGGTAACTCCCGAACGTCACGCACAACCAGGTAGTATGGGAAGGGGAATCCCTCCAGGTATCTCTTCATCTTCAACTTCATCTCCCCAGTTCCGCTCTCCGTATCAGGCTCGAAGCTTGCCTGGCTGAGATCCAAAATTGAGCTGCCCTTGACGGCGTCAACGATGATGAACACGATCATGATCCGCTCCTCTTGAGCTTGACGCACAAGACGCCGGATGGTATCATGATCTTCGCAGATACCGTCGGATATGATGAGCTCCAGTTGCCACAGGTCGGCGTTGCCGCCTGCGGGCGACTGCTTCCAGCGAGCTTCGCGGAAGAGGGCAATGGAATCAGCGATCAGTTTGCGCACGTTTGTGCCGGTCTGCTGGTAGCTGAAATGTTGGAATACTTGTGTTCCGGCTTCAGAGGAGAAAGGTTTGCCGAACTCGTGGGCGACTCGGACGTGATCCTCGTTGCCGAACCCGAGGACACACAGGTCACCTACTTCAAGCATCGACAGACTCTTGGCGACTAGCGCCAGGGTCTCGAACGCTAACTGCCCGCTGCCACTCTCCAGCATGGACTTGCTGTCATCGACTGCAAGCATGATTTGGTAGTTGCGCTTGGAGGGAATGGACCGTCGCATCCAGATCTTGTCACGCTTGTACTGTGACGCAATGTATGGAATGATGCGCTTGATATTCAGCCGCTTGCCGGTACGGAAATCGCCCCGCAGCTTTGTAGCAAGTGTGGGGGCCAGGATCAGACGTAGCTGCTCAGTCAGGGATAGAGAGAGGTCGTTTGTGGCATTTTCGTAGTGCGACCAAAGACGCTGGGCTTCTTCTCGTGGAGTTAGTGGTGGAAGAGTCGAGGACAGGTGAATTGCCGCAAGGTGGGCGTCCACCTCATCCAACTCCTCATTAGCCTCGAGTTGACCGGTAGCGTCTGTTGTTCGCTCCTGTGTGCGGGAGCTGTCGGGAATCAATGCGCCTGCGGTTTGCCCTTCAGTAGGAACGCCTTCTCCGTCTATCTGCATGTCGTCCTCCAATCTATTCTCCTCCGCCAGATCTTGCGGCTCCTCGCCAGCGTCCGGTAACATATCATTATCGCCAGGTTTGACGTCGGACTCCACGCCCTTGTTCTGGTCCAAAGCCTTTGCTTGTTCCTCACTGGCCTGTCCCAATGCCTGTGTATCGGCAACATCATCTTGGTCCGCAAGATGCTCGAAGTCAGCATCGGCCATATCTGTATCCTCCGGCAAGGGCTCTCGCGACTCATCATCATCCTCCTGTTTGGAAGCGTCCATAATCTCTTTTCTCCTGCGGTGCCATTCATCAAGAACATCACCCAACTTCTTGAACGCCTGTAATTGAGGATCTTCGGGGCTCACGTCATCAGCACCGCCTGCATCCCTCTTGCGCTGGCTGTCCTCTCCTTCTTTGGCACCGCCAGTTGGCTGTTCTGCGTTTGCGGCCGGATCAGTGGAGCCATCATCCTGCTGAGCATTGCCGGCTGCGCCCTGTTCTTTGTTTTGGTCTTCATCTGCGCCCAGACCACCGTTAACAGCTTCGCTAGGAGCTACCTCCTCGCCACCAGCTTCATTGTCATCATGCTGAGTCAAGAACTCTTCTTGCTGAGCCTCCTCTGGTTCTTCCTCCTCCGCTGCATTGGCTTCATCGGTTCCCTCGGCCTCGTTGGCCTCTTGGTCCTCCATTCCTTCTTCATCTAACTGGTCAGGCTCCTGCTCGTCTGCTGGATGATCCATATCTGGGTTTTCAGCATTGTCTTCGTTCCCTTCAGCCTGTTGCTCGTCCTCCCCAGGCGCAGGACCGAAATCCGACATATCGTCCATTCCGTCGTCACTTTCGACTCCGTCATCTTCCTTTTCCTCGCCATCCAGTTGCATCTCGTCAGGTAAGTCAAGCGCCTCTTCTTCCTTGGCATGAGGATCCGTCACTTCCATATCCTCTCGTCCAACAGCCTCGCCTTCATCCTCGGGGGCTTCTTCGTCTGATTCGTTCTCTTCTTCCTCGCCCTCCTGCTCTGCATCCTTGTCACTCTTCTCTTGCGTCTTTTCTTCCTCCTGCGCTGCCGTTTGCTCATCGGTTCCAGCTGCTCCCTTGCCTTGTTCGTTCTCTGTCTCTTTCTGCTTCTCATCATGGTCGCCATCCCACATCTTCTCATCCACTGCGGTGTCGTCGATGTCGTTGACGCTGCCTACTTCCTCATCGATATCGTCTTCTCCTTCCGAGCCGCTGGCGTCTTCATCTTCTTCTTCGTCCTTCGCCTCGCGATCAATCTCCTCGCCTTGCATTTCTTCATGATCCATGTTCACTGCCTCCGCAGAATCCTCCATGTCCTCAGAGGGCTTCTCATTCTGTTCTTGCTGAGCAAGCTCAGATAAGTCCTCGTCATCCCCGACGTCTTTGCTAATATCTTCAGCACCTTCACCCTCGCCAAGGCCGGTTCCACTTTCCAACTTTCCAGACTTGCTCTCTTCTGTAGATGGCTCCGCCGGGGTACAGAAACCTTCTGAGGCTATCTGCGTGAATGACTTTGCGAGAACGTACGTCATTTTGCAAGTCTCCCTGTGCACAGACACAAACCGCTGAATGATGTCTCTGCAGATGTAGAAGTAACGGTTCGTGATGGGCAATAAGCTCGCCACCAATGCTGAGGCAAGCGCATAAGTGTTGCTGGTGTTGGCTTGCAAATGCTGCAGGGTGTCGAGGACGGATTCGAGGGAAGAAGTAACATCAGACAAGCGGACAGCCTTCATTGCCCTCGTGAAGAACTCATCACTACGCGACAGCGAGCCCGTGGAGGCAAGGGAAGCAGGCACGTCTTTGAGTTTCTGAAGACTGACCAAGATCTTGTCAATTGCTGCAAGGAGTCTTGCGTCAAATTCCTGGATAGCGAGACTATCCTCGCTGTCAGTCCTAGCAGTCGCATTTCCCTTGGCCTCCGCCCATGGAATAATTTGTGTTAATGCGAAAGACAAGTCAGGACGTTCTGCGGTCCATTTTGAGACATCAGCGGTCAAGCTAGCAAGAGAAGACAACACCTCTTCCAAGATATCATTATAACGCTGTGAAGTCAGGCCAGAAGGTAACTCTGGAATATTGTCTAGTGATGACTTCAATCGACTAAATGTGGATCTCCAAGCGTGCAGGCCATCAAAAACCTTTGAGGCATCGACTTCAGAGAACTTGGCATGTAGTTGCACGATTTCCGCAGCGAGGCCAAGTATGGGAGTAAGCCATGCCACAGCTCTTCTGAGGTCGTGTCTGTCCTTCGAGAGATCCGAAAGCGACTTGCAGAGAGATGCGGGTCCAGAAGTCCAGAGATTAGACATTTTCATAATCGTGGACTTCATCATTTCCAAATGAGACAATGCTGGAGAAATGACCCCGCGCTGCTTTCTTAACAAGAACATCAAGTGCTCGACAGTGCCGACGCTCCTGGAGATCTCGACATTGCTGAGATCTTCCGAGTACTCGCGAGACGCTTGACGTACGCGAGGCAGGAGATCCAAGAACCGGTGGAAGTAGAGATCGGAGCCCTTGATGAGATGCGATGTCGAGTTCCCGACTTCCAAGCTTGGGGTAGTAGCGAGAACCTGAGCAATGGAAGACTGGCTCTCAATCAAGTTAGTGCTTGCATTGCGTTTGATACCCATTTCCAGGAGCCGTTTCAATGTGTCTGCATAGAAACGACGCTTCTGGACCTTGAGATGTTGGACATCATCCTTGTTATCCTCAGTCAACACTTTAGGAGTCTGCGATTTAAATTCTGTGATGCTCTCAATGAAGAATTTGACGAAGCTGTCGAGATCCTCCGAGATGTCAAACTCATTAGGCATTGAGGAATACAGATCGGTCATGTTTCCGGCTGTGCTATCCGCATTTCGGAACCTGGGTGGTCTACTTGGCCATATTGTAGGCTCTTCCTGGCACAAAGAGAGAGCGTCGGGGAAGCTTGTCGAAGCCAAAACGACTTCATCGGTGACCATGTCCGGTTCATTTGGTTCGTTTGTCATTCCCTGCTGTAGAATCGGCTGCGCAGGCTGTGCCAGAACTTCACGATACTTTCGAACGAGTTTGAACAGCCTGAAGTGTGATCGCCGGGCACTTTCCCTGAGTGCAATAATGTTTGTATCCTTCCAGCTAGCCAGCTGAATCTGTTGCTTGATGTCCTTCTCAATGGCCGCTCTGCGGTCTTCCATCGACTTGTGCACTGCAGACTCGAACGGTCTGAAGTGTTCAAGGAAATTGCCCAAGGCAGATACGAGTTGCTCCAGAGCTGGGTAATCGCGAACGTAAAGCGCTAGCAGTGACCGGAAATTAGCCACGAGCCTGAGTCGTTCGCTGTATTGCCCGACGGTTGTCGACATGAAGAACTGTTCCAGCGTAGAGATGACTCCTTGGATATGGTCGCTCAACTCGGCTTCACCAGATGCTGCGAGCTGAATGGGGGCTGCAATAATTGCTTCGTAAGCAACAAACCACCATGAGCTCACATCTTGAGCACACTTCTCCTTTTCAAGATCGAGCAACTTGGCCCAAGTTGACAGTTCCAGCCGGCGCCAGCTGATGATCAGATTGGTAATCTCGTCGTAAAGAGAAGCTGCCGAATACTCTCTGCTCGCCACAAGCTGCCATTCATGAACAAGGGCATGGAGCTTCTCAACTTTTGTAAGAAACTTCGCGACGGGCTCCGTATGCTTGAATTGAAGCACCTCTTTGCAGCAGATAATAACGTCCTGGAGTACTGCATGCTCCGGCCAAGCGTGCTGGATCTGGAGGAAACGAGACTTGACAGAGAGCGTCAGAGAGACGAGTCTTCTCGCTTCAGAGAAATTTGCATCGGTGTAGAAGTTATATTTGCCAGATGGGCCACGATTTCCAGCGTTCATGGCATCTTCAAGAAGTAAAACGGCTCCAGGAAGATGTTCACTTGGGCGAATATGAGACTTCGAAAAATCGCCTGCAGACCATATGGATCCCAGCAGCTTGGCAGACTGCTTGACATAATCTGACAAGGCTGTCTTAGTATCTTCAGATTGGAAGAGCTTGGCGTGCAGTGTAGCGAGCCGGACCGAAATAGCCTTTGGATCAATCCGGGTGACTTTCCCATCATCTTCAGCTGCGTCACCTTCATAAGTAGGGAAAAGCTGGTTCAACTCATTCTGGTCGACCTCCTCCTCATCTTCCCATGAGCCTCGATAGCGGTACAACTCGGATTTGCGCGCTTCTGCCTCTTGATCCTCACGGAGCTTGGCTTTCCATAAGATATGGAACTGTTCGAGTATGCGGTGAAGCGCATGGCGCCCGGATTCGCTGTGGAGGACATCCGGATCTGTATTAGTGGCAACTCTGAGGGAAGATAGTTCATGGAAGCGCAATTCAACAAAATGAGCTTGGTTCGCTGGCGACGTTTGGCTTTCCAGGGCTGAAACGGGATAGACAGTGCCACCAAGGAATGGTGTTCTCTTGCTCACTGCCTGCAAGATCCGGGAGTCACTGGACTGTTGGGTTTGGCCGGACTGAAGGGAAAGACCCAGATCAAGGATTTCGAGGAATCGGACGACAAGCACAGTAATATCGTCATAAGATCTGTAATTCGTGCTTAGACGCTGGGTGAGCTGTCGGATATTCTCGCGAAGGAGAGTCAGCATTCTTTCTGCTTGCGGATCATCTCTTTTTGCTGCAGTTACATCGAGTTCGATGCACCTGTTCAGAACAGAGTAGAGCAAGCTGGAGAATTCTCCCTGCAAGATACTGATCTCAGAGACCGGCGGCCGAGTAACTTGAGACGGAGGCGGCGCGGAGCCCAAGCTTCGTAGTTCCTGCTGTATAATTTCCTGCCGCATGTTGGAAGGTCGTCCAGAGAAGCTCTGCTCAAACACAGCTAAAGCTTCGGATTTTGTTGTCAGTTCTATGACACGCTGTGTGTGCCTTTGCCTCTGCACAGTCAGACTGAGAGAGGGATCGAACGGTTTATCGGGCACGAATAATTGCAGCAGTAGGCTGGCCAGCTGAACCAACGCCAATCCAGTTTCCTCGACGTACGTCTCTGTATGCTTGGGACCAGTCATCAACGAAGCGAGTAATCGTGGAATGGCATCCTTGACAATTGGTCCAAAGTAATGATCCTCAGACAAGCTCTGATCCAATACAACCGCTGGCAGATCCGATGAATTGCACCACCCTTGTCCTTGGATCTCACGAAGCGTAATCAGAACACTCTCGAGAGAGGCTGGCTCAATGAACTCCTTGTGCATGGTGAGGAGTTCGGCAACGAGCGCCGATAAAACTTTTCTAAGAAGTCGATACTGGTCCATGGAGATCTCACGCGACGTCAGAGTTACGGCTTTGGAAAGCGTTCGCTTTTCCACTTCCAAGCTATCCATCTGGCCCAGATTCGTGGTGCCGACGAACGTCAGCTTCTCTAACAGCGACAGGGAGAAAATGCCATTGACCGCGGAGCCCGACATGGAGGACTGGTTAGACCCTGCAAACAGAGACAGTTTATGGAGAACACCAGGAATCTGACTTCGGAGACTTGATGCGTCGAGGGGCCGCGCTTGACGACCAGCCAACAATGGTAGGATAGAACTGACTACCGAATCAGATTTATCTTCGATATGCTGTATCGACGACAGATCGTGGTATTGGCACAAGGCTTCAAATTCGCTCATGAAGTAAGGCGACTGCGCCGAATCAGAAGCCTGCACCACCTTTGCCAATTCCATCACCGTCTGCTTAAGTGCTTCAACTAGCTGTCCTTCGTCCGCACCGTCCAACAGGATGGTTCTCTGAGCGTCCACAAGGGAATTGCGTACCCGGCTCAGCTGGGCTAAATCCAGATGAGTCTTGAGAGCAATGTCCGTGAATTCGGCTGCCACTTTCTCGAGGTCCAACTTCGACCTCAGCTGCTCCTGAGTGGCGGGAGTGGCTGGCCGCCAGGATTCCCATAGCCTTTGCATACTGAGCCCTGTTTTCAAAGCCCAGTTCTCCTGGAAACGACCAAGACACTGAGACAATGCCAGAGCTACGGACTTCAGCGGTGGCCAGGAGTCGAGCAAGAAAACAAACAGCTCCTTTCCAATTTGTAAATAGACTTGGAATTCGCCTTCATCCACTTCACCATCTCCAGAGATTCTGAGAAGGTCAGCACAGAAGCTGACAACAGCACGAAGAGCATGCACAGCCTCAGGAATATCAAGCACTTGGCGGTCTAAGCTTTGTATGAAATCATAGACCGCTTGTCCGCAGTCCGCGAGGAAAGAGCCGATAGGTTGCGTTGCATCCTTCATCAGGGAAGCTATCCGCCTTGATGCTAGGGATCTCTCCAGAGAGCTCATCTGGCTCGGTTTGAGGAGTTTGGCTGATTCATCAGCGCGCAACAAGCTTTGCCTTAAGCGATGGAGATTGAGCTTGCACTCTTGTAAGTGAGCCAAAATCATGAGCCGCGATAAGGTCACATGTTGCCCCAGAATCAAAGCGAGCGGCTCATTCACGAGAGGATGTAGAGGCTGGAATTGGCCATGAACGGCAAAGGAAGCACCGCTCAAGTTGATGGCCTGCGCTTTGCAAAAAGTAGAAGGCTCCCAGGAGGAATCTTCGAGGACAACAGGCACGTATCGGTCTAGCATTGAGGGCAAAGATTCTCCCGCGGAGAAGGCGAGCAAGCCCGCCGATGTCATCTCTGATGACTGTTGGATGATTCTCAGATCCTCGACCGAGAGATGGTCAATTCCCAGTTCACAGAGGAGGCGAGGAAGCTCGCCTCTATCCTCAAGCTGATTGAAGTCCCAGATATGCCTCAGGCGGTACAGAGACGACTGGTAGGTGTAAGCAGGGATGGATCTGTTGGCTGGTTCGGGAGTCTCCGAAGCCAGAAAGCAAATCTCGACACATCGATTTCGCATTGCACGAGACAACTCCCCGTGGCGAGGATCCATCGTCAGGAACAGGCGGAAGTTGGGATGGGGTCTGACAATCTTTGCAGAGCCATCTTCAGTACGTTGCTCATTGAGTATCAAAGCTCCATTGGGTTCGGTCAAGGAGTTCAGCCTATCGAGGACAGAAGGGTTGCACAAGTTGGCATTATCAAGAACAACCCAATGCCCCTGCTGGACAGCTTGCGTGAGAACACCTTCCGTCCATTCGAAACCAACCTTCATTTTATTGGACTGCTTAGAGAGTTCCATCAAGTGCTGTGCTCTCCGAAGGAAGTCTTCAAGGGCCTCTTGAGGATGAAGCTGCATCAAGACAAGGAGGGATGAACACACAAACTCCACCGAGATCTCTGAGCTCTGTAAGCGTTCAAATAGCTCGAGGAAGGCTGAAAATGCGTCTGTCTTCTCGGTCGCTGAGGATGCAGAAATAAGATGGCGGCGAAGGTACAGCGAAAGCTCACGTACAAGAGATGAAACCTCCCTCTTGTAGTCAATCTGCTCGAATCCTCCAATCAAATCCATTGTGTCTGTGTCAGCGCTCAGGGCTAATTCAACCAAGTCGGCACCGTTCAACGCAGCAAGCTTCCTGATCAGAGTGGTCTTGCCACAGCCTGACGGCCCCACCAAGATGCTCGGCCATGACTGCTCTATGCAAAGCATGAGTGACTCCAGGATCGGCAGGTCACCCGGGAATATCTTCATCCGCGGCTCAGGAATTTGCTGAAGAAGAGCATCCCTGCGCATCACTCCGAACCCGACTTGGAAATACTCTTGAGTCAGATTGTGGTAAAGGCTTTTGGCAACAGTCGGCGCATCCGTAAAGACGCGTTGATAGAGCTGAGAAACCAGTTGCCGATCTTCTTCGCTCCTGAATCTCTGGGAAATGACAACATCAAGGAAATTGTTTGCTGGCACTTGAAGATCGCCGCGATCCGCAAGCTGGAGCCATCTTTGAATATCACGCAAGTTGACCTCCCAAGGTCCACCAACAGCCCCTAGCCTGCGTTCCTGGTTGATGGCCTCATTTAAGAGAGAAACAAAGTCCACCAATCCATCGGTTTGCGAAGTGGGACTACCAGGGAATAATTTTGCGCAGATTCTTTTCAAGTCGGTCTGGGTGAAACTATCGGCATATACCACGGTGAACCGATTGACAAAGGATGCGGGAAGTCCCTTTCTTCCGCCACCTTGATGATGGGGATTTTGTGCAGCGAAGAGGACAAAATCCGGGTGTCTGCTGAAAGTCTGGTCAAGTTCAGCCACATAAACCGTCTGACGGTGGTCCAGGCAAGAGTTCAACCCTTCAAGAACGGATTGGGACGCCAAATTCATTTCGTCCAGCAGAACCCAGTCACCGCGCTGCATGGCTTGCAGGAACGGTGCATCGCGCCAGGTGAACTGACCAACATCGCCGCCCTCTACCGGCACATCAGATCCAAAAAGGTCAGTGAGGTCTGTCTGTTCCGAAAGGTTGATACGTGTGAGTGGCTTCCCAAGAGCTCGAGCAAGCGCAGTAACAAGGGTTGTTTTGCCAACACCTGGGCTACCCTCAAGGAGAATAGGCTTTGGCAGCTGCAGGCCGCGCGATATTCTGACCGAATTGGCAATCGTGGTAGGGGCATCCATAATGAATTGCGGATCAGGTGTTGCATCCCCATTGATAGGTAGGGCAAAAGGTCCTACACGCAGTGCGCGATCTTCAAGCTCAATTGTCGACTTTTGGAAGTAAATGCCGGAAGCATCAACGCCGAAGAGTTCACGAAGCTTTTCAAGGCAAAGCTGGCGGTTCTTCTCGAGATCGTGCAACGACGCAGCGAGCATTGCAGCAGGGTTGGCACCAAGGGTATCCACGAACACCATTGCCGCACCCTGAACGATCGAGAATTTGAGATCTGTCGTTTGACACTTGTTCACAAAGTCTACCCAAGCGAGCAAATCTCGGATAGAAAGGGACGTAATCGATGAACTCTGGAAGGTTGTCTTGAACCACTTCGCGAACCGCAACATGGCCTCAGGGATATCCTCTGACTCTGTTCGGAGTTTCATTCTGAGAATGGGCAATATATCGTTGTCCTCTGAGAGCTGAGGGGCCCAGATTTCGGTCATTCGATTTCGGAGAGCAGCTGAAAGCTCGCGCTTTCCGTAATCTCCTCCAGGATTCATGGTCGAAAGGAACTGAAATCCCTCGTGCGCGACGACCATGGAATCAATAGGGCCTTTTTCGGCCAGGAGTATCGACCTGTGAGGTTCAAGAACACTGTTGAGTCTCTCTAATACCGAATCATCAGCGAGAGAAATCTCATCAAGAAGGAAAAATTGTCCAGTCTTCATGGCTGTTATAAGGCTACCGTCAGACCATTCGAAGAGGGCGTTCAAGCGAGCAATGTTCTTCTGAATCCGCTGAACTATTTCAGAATCGCATGCTTCCAATTGTTCAACGGTCATAGCACTAAACGTGCTCCTCAGCTCCTCAAGAGATTTCGGCTCAGCATCGACTGTGTTGACAACAGTTCGAAGGTCGTTGAGTAGCTGAGCCTCGATCGCCGCTCTGTTCCTAACTGGTCTTTGAGCTCCTATTAGATCCCCAGTTTCCAGATTCACATGGGCATTGACGATGAACAATTGCTTCCTACAAATGTCTGCAACTGCCTGGCAAAGTTGTGTCTTGCCGCACCCAGTTTCTCCCACGAGAAGAACGGGTTCGTTGTTCTCAAGCGCTACTGAGACCAGAACGAAGAGACGACGCATAGCTTTTGTCCAAACAATGCCAGGCGCCAATTCCCTCAGGTTAGGAGCGCGCTTTTCCAATTCAGCAGCGCTGTAGATGGTGTCTTCATCAATGGGAACTTTCATGACCTCCTCAATGACTGCCTTGACAGCCGCCCTTTCTTGTGGATTGCGGACGCGTTCTGCAAGCAGCATAAAGCCATTAACGGCTAGTTGTTCACGGTCATCTGCCCGGCGCAGAGCCCATCGGAACAAATCACGTAGAGTGGCAAAGCTGTTTTTCTGTTCAAATAGCCTGTTCGCTTGGCGCAGAAGGGAAAGCTTTCGATAGACAGACACAATCCTGGTGCAGAAAGATGGCGCAATCTGCGACCGCTCTTTCAAGATGAACTCCAACTCGCTCTCTGGGATATCGTCGAAATGCAACTCAAGGAAACGATTTCGAAACGCGCGAGACAGCACTTTCCGGCCACCATACAAGCCGGCCGGGTTCTGTGTCGCGAACAACATGAAATTCGGATGCGGGTGGACGACTTCCTGTGTCTCGGGTATGAATAGTTCGCGGTTGTCGTCCAGAAGTCTGTTCAATGCTTCCAAGACGTCCGATGGTGCAAGATTAAGTTCGTCAAGAACGATCCAATATCCGTTCCTCAGTGCTTCAACTAGCACACCTTCCTGGTAACGCAAGGTTCCATCATCACCAGAGACATAGGAACCAAGATACTCCTGCAAATCGGTGTGTTCATGATTGTTGATTCTAACAAACTTGTTGCCCGATACTTTGGCAAGATACTCTATCATGCTCGTTTTACCCGCTGATGTGGGACCCTGCAACAGCACTGGGAATCGACGAGTGGAGCTCGCTCGAACGAGATTCTTGAGATTCTTCTCGATGAAAGGAGTGATGATATAATGGGGTTGTGCCTCTGGGACCATATTGCCCTGGCGCATCCAATAATGTTTGAACTGCACATAAGCATTCCCATCATTCGGTGGCTTGGGGGTCTGTCCTAGTAGTGCCCTTGCATTCTTCGCATTGCCAAAGACATACCGCTCAAGAAGAGGCAAGAGTAGCCGCTCGGATTCTTGGCTTAGAACGGTCAAGAAACTCATACAGTAGCCCTCAAAGATCGCCCGGCGCAAACCATATATGTGGGCATTTTCGAGGACATATATGAGAGCACGAACGAGAGTTCGGATACTGAAATGAGGCCGTTGCCCCGCTCCGTCAGTGAGTTTGTTCTCGTTGCTGAGTTTCTTGGTTTCCATGTAAAGCTGCGCTAGGTCCGCCACGACCCTTGAGTCGCCTATTGTCAGGTCACCCAGGTATTTCTGAATCAAAGCGAGCAGATCGTCCAGGTCGGTATCGGGAGACTGTACATATACTTCCGTGAAACGAGACCTGAGTCCAGGAGGAAGATCTTTCTTTCCAGCGTCAGTTGCGGGATTCATGGCACCAAATATTCGAAAGTCAGGATGACCAAAGACCCGTTCCACGTCACCGGCTTCGGATAGCAGAACAGATGGAGAACCTTCGCTACCATGATGCAGAAGACTGGCAATATTCTCGAGAGTATCTGGGGAGGCTAGATTGACCTCGTCAAGCAGGACCCATTCTCCATTGCGAAGTGCACGAACGATTTTTCCCTGGACGAAGGCGAAAGCGAACTTGGCGTCACCTTGCGAAACTTGTGCCTCGAAGTCGTTCAGTTGCGCCGCAAATCTCTCCCATCTCAGTCGTAGCTGCTGGTACTTGGGCGAATCCAGTTTTCTCTTCTTCGTCGGCTGCTGCTCCTCCTCACCGGCCCGACTCTGCTTGCTTGGTTTAAAGACACCATCGGCAAGCCGAACTGCTTCATGCCAAAAATTGACCAAACGCAACCAGTTCCCCGCAGCAACGCTTTTCGAAACAGAAGACAAGAATTTCTGGTTCTTCTTTGCAGAGAACGTCAATTCGAAGAGAGTGTTAAATTCATCGAGCATAGGGACGGCCATGGTACGGATATTGACAGGCTTGAAACCACCCAGCAGATCAGTACTTTCGCTCTGCTGAGACAAGTTCACTACCGTGAGCTTCTGCCGCATCAAATTTGCAAGCTGTTGGACGACTGTAGTTTTCCCAATACCGGTCTCTCCGACGAGAAGAACAGGCTCGGCCATTTGCACAGCGGCAGCAACCTGTTCCATCAGCTTCAAGGCCGCTCGAGTCGATGCAAAGCGCGAGGAAGCAGCCGCAAGCTTTGAAGCTGATCCACTGGGTACTTTATTCTTTCGGCAGATCTCCCTTCCAAGGGTCACGCTGTTCCCATGGTCTGAATAGGCTGGCGTCCGTTCATGAAGACAGAATTGCGCCCGTTGTGGCGATATCTGGAGTGCTTCCGCGACAACCAATGCGAGCGAGTCCGCCAAAGTTTTCTCGGGAATGTATCTAAGGAAGACATCCACAACGTCCAGAAATATCTCATCTTCGACGGCTTCGGATGTCGCTTCATAGCCAGTCTTGGCCCCCAGTCGCTGCAGTCGCATATGCAATCTGGTGCAAAGCTTGATCAGATCGCGAAGCCCCGGAGTCCTTCCTTGTGAGCTTTTAATGGCAAGACTTCCGTGGAATGAGGAGCAAACCCTTTGATAGACATCCATGATGACGGGGACGCGAGATTCAAGAAGAGGGAATTTGCGGATGATCACCTCTCGAATTTCTTCTACAGAAAGCGAGTCTATCTGTACTCTCTGCCACAATCTGCTTCCCAACAGATTGGTGTTTGGCGCAATCTCTTCGCCCGCAATATTATATGTCGACTTCATGGTTGCAATGATCTTGAAGCCCTCGGCGCACTTGATGCGTTCCTTTCGACTAGCTATCGTCAACTCGCCCTTCTCAATGATGGGCAATATGAGACCGATGACTTCAGATGGAGCACGATCAAGATCCTCGATCAAAATCCAGCGACCTTCCCTTGCAGCCTTGGTCAAGACACCGGGCTGCCAAGCAAAGGAACCTGTAGCCGGGGATGTTGAGTACATTCCGAGGAGACTCTTTGCGTCTGTTTGTTCGTTCAGATGAAGGGTAACCATAGACTCTAGCTGTCCCATTGTCGCAGCGACGTCGTTGACCAAAGTTGTCTTGCCTGAGTTTGGTAGCCCAACAAGTAGGATGGGCTCAGGCGCAAGCAATGCTTTCGCAATCTTCCGTAGATTGCCAACGGCGGTTGGGGTTCTCACAATGGAGGACGAGGGTGAATTTGGTGATTCATGCAGTCGTGGAATCAACACGCCACAGACCTCAGCTGTTCGTGCAGTAAAGTATTCTCGCAATGGTTCGGCAAGTAGAAAACTGTCCGACAATTGCCGAATCGATCTCACTTGCTCAATCTGCTGCTCGAGGGTCTTCCACCGACGCTCTTCCCACAGACCAAGACAACGATAATCGATCACAATGTCTTCCCACGGTCCTTCAATAGGACCATCTGCGAGATAGGCCCCAACCATTCTCTCTGTAGCAGCATCGGCTGCACGCATGTATAAGGCAAAACACCGTACTGCTAGGTATCTGATAGCCTGGTCTCGATGTTGGAAGAGGAACTGGAGTTGCGACGGCGATACAGCCGTCGAGAAGACCTCAAGGTCATAGGACATAAGTCGGAATATGGCGAGGAGTAGCGTGCGGAGGGTAGCATCTTCCAGCTGGAAGGTACTTTGTTCTTTCGATACAGCCAAAGCCGAAAGAGGTCCAGCCCACGAGGCGGCATATTGACTGGCAAAAGATCGCAGATATGGCGCAAACGGTAAGATACGTGCAAAGGCAGAAATTATTTGGAAATTATCGACATGAAGATCTGAGGAGAGCCATCGCGCTGCCAGATCAACAAATATCGGTTCGTATATGCTGAAAAGACTTTCTGTGCATTTTGACCTCAAAGTACTAACCGCAAGCGCATTCAGGAACTGAGTCCCAGAAGCAGTACGAATGAGTTCCGCAAGCTCATTCGGAAGCTGCTCAAGGATCTGGGACTCACTAAGAAGCCTCTCATAGGCAGGTTTTTCATTCATTATGAATCCTGCCGCCAGAGGAACTCCAGTGATATGGAACGAATGGACAAAAAATTTGTAGTACGATATTATTTTACGGAAGAAAATGGCCGTCTTTTTCACCGCCTGCCCTGGTGGTAGAAAACGCTTGTCCATGAAAAGTAGGCGGTGTCGAATCGAGTACTTGGCGATTGTATAGTCTGGCGGCCTGAGGTCTCTAGCAGTCATACCCATCCCTCATGGCCTTTTATTTCTACCCTAAACAATTAGGAAGTATGCGGCAGAATTAAATACTTGTGGTGGTGTTCTAATGGTTGCTGTTTTTCAGGTGGTCTGGTAGTGGGTATGAAGCTTGTAATTAAAGCTCAAATTCTTTGTTTTCCTCGATTACTCCGTAGTTATCTCTCCGAAGCTATGTTCACCGCCTTTGGCCTGTGGAGGCTGCGCCACATCTTCGATATCGAGGACTTGTTTGATTGCGACCCGAGATTCTGATTGCTCAATTCCTGATAGGGGCAATGGTACAGCTGCGATGTTGACATGATATGCTTCCGTGATCCGTCATGTCAACAACGATTTCAGGTTCAGAACCCGGAAGACCGTCTTCATCTGCGCATGTTTACGACCGGTCGTCGAACCTAGATAACGATACCCACCAGAATCCTTCAAATGAATCGCTGGCTGGAGGCCTAACTGAACCGTGAGTGTTAGGCCTCTTCAACCCTACGCATATTCTGACTGACCCCATTTGTAGAATTTCTTTCAAGCGCAAGCAAAAACAACCTGCGAAGTTCAGTTTTTCGCGCCTGTTTTTCAGAGATGAACCCGAATCTACAATCCCTTTGCGGGCGACGAACACAACGAACGAGCAGACGCCGGAGGTTGAATCGTCCTTGAGCCAGCTGAGAGCGCGAAATGGAAACGGAAATCTTAACGCGCCAAAAGACGGGGGGTTCTTGGACTGGTATGTGGAAGGCCCAGGGCGTCGAGTAGGCTACGACGATCTTACAGCCATCGATTGGATCTTTGAATATACAAAAGAGCGACAAAGGAAGAGGCTCCTCTACTCGAGCGCGCCGGGCCTTTCAGGATATGCCCGCAGGCTATTGGAGGCCAGTAACGTATGGGTGGTCTTAATAGCGACAGGCGTTCTCGTCGGTATTATTGCGGCATGCATCGACATCACAAGCGACTGGCTAGGAGATCTGAAAACGGGCTATTGCAAGAATGGACCAGGAGGGGGCAAGTTCTATCTGAATCGGAGTTTTTGTTGCTGGGGCCATGACGGTAAGGTGTTCGTTCTGCGCAGTGCTCTTCTGCAACTGACGCGCATATCCATCAGACATATCTGAGTGCTTGGATTGGACGCCGTGGCGTAAAGCTCTCGGAGTTCGTTCTTCCAGCGGAGGCTATACGGTAGAATATATATTCTACGTCCTTTACTCTGTAATTGAGACTCTTTTCCTGTTTATTCTGAGAGACTTGCTGACAATTGGTAGGTGGTCTTCGCTGTCTGCGCGAGCTTTCTGGTCAGAACATACGCAATCTATGCAAGACACAGCGGTATTCCAGAAATTAAGACAGTCCTTGGTGGCTTTGTCATCAGACATTTTATGGGACCATGGACGCTCGCGATCAAATCCCTAGGCTTAGTAGGTATTCCCTGCATTCTCCATGTGCAGCTCCTTGAATGCTTATTGAGGAAAAGTGTCTAGCAGTCGCTTCAGGGATGTGGCTAGGTAAAGAAGGTCCTCTGGTGCATGTTGCGTGCTGTTGCGCCAACGTCATGATGAAGTTCTTCGATAGTTTGAACCATAATGAAGGTATGTGGTCAAGCCGGCATTCAGCAGCTCATACTAAGTGATATAGCGAGAAAACGTGAAGTGCTTTCCGCAGCCGCAGCTGCAGGAATATCTGTCGCGTTTGGTGCACCCATTGGAGGTGTTCTATTCAGTCTCGAGGTATGCCTCTCAGTTCTACACTCCCATAGTCGCATAATCTAACGAAGGATAGCAATTGTCGTATTATTTTCCCGATAAAACCATGTGGCAGAGTTTTGTCTGTGCAATGGTTGCTGCTGTGACTCTTCAAGCGCTTAACCCTTTTCGAACAGGGAACATTGTGCTCTACGAAGTTAAGTATACACGTGGATGGCATCGCTTCGAAATGGTCCCTTTCATCCTCCTAGGTATCCTTGGTGGTCTCTACGGAGCATTTCTCATCCGCTTGAACATGAAAGTCGCGAAATGGCGGCGATCCCGAACTTGGTCTCGCCCGATATTAGAAGTTACGATCATTGCTCTTCTATCTGCTCTGATCAACTTTCCAAATATCTTCATGAGAGCTCAAAATTCCGAGCTTGTGCACTCGCTGTTTGCCGAATGTGGCACGGGATCTGATGATCTGTTCGGTCTTTGCAAGAGTGGTGCTGCATCTGCTGGTACAATAACCCTTCTGCTTATGGCCGCACTTCTTGGCTTCTTTCTCGCCTCATTTACGTTTGGGTTGGACATACCTGCCGGTATCATTCTTCCTTCCGTTGCCATTGGTGCCTTGTACGGCCGTGCCTTTGGAACGATGTTTAAGATGTGGCAAAATGCCTATCCAAATTTTTTCTTCTTCAACAGCTGCGAGCCAGATGTTCCTTGTGTGACACCGGGAATATATGCAATCGTCGGAGCAGCTTCAGCTTTAGGTGGCGCAACACGGATGACTGTGTCAATTGTTGTGATCATGTTCGAGCTCACAGGCGCCTTGACATATGTCATTCCTATCATGATTGCAGTCATGTTGTCCAAATGGTGCGGTGATATATTCGGGAAACGTGGTATCTACGAGTCTTGGATCCATCTCAAGGAATATCCCTTCCTAGACCATCGTGACGACACTACTTCCCCCGATTTACATGCTCATAGAGTCATGACAAGGGTCGAGGACCTCACGGTCATCGTTGCCAACGGACATACTATTGATAGTCTCCGCAACCTTCTTATGGCAACCTCATATCGCGGATTCCCTGTCGTTACCGATTCGTCGAATCCTCTTCTTCTGGGCTATATCTCACGCAACGAACTATCTTATGCATTGAAATATTCTTCATCTCATGCGGATCGCGACTTGCCGGGCTCGACACAGGTCTTCTTCGCCCATCAGCCGTTTGCAGACCCTACTGAAACCCTCGATCTCCGGCCCTGGATGGATCAAACGCCTATTACACTTAACAGCGGGACGACTTTCTTGATAGTACGACGCATGTTCCAGAGATTGGGCCTCCGCTATGTCCTCTTTGCAAACAAGGGTGTCCTCCAAGGCCTACTCACTAAGAAGGACGTTTGGTCTATCATTGATGGTGCAGAATCCCGCAGGGATAAAGGCCTAGACACAGATTCATTGAGGCAAAGAAATACGGCCGAGGGGGTTGGCCTTCTCGAAAGTGATGACGGAACAAGTTTTGCTAGTTCCCTGGATAGACGTCCTTCACTTTGATGTTTGCGACGTGGGCGTGGACGTGGACTTAGCGAAATATATACCCTTGTAGAGGAGGCTTTTTGGATATTTGCTTTCTTTTGGAATGTGACGCGACTAATGAGTGCTTGGTCGCTCAATTTCTTCAATATACCTTCAGTAGGACACCTTCATCCATGTGACCTTATGATACGTAGTCTTGTCTTGGGGGAGCCGCTGGTAATGTTGGTAATGCTGCTCATATCGCAGATCCCATGACGATCACCCCACAATTTCTGCCGGCAGAACAAGACCACCGCCTGCAACCGAAGATCTTGCTGGGATTCAGCTATCTCTTATCGCAGACTGATTACTTTTCGAGGCAATCGGACTAGTTGAGCTTTCTGAAAACTCCAGAACCGCAACCATGATGGCGGATCCCTTTGAGGTTCGTATGCGCTTCACTGCGCAGCTACAGCATCTTAATGCCTCTGTGACCTCGTCGCAGAAGGCAGCGCATTATGCGTTGAAATACCGCGACATGGATGAGGATCTCCATTCCTGTATCCTGGAACAACTTGAAAGGGTATGTATGTCTCTGCTGCCGTGCAGGAGACTACTCTAGCTTCTGACATGATTCTTTCTAGAATAACATGAATAACCGAGCCAACATCATGTACTTCATCGAGCAATTCTGCGAAATGGCCACCAAGGAAAACCACACCTCCTATGTCCGGATGATGCAAAGGGATATTCTACGCGTCGTTGATGCCGTCGTACCACCGGACGGATCAGGAGCTGCAAACATTAAGCACGTTCGGCGTGTTCTCAACGGTCTTCGGAGTAAAGATATCCTCTCAGCCGAAACGGTAGCTGAGATTGATGCCGGGCTCAAGGAACGGGAGGCCCAGGTGGCACATCTTGACCTGGATGCCGAGGAGGTTGATAATGCTGCGAAAGCGAAAGGTGGAACCCCGCGAGGCTCCAGGACGAGTGGGATGCGCGTGGATAAGAGGCAGATCGAGCAACGGATTGAAGAAGACCGCGAACGGAATAAAAGGCTGCGCGAGAGTATGTGGACAGTCAGTGGGGATGATGGTGACGAACATGGCAAGTTCTGGGATGAAGTCAGCGATATAGGTGAGGATGACTTCCTGGGGGCGCAGGAGGAACTGATGGAGCGCAATCAAATGGTTGCTGCTCAATGACAAGAGAGTCTTAGATTTGGTGATGGCTATTATCGCTGCCTTCTTGTTGCACCTAATGGGTTGGAAAAGGTGTTATGGAGTTTTGCAGCTATATATCCTGGGGTTTGATGCTTATATTTACAGGAGGTGTTGGTTGTACGATAAAAGATACCTGTTCAAGTGAATTTTGAGTCCTTTCTAGACTTTTGGGGGTTAAAGCAAACTACATTACCACCTAATATCGGTGCTGGGTCTCCCAAATCTTGTTCATATGTTGCAGTGCTTCATGTTACTTCCTCTGGCAGTGTCAAGTGAGTGGAAAGTTGAAACCCAGACAATTCTTGGCACCTGAGTCCCGCCTTCGGATGAAAGTTGCACCGAGAGATTTTATCAGTTGAATTTCTTCAAGAAGCTTATCTGCTCGTCGCCGAGCGCGCAAAATTAACGTTTCACAATTTTCAATTGTTTAGAATTCATAGTGGGATCGGTTGATTCTCTATGTTTTCTCACATTGTCACAGCAGCAAAAGGTCTATTTGCACGGCAAGAAGTCGACGAAGACAAACTCGATAGCAGCAATACAACCTCGACAACGTCAAGAAGTCCAATTGGCCGCGAAGCAAAAATGGTGACGGCAACGAGAAGGAGGAATCTCGAGACATCGTCGACAACTTCTGGCGATAACAAAGGCGTCTCGGCCTCCGCAAATGGGAAGCGCAAGCCCGAATCTACAAGCGCTGGAAAGCCCGAATCGCAGCACAACAAACGGAGAAAGAGAAGCAGTCTAGAGGCTGCTGAAGAGCCGGAGAGGGAATTGTCGACTGAGAGCGCCATGGTTGAGTCAGATTCGAAACGGAAAGAGGCACAGGCGCCTGCTTCTAAGACGAAACACTTCAGATTCGACAGCGAAGAGCCTGAACTGCCGGTGGAGATGGAGACAGAGGCGCCAGAGCCTCAGCAGAAGGGGCAGGACAATGAAGACAGCAGTGATGATGACGAAGCTCCTGAAGCGATTGACAATTCAGCTCAGATGTCCAAGATCAGACTGGAAGCTAAAAAGCAAGAACGAGCCAGACAAATGTTAGTGTCTCCACTACCTCTCAAAAAATACTTTATCTCTAACTCGAATCTACAGTGAGGAACAGCTGAGAAAGGAGAAGAGAAAACAACTGGATGAACTCCGCAAACAGCAAGCGAAACAAAAGGAGGTGACCAAATTAGCAGCCGGTTCTGCTGATGACCAGCTTTCAGAAAGCACGGAGACACTGCGAGGTAGTACCACACAAGATGCCCGCCGATCAGCCCTCCCAGCTCTCCTGCCGGATGAGATTCTCAATGCAGCTCCTGTCGCCCGACCTCCAACCCCCCCCTTAGAGGAGCTTAATATTTCGCATAAGAAGCCAAACAAGTTGAAATTTCTCGATGCTACCGAGAAACGCCCCAAGGATGTCAAGCTGGGCGATGTTACAATCCGTGTGTTAGATGAGAACCCGACCAAAAAGGCCAAGACAATCCTGCCGCCCAAAGCCTCAAAAACTGGACAAAATGCCAAGCAGAATTGGCTCAACAGAGCTCGCAGTACCGCCACTGTCAATGGTCTTAGAAGAACCGCAGGTGGCCCTTCAGGGTTTATTCGCAGATAAGAAGTCTAGTCTATCGGTTTCTGCGTATTTTTGAACCCGGCGACAAGGTGTTTATGGCGTCTTGATGCAGGTTGAGATCGGTTTGGACTAATGACTGGGATTTGCTCGTCATTATACATTATATGTCAGCTACGGGCTATTGAGTGGCTTGCCGACAGGCGACAGAGCTGGAGCTGACCCCGCTTGAAGTCCGCGGTATTTACCACTTTCATTAAGGTCTATAAGGCTTAAGCATCACCGGACCAAGGGGATGAATCGCCTCTGAAAGCTCTAGATGTACAATTGCTTGATGGTTGCCGTAAACACCTAGTTCAAGGTCACGGCTCCAGCATTGAACAACATGAGAATGGACTCTCATTCGTCTGGTTGATGAAGGAAAATAGCTCGATGGTTGAATCGTTGAATACCCGAATAAAAATGTGTGTAATGAAGCAGTAAATGCGTTATAGAACCACTATAGCAGTAATGAGTATATTCATTTTCCAATGTAAGCATTACCTTGGGCGAAAACTGGCTGATGGCAGCGTCTGGCGGGAGCACGTGCAAAGCTTCGAGCTTTCTGCGATCCGTCCGCTTGGACTTTGGACTTTGGCTTTCATCTCTGCGGCTAGCCCACAGAGGCCTTTTCTCCTCTTTTATTTCTTTTCTTCAGACATTGATCTGTCTTTTCATGACAGACATCTCTTGATTGTTTTATTTAACAAGAAACAGGATGACTTCGGCAGCAGAGACAACCCCGTTACTCCACCAACACCAACAGCAGCCAGCATCCTCCAATACGTCACAGCAACGAGGAAGCCGTCCGCCGCGGACAGTGACATTCAACCCACTGGCCACAGTCAGTACATACCATGATGCTACTGCCGCTGTAGATCCCACTTATAAGCCATTGAGCTCTGGTGCATCGTCTGTTCCCAACGCACCGTCCAACCAATCGAGACCGACCGGACTTTCTGCCCTGAACAGCAAGCTCCGTCGCCGCAATAGCCATGGAGCTCCCTACAGCACGGCAGTGCCTTCGATGCCACCAGCACCCAAGGTCGGACCCCAGCGAACGACGAAGAATGCACAGAAATTAAAACTGCTTCCGGATCCTGTGACAGCTGCCGAAGAGGACATTACGGACGAGTTCCCGCGAGATGTGTATTCGCAAATCACTCGGATCAAAGAACCGACTGCCAGAAGTCACGCTGCCAGATTGGGGAAAGCAGACAGGGATAGACTTCCACGAGTGACGGCATACTGCACGGCCAATTCGTACAGACTCGAAGGTGTCATCAAGTTTCTCAAAGCACGATCAAAGACCCGCGGAGCCAACCCGAAGCTATATGACGAATGCGTTTACTCTCCCTACGATTACTTATATGAGGATAAAGAAAGGGCGCCTAGGAATTTGTCGGACAATGCGCTGGGGCTACATCCTATCTCGTCGAGTCCCGATCGGCCGTCTGGCGAGCGCAGGTATTCGGACAGTGCGGTTGAAGTTGAAGACAATGCGAAATCACGTAGAGAAGACCTCATTGACCTGCGAGAATCGCAAGACCAATCGCACCATGACGCTCATACCGAGAGCTCTGTAGCAGTACAGCGGACAGACGAGACGCCAGACTTTGATACTACCATCCACACCCCGGAGGTCTTCCTTTTCGATTACGGGACAGTTGTCATATGGGGCATGTCACCCGCTCAAGAATCACGATTCCTGTCCGACGTTTCCAAATTTGCAAACTCAATCCTGAGTCCCGAAGATACGCAGGTTGAGAATTTCAACTTCTACTATGCTCGCGAGTACCAGGCACGGATATACAACGACTTTATCTCGCTCCGTGATCCTCGGAACCATATGATCAAACTTGCCATCTCACATGCATTGTCTCAATCAGTCAAAACATCTCTCTTCGAGGATCTCGTCTCGGAGACCATCTCGAATACCGCACCACTACCGGCTCAAATTGCCCAAACCGGCAGTGTCAACATGACGCGGAGGCAAATCAACATGCAGATTGGAGAACTGTTCATCTTACGAATAAACATTCATTTACAAGGCTCTGTCCTCGACAGTCCGGAACTGATGTGGGCAGAGCCGCAGCTGGAGCCGGTCTACCAGGCTGTCCGAAGCTATCTCGAGATGGACCAACGAGTCAGTCTTCTCACAGAGCGACTGGACGTCATTGCGGATCTTCTGGCCGTCCTGAAGGATCAGTTGACTCACCGCCACGGTGAGTATCTTGAATGGATAGGTAAGTCGCTTACTTCCAGCCGTCGTGTCGATTCCTGTTTGGCTCACAAACTACAGTCATCATCTTGATCGCGGCAGAAATCCTAGTTGCAGCCATTAACATCGTGGTCGACTTGTACGCAGGAGTTGATTAGTCGCTCATCTGAGTTCCTCGAAAGTATTCCTAATCTTTAGCGGCGCTTCAGACGATTGACCTTTCACTGATCTATACATTGTGCGGGACTCATTATTCATTTTGCACTCAATCTACACAAGCTCACTGCATCAGTTGCGGCCCATATTTAGCATCGGAAGACTTTGCCTCGGGAGTTCGGGACTGGGACTGGGACTGGAGTTGGCCATCTTCGTTCGGGACCCTTGCATCCTTCTTCGCCTATATCGAGGCAACCATCTCTGTGTGTACAACTAGACAGTCTGTTAATATTGAACCTGTCCTCTGGGACGTCCATGATGAAGCATCGTTTCCGTGCATTGTATTGCTACCAAATTTGCACGCAAGGTGCTCGCTGCTGTAAGCGTGGGAGGAATTCGAAAATGAGGCGCACCCTTGTGGCCAGACTATCTTCCATATGCGTGTCTAGCTGCCAAGTCCAGACACCTCCTTGTTTGATTTGCAAGTACATAGGGAAAGCCATCCAGACACTGATCATAAGCGCTACAACAAGCGCCAACATCCCGTTGTGAGGAAACAATGTAGAATAAGCCGTCCTTCGATATGGGAATAGCTGCATGTGAAATAAAGTGAATAAAAGGGAGATTAATCTAGAAGAGGCGAAGAACGAAAAAGAAATAAAAGGAAACAGAAAATCTCATCATCCCTGGCTCTCCTCTTTCGGCGCCTTGTCCACATCCATCGGTGTCGTCGAGAGCTCCTTTGCCCTATCTGCAGCCGCAGACTCGGGAGGTTGGCTGCCACGCTCACTAGTAGCATGGCTGTTCTCTCCTTCGTGTATGGCGCCATTGCTGCCTGTGCGAATGCGAAACGTGGAAGTCATCTCCTCCTGTGTCGGGGCGGGCGCAAGTCGCGGCAAGCCCGCTGAGCCAGCAGTCGACCCTTCAGGCGGGGCGCTGGTCGAGGGTTCATCATCCAGTCCTACATCGCCAATATTCGACTTTCGAGACCGCTTCACCCGCAACGGGCGTTCCTGAGGCTGTTCATCTCATCTCGTCAGAACCCTCACACCGGGTAAGCTCAAACAGCAGCCAAATCAGCCAAAACTCACCGTAGGAGGCTGCTCATCCGAGCTCCCCTCCGTCTCATCCTCCACATACGCAGCCCCATTGCTACCACTGCCAGCCGCCACGCCCGCGCCCACCGCCCCGGGTAACCCATTCAGAGAGCCGGCGCTGCTCATCATGGCGGCCGCGCGGGCGCGCAGCTCGGGGTTCACGCCCGCCTGGGCCTCCTCGGCCATGCCGGTGACCTTGGCCAGGCGCTCGAGCAGGATACAGGACTCCAGCCGCATTTTCTGGATGTATTGCCATCCGCGCTTGTTGCGCATACGCATCATCTCGTTCTCGGCCTCGATCTCGTTTAAGCGTTTTTTTAGGGCGATGCATTTGCGTTTGTAGGCGCCTTCCACGCTGGGGGGGTTCGAGGAGGGTAGTGATGAGGAGGGCTTGGTGGACGTGTCCATTGTGGTGGGTTCCTTCGTTCTCTTGCTGCTTGTTCTGAGGGTTCGGTTTTATCCGCGTGAGGTTGAGAGGGAAAATTAGAGGTTTGCCGAAGGTTGAGAACGGAGGTGTGAAGGTTGTGGAGGTTGATGAGAGTTTATAACGAGACGTTGGATGAACACTCCAGATGACTATTGTCAATGGTCGATTCGCTATTGTTGACGTTGGAAGGGTCGAAGCTGCAGGAAGAAAGAGAAGCCGATCTTATTATCTTGAGATGCGAAAGTGATGATTCGATCCCTTTCACGATAATTGGATGGATATCAGCAACGGACACGTGGACTGTCACTCAGTCAATGCTTTCTCTGCAAAGAAACAAGACTATATTATATAAAATCAAGGTGAGAAATGAAATTGAAGACTTTTTGTGCTAATGCCAGACATCGCCATCAAGGACGCTGCTCCGACAATGGAGGATTCGCGGCTATTATTCTGCCGGGTGTTATCAAGGGCGGTCAGTCTACTTCGTGAAGCAACAGAAGAATGATTCAAGTCCTTCATCTAGAGTGTATCTAACTACATATGCGATAACGCCAAACAGCCTGTCATAAGCGCGCCTAAACACCTTAATGACCACCAGTGGTCGGGAGTCCCAGGAACACCTTGAAAGAATCATAACTGTTTCCGACGAGTCAGCGAAACAGTCAACCAGGACAATAGACAACAGCACAACTTACATTAGCCATTGGAAGCCGGTCAATGTACCAAGCATCACGATTCGAACTGGCAGGCCGTTCCACAGGCCCGAGAATCCGATCTTGCCGTAAATCCGCGACACGGCCGCCATTGCCGACTCGCCAGCTGCAAGCCTGTTAACAGAACGAACATCAGAAGGCTATCCGAGAATGCCACACTTACCATTCCGATCGGCATTCAACTTGCTAACCATGACATCAGCAGGATGACTGACGATAGCGCAAAAGATACCGGCAATATAACCTCCCAGGAAACTAACGCCCGTCTGCTGCAGCGAGTTGAAGCTCTCCTTGGGCCTCCCCAGCGTCCGGTAGATCATGTTCACGCTCTCCTCAAAGGTAGCAAACTTGGTCATGGTGTAGGGGATCTGCCGCGCCCAGAGCGGGTACAGCCCCTTGTACAGACCCCCGAAGCCTTCCTTGGCCACGACCTTGCTCCACCCCTCGCGCAGGTTATGCGCATACGGCGGCAGAGTCGTCTGCATGCGGACCTTGATCGCTTCGAACGGGCAGAGGGCCATGTCGGCGAAGAACTCGGCTGATGCGCTCGCGCCTAGGAATACCACCGTGCGGTTCATGTTGGGAAACATGCGGTCCCCGTACAGGTACTTGAAGTACTCATAGAGACCGTATTTGCCTGCTCCCTGGAACGAGTATCCGATGAAGGTAGGTGACCAACCAAAGAACACGCCGCGTAGGCCTTCCTTAGAGAAGATCTGGCGCCACGCGGAGAGATTGGAGGTGTAGATGCTGGGGTCTACCTGGCGACGACATTTGACCAGGTCGAGGGGTGTAACTGCTGTATGCGTAGGTCCTGATCGGATATATTATCAGCGGGAGAATTCCAGCAAGAATTCCTATCCAGCACTTACCACATGCTTCAAACATGAAAACCACTGCGTCAGCATAACTCTGGCACAATGTAGCATGGATGCAATACTTACCGATAATTCCACCCAGAGTACAACTCAGAAAGTATTTCGCTGAATTGGGCTCAATCTTCCCGAATGGAAGCTGCCGCTCTTTCGCGGTCATTATGCGGCGTCAGTTCTCTATGAAGTATATAATGGAAGATGCAGAGGATTAGACAATAGCAATGCGCTCCCGGATAGAAGGAACAAAAAGGAAGATAGATGTACACAAAGAAACAATTTCAATAAAATCTACCCTACAAAAGAAAGCAACAACGGCCAGAAAAGCACACACATATCTATACCCCGAGGGCCGATGTCGTCAGAGGACGGAGACCCAGTTCCTAGCCAGACCCGAGGTCTCCAACTCGATCCGAAGAGCCACTTGCATGTCTCGATCAGAATTACATATAACTGAATCAGCCAGTGGAATGTTACTGTAGTCCTGAGTTCTCCGCTTTTCCGATAATAATGTGATGATAAGGCATAATGCGAACGGCTAACCGGCATGGCATATTGCTTGTCCATGACATGGTGATGCGGCATAGCATTCGTGCGTCTGCTTATGGAGACCTAAAAAGGGTATCTTTCTTTGTGTCTTGAGTTGCTGATGTATATACCTATTATTATTTGCTCTTAACTACCAGTCATTCTGAAGGAATATCGTAAATGTTCTTCCAGGGTGCAGAGTTGAGATGGGTACAGGAACATCCGTATCAATGACGTCATTATATCAATCACTGCTACTCTGTACCTGGAATAAGCGATGAATATTATCCTTTAAAGTCATGTATGCATGTGTAGTAAGAATCATATACAAGAGTAATTAATATACAACTGATAAAAAGACTATTGTGCGTTGATCCCACTAATGACCAGCAACTAGTAAATGATACAGTAGTACAGCAATGGCCGTCATGCTATACATTATACCGTAGTTTCCTCACGGACAATAGTGTCGCCTTGGGCGGTATGTGATAAATAATCGACCTGCCCTTCCCCGGCTAGTATCAACGCCAGTTTGATGCCCAGTGTAGACCCTACCCGGGCCAGAACGGTTCGGACCTGGTGGCTCTGTTCTGGCGTTGCCAGGCCACAGGACGAGATATACCACAAGGGCCAGACCATACTGTACCCCTGAAAAGCACGAATATGCAGCTTCCCCTCCGAAGAGGTTGGAATAGGGTTACCCATCGCATCCACATGGCCAAAAGCAAAGGGAATGCTCCGGCATACGTCCGTGATCATTTCCTGGATCGACTCCAGAATCATCGGCTCCTCTTGAAGAAGCTCACTGTACACTCTGAATTCGCCAACGGCGGTCGTAAGAATGCCGCGGAGCCGAAGTATGACTTTGAGCAGGATGATGCGAACAGCACGGTAGTAGTTCCATATCGCTGCGATCGATATCTGCTGATAGGTCATCAAGGACTCGTGTGTCTGCGTGTAGACAATGAGGGGGAGCCAGTTATCGGGCAGACCCTGACTCCACTCTGCGAAATCCAAATCCACCAATTTCGCGTCTTCCATGCACGAGACCAGCCTGCCCACATCTGCCGCCCCGGCCGAGGCTTGCAAGGACGAACTCTCGAGAAATATCTGGCTAACTTTCGATGCGAGGAGCATCAGCCGGTGGACCGGATCCGCACTGTCCAAGAGTCCCGCAATCCAATCAGTCTTGAATCGAGGCTTGTCACCCAAGGCCAAGAACTCGGTATGCTTGGTGCCGGTCAGTTCCTACCCACAGATACCCAAACCAGAGACAAAGACATACCGTATGCGTATAGGCAAAGTTGAACAGATCTCGACCCTGCGCGTGGCCAAACTGACTCATGCCCCGCAGTTTCATCAGGATCTCCAACCCCACCGTATGCGAACTCGCAAGTCCATTGCGCTCCCCAGTAATATCCTCAAATATGGAAAGCAGAACAACCGACGCCAGCGTCTCGTCCCGGACAGCTTGCGTCCGAGATTCCAGCGCCTGCCGCAGGCGCTGCAGAGCCATACCATATAGATACCGCGCCTTGACAATCAACGAGGGCTCCCTGATCTCATTGCTCAGCGTAACAAGAGCCGTCGCGTCTACCGCCAGCCGCAGCGACGACGACGATGCTGAGCACTCTTTCTCCCCGGCGTCCCGGCACAGAGCGTACAGCGATGGCAAGAACCCCAGGTGGCTGATACACTCGCCCGTCTCATTCGAGCAAGTGTACTGGTCGAAGAAGAAGCAAATCGCCCGCTCTTCCCACGCCGAGTCGGCGATCTGACGAGTCAATAGAGGAGAACACTTCTGTTCCGATACTTCATCGGTACGCGGCGTTGTAGCTTGGGTCTTGCCTGGTCCGCTAGAAGTCGGCTTGTCAGACCGGTGTTTCTTCACCATGCGCTGCACCTTCTGCGTCTCGTCCCTGAAAATGGTATCCGGCCGATACCCCGGACATGGCCGTCCATAGACGACGCAATTCCGGCACTCTGGCAGCGCCTCATCGCACTTGAATATATTAGCTAACGACAGCTTAAAGATAGGATAGAAAGCAAGATGATGTGACTTACCCGCACTTTTCTCTTAAGGCAAAGATAGCAACCTGTGCTCGGTCTTCCTCCATATACCATATTTACATCACTCGTGGAGTTACGGAACGACAGAGAGCCTGAATAGATTAGATATGATGAAGAGTGGCTCTAATTGCGGTTGTGACTTCAAATCCAAGATGCAGATGTACTGAATTCGTCTGCCTGCCGCCTGGACATGATTGATGGTGTGACCAGTAAGATGACGGCCGTTTGTAGGTTGCTTGTATCTGCGCTCCTTCTGAACCTACGACAAGAGATGAATACAATATGATATCAAGACAGAATCTTGATAGGAACTCCCCTGCTTTGTTTCATGGATAATCGTGGCAGATTGGACGGAGGCTGCTGCCGGCTGACAGGGACCTGGATGGAATCGTGTATTAGTCATTGCCTCGGATAACTGCCCATCCCCAGTCACGTAAAAGGCACATGAATCCATGGTCAACAGAATATAGTGATTCAACAGCGTCTCAGCTCGTAGCCAATTTCCCGCTATTTACGAAAAAGATAGCCAGCGTGCGGCGGATCAAATGAGAGGAACTGTGCTTGGTTCTATAATGCCTATTGATATGCAAGTATATATGCCGGAAGCAGTAACAACATGACAACGAAGACCGCGACCATGAGACCACTTCTCGTCACAAGATGGAAACCAAATTCCTAGATGCCAAATACATCGCCTCCCGAGGTGGGTATCATCGAACCGGCGAGGAAAAATTAAACCACGTCGAAGGTACTGTATCAAAACCCGCTAACTCCCATTCAAAACCCGCTGACTCCCAGTTGGTATGGATGACAAGAATGGAAACGAAAAGACAGTCCAACACCCAATATCTATGCAAAAGGTTCGATGACAAAAAGTTAGCTGATCTCGAGATTGTGGCCCACCACCCTGCGTGACAAGACGATCGTCGACGACCGGTGAGATTAGACTTAAGATTGCACATTGTCCAATGCTCTTCTCAATGGATCAAATAGTGCACGGAATAGAGGTGAATAAGAGGCGTGATGAACTTCTTGAGCCTCGAATAGTACGGCAGGAGGATAATCACGAAGCAGGGGCATCCGGCATGAGGTGGTCGTCGTCGTTATTGTTTAAGGACATGGTCGGAGGTGGATCTGAAAAGAGCGTTCGGTGTCGAGCAGGACGAGACGAACAATTCAAGGAGAGGTCATCTTGACTGCTTTGTTGGCGTGGGCGTAATCCGGGAGTGCTGGCGGTACTCTCCACAACAGCACCATCATCATCATCTTCTGGAGGGGAGAATGTCCAGACCTATGAAATTATATCAAGTTAGACATGCGTACTGAGGTTCTAGTGGGGCCACTCACCTCCATAACAGTCCGACCCGACCGGTTAGCCAGGATCACCGCCTTTTCGTCTTCAAATGCAACTCTCCAAACCGACTCGGCAGGCGTGGACAACTCTCTGAGGAGCTGGCCTGTCTGTAAGCTCCACACCTTGACGCGACCATCGCTACCACCGCTGACAATACGCGAACTATCGAACTGAAGACTGGTCACGCTATTGTCATGAGCCGCCAGACGATGGATAGGCGCCATCTTCGTCAATGACCAAACGCGCACCGATCCGTCAGATCCGCCAGTAACCAGAGTGTCGCCTCGCATCTGCAGTTGCCCGACAAGGGATGTATGCCCCTGAAGAATAGCATGGCACTGACCAGAGTGCGGATCCCAGATTCGGACACTGGTGTCGAGACTGCCGGTAGCGATTCGCCTGCCGTCAAAGGCAATCGCGTAGATCTGACTGAAATGGCCCGACAGTGTTCGTTGACACCGTCCTTCCGATATGCTCCAAATTCGGGCGGTAGTATCGTAGCTTCCAGAAACAATGATATCTCCGTGGATGGCCAGACACCGAACGCTTGCCTGGTGCCCGACCAGGACATTTCGACAGGTGCCTGTTGTCAAATCCCATATGCGCAGCGTGGTATCTCTTGATCCAGAGATGGCCGTATTCTTATCGGACATCTTCAAGCAACGCACAGTCGATGTGTGGCCCCGTAAAAGGTAAATGCCAGCTCTGGCGGCACTGTTAGCCATTTCCCCCCCAGAAAAGCTGAGCTGAGACGTCCACAGCGTCATCAGGTACCACTTACCCGGTAGCCATGTTCCAGACTCTGACCTCCCGGTCGCAACCGCCGCTCACCAGAATGTCGTCCCACGGTACCATGGCCCAGACACCCATGACATGACCTTGTAATGTTTTCTGATTGTTGCCGTCGGTATCGTATACATGAATTTTGGCGTTGTCTAGCGCAAGTACGATATATTTTGAGGTAAGATGTAAGCTCGTGACGACACCTTGATCCGGCGTGATGTGCCGTTGGGTGCAACGGCCCCCTTTGTTCCATGCCGACTCCACCATGTATTTTTGCTTGAAATGAGATCTGTATGACAAGGGTCGAGTCCGTCGCTTCCGTGAGGCTAAAGAGAGCCAGTCCCCAGAGCCAGAGCGAGGTAGATCGAAGGGATTATCTGAAGGATGTAAAACCGAGACTTTTCTCTGCAGCCCGTTCAGGGAGCGTGTGCTCGAAACCGAAGGCAGATGGAAGGGGTCAATGAAATCTCCCGACGGTCTCCGGTAAGCATAAGCGTGCTTCTCGCAGAGGTTTTTCCAGGTAATATCGTCGCTCAGGAGGTCACGCCAACGTCTTGAAACCTGAGACGCTCTCGCCAAGGTTTTCGGGTCGTCGATGAATGAGAGAACCTAGTGAAATGAAGGGTGCTTAGGTCAGTTCTGTCCGGGAAAGTCGAGCGATCGTCAACGGAAAGCTTACCCTCAAGCAAAGTTCAGTTGGGAAGACTTGAAAAGGATCTTTCCTTAACCGTGGAGTGACATAACTTGACACAAAGCTGAGAAGCTGACTATCGCACAGACCGAGTACACCCTCCAAAAATCTCTGCTTCTTCGCGCTGGACAAAGAAGTAAAATGTATCCTGGCATTCAGGAGAAAGGCATCATCTTCCTCGTCTGAGGACTGCCACGTTGGAGGTCTCTGGTGAGGGGTTGGGCTAGGGGCCGGAGTCGGAGGTGACGCAGGTGCGGAGGGTAATAGACTAGGAGGAATAGGAGTGACGGTCTTGTTGGAGGACAGAGATCTCGAGTGGGAGGCTGAATTCCGTGCGGCAGATGATCTGGAATGTGCAGTCTCCAACTGCTCAGAAACAATACGCGGAGTCATCCCGTTGTCCACCCGTTCGATGAATGACGCCCGACGAGTGTGTTCGCGAACTGCCGTGGATGGTATGATGGTTACAACATGCACTCGTGTCGACGGCAAACGATGATTATCGATATGGACTTGCAAAAGCCTTTTGAGGATCGACTTCGATCATAGAGAACGTATCGCTTATCTTGAGAGGGAGTAAAACAAATATTCTAAGACGGAGAGCTTGTGAGGTCAAAGGAGGACTGATATTGAGTGAGGAAAGAGAAAGTGAGATGATGACAAACGGAGAGACTCCGATGCGAGAGCGCTAGAGGAAGCGCTCTGACGAAAGAAGGAAATAGGGGGGATAGGAAGAAAACTGAAAAGAAATGGGAGTATTTTATTTTATTTTTCTTTTGAGAAAGTGAAGTTGGGAAAATTACTCGAGGAGGAAAACGGGAGAAGGTCAGCTACAGCCAGCAACAGCGGCTACTTTGACGCCATTCAGATGCCTGAAAAAGAAGGCCGAATGTATATAAAAACGGCAAGCAAGCGGTCCAAAGACTGGCGGGAGGAGAGACAGTGAGGTAGCGTCTGGAGTCTGGAGTCTGGATCATGCGGTGGACGTCTTGCCGGGTCAGGTGCGGGCCTTATGAATGGCATAATCCATAGTCAATTACCCTAGAGGCTTAGGTACGCGGTATCTGGGCCACTCCCGTCTAGACTTGGGAGAAATAGGTACTTTGTAGATAGTGCTCCGCAGATTTTGATATGGCACATGAAAAGCTAGGTCTCTCAGCTTCGGAAAGAAAAACCCGTCAAGTCTTGCAGTGAGTGACAGTAGTGGGCGAACAAAATCAACCAATTTTCATCCGCTTTCAGATGATATGATGTTGAACAGAGGTATATGATTTCTGATGATCATCTTGTCTCCACAGTTGACGATAAGAGGATACCAGGTTCCACAAGGCGAAAAAATAGTGGTATTGACAAACTTTGCGCAAACTCAACAGACGCAATCACAGTGAGCAAGAAATCATATAGATATGTACATCTGAGTTATCTTTTCCTTCACAGATTCCTCGTCACTAGTAGACTTCTTAGTATGCTAGCTGAAGAGCAGAATCCAGAGGTATAATACCCCTCGTATTGGCGCAGTGGCACAGGCAAACCTCCAAGCTCGCAAGTCTGTCGTCAAAGGAGGCGAAGAAAATTGCAGAATCAGACGTACTTCAGCCACCACATGCCTGTTTATATCTGCATGACATGACTAATGTGCACATGGACTGTCAGATGGTTCTATTCGATTATCTTATCAGACGCTTGGGATCTGCAAACATTCTGGGCCGCAACAGAATCCGCACTCCGGATATTTGTCTCATCCATGGACTCTCTGGCCGTTCAAATTCCCAGATTTGGTGATATGGTTGTCCCAAGTCCCTGGGTTGGCAAACAACAACAATATCTTCAACCATGGAACAAAATTGTCCCAGGTATCATCCGGACATGACGAATGGTTTCATCATCTATGTGAAGGCGCTGAACACAAAGCTATACTATACAGCAGTTGAACCGGCACAAACACACAAACAACAGTCGCATATAGTATTTAGAATAATACAGTAAGTCAGAGCAGAGCCACAGCTCTTCCAGTGGAATGAGATACTGGTATAGCACAAAACAGGGGGAACGGTTTAAAAAGTCGCTATAGCCCTTGAGAAACAGATGAATCCTTCGTTCGAACGCGCAAAGTCTATAGTATTCAAGATCGCCATGAGTTCATTCTTCTAGGCTCGCGGAGGAGCCACAAGTCTGAAACCAGACTGGGGCCGGATGTCTAGCCAAATTAGATCAGAGACATAAGGGATTAGAAGGCAAGAGGTTCAAAGCGGAAACACGTTAGTGAGCATGACCGAGTTGCAAAAACAGCGGCAGTGTCATGCCGATGACAGAAGCGACCAGGTCCCGCATGGACTTGTCGGATTTAGTAGGGATGTCTCTGGAATCGCCGTATCCATTCATTGGTAGTTCGCGCAACTCCGAGTTCGGGCTGTTCTCCTGCATTGTATGCATGGCAACGTAACTAAAGACGGTTAGTCACAATTGTCTCTTGCAGTCACCGAGACCAGAGGATAACCTACAGGAAAGTTCCAGCAGAGAATAGCAACAACATTCCAGTCCTCCACAGAGTGGCTGCCTCGTCACTGCTAGAGCCCGAGCCCACGATCCGCACGAAGAGAAATGTTGCCAATGCACCAAAGGGAGCCGCCAGGCTGAAGACCACCAGATGCGCTCTCGCGGTCCGACTAGACACGCCCTGCTTGAGCAACACCGATGTAAGACCAAAGGACGCGGGAGCTTTGTGCACCATAATAGCCAGAAAGATGATAAAACTCAACCCGGTGTCGGATGTAGATGCACCCAGAGCGATACCGTCAGCTGCCGCATGGATGACCAGACCGGTGGTTGTCGCAAAGCTATGGCTTCGACTAGAGGTACTGCCGGCGTCCAACAAACCTCCTTCTCTGGATGGGGAGGGGTTGCGTCGCAATCCGGATCCCAGATTGTCCAGAGAGATGTGGTAGGGCGGTCTTTGTTGCTTTGAAGGCGTTGCGAAATCGGGTAGTTTATCGATGAGGTACATCAGGATAAAACCGCTGATCAGGGCAACTCCAATCCAAGCATGTGAAGAGTTCTCTTCTTTATGTCCATTGTGTTCATCCTTATTCGACTCACCCTCGTCCTCTCGCTGCCGCAATTCAGACTGGTCGTCGCGCGTAACGTGCGCTGTCTGTATGAGTGGAAGTGTAGAATCTGCTTCCTTGTTCGAGCTGGAGAAATCGACCGCAGCGACAGCCGGAAATGATCGGTGTTGCCATTCCACGGCCGTCATTGAACGAGTGCTGAGACCTTTTCGATCATTATGCGAGTTTGCACTGTAAAGAGTTTCCACGCCCTCAGGGATGATAACAATTAAAGATGTCCCAACCAAAACTCCCATTCCAAGGGAAGAAATCAATCGCAACTGCGAGGGAGAAAGTGTAAAGGCGAGCGGTAATGAGCCAACAACGAAGGATCTACATCAAGACGAGGCGTCCATTAGTTTTATATTCTTCCCAGAAGAAGAACAAAATATGATTTCAATGCTCACGTAATTGCCATCACAATGCTCAAAGCGAGCAAAGTGAAGAGTCCCTCCATTGTCGACCTTTCGTCCCAAGAGCTTTTGTCTCCGCTTACAGGACCTCAAACATGATGTCAGTTGCGCGATTGGTCGAATAGCTTGCGCTGGTTGGGAGTCAGTAGGCACTGAGGCTATGGCTGAGCCTTGAACAGAAGTGTTCGATTGGGAATATGAATGAGTCCGATTGAGGAGGAGATAGTCTATACAGAATTTACTCCGTTTGGGATATGAGGGAGACACCGCAGACGGACGACTAAACGTGGCGTGGCCAAGCAGATTGGGATCCGCCGCAAAGGGAACAGTCCGAGAGGGCGGCAAGACCCACAAAAACGGAAGAGGGAAATGTTTCAGGAACAAGGAGACTTTAATGCGTAGAGGTCAATATCAGGAACTTTTCGAGTTTGGGACTATCTGAATAATAGGCGAGCGAGCAGGTACATGTCGCTTCTGTCGAACTTGATGCACGACATGAATTTAAGATCGCCAACCAGCTGGTTCTTTGTTCCTCAATCCTTCTCAATAATAATTGCAGATCGATATCTAGCTTTGCACGTGCTGACGTTGAAGCCTAAGGATCCAAGGCTTCGTGTTCAAGTCCCAAGAGCTTCAAGTACGATTTCAATGCTACTATATCACAGAGCTGGTAACCGGGTCATCCAATAGAAGTTGAATAGCATGAGGATAGCAGACGTGACCAAGCGGTGAATCCTGATCAGCATCCGACCAAGCATTGGCCATACTAAGCGGCCTACTAAACATTTGGTGAAGCCTCAAAATTATTCAGCACGACCCATTAACTTATTATAGCCTCTGCGACTTCTGATTCCTGGCAATCCTATGATGAGAATGATGCTCCTGCTTAATGTCATTAAATGCATTTATTAGTTCTAACATTGCCTCGGTCACATCTCCACACATGGCAGCCGTCCAGTCAAGGTTGGGATCAAAAAGTCCGTGTACCACTTAATTATCGCCAAAGGATTAAGCACGTTGAAGAAAAGACAAGTAGGTTGGAGAAGGCGAGGACATTTAGCGTTCATTTATGTTTTCCTTCAATTCATCGGGCAGGTAGTTTGTCGTGTGGTTCAAATGGGCCTCTTTGGTATCACTGGACTCAGGTATCGCGGGCTGCAAGTTAATCCTGGGCTTTTGAATCGTGGGCAACAATGCAAGCTTCATCACAGATATAGCTGTGCGACATCGCTACTACTGTTGCTAGCAAAGCTGCCAGTAGCGTCATAGCCGTGTAGTACTTGTTCGGTCCTCTCGCCCTCGCCGGTAGCATGGAGTATGTGCGAAACGGAGCACAGTAAACCTGAAGGCTTGTCGGCATTGGAAACGCTCGCATGTTCCATTGAATAACACGGTTATTGTTGAAGAACAGAGACAACAGTTTCCACAACCAGTTCTTTCTGAGGCCCTGCGGCGCTATTGACTTTTTCAAATGCTCTGCCTCAGTCCTCTGCCAGATGCCTCTAAGAGGCTCTGCAAATATGCAGTATAAAATGAGACGTACCTCATCATTAAGATTCTGGGTAGATACTAGGTCATCTGGGTCAACAGCCCCTGGACCATCATCATTGCCTGTTAGAGCCTCAAACGCAGTAAAACGAATGGGGGCTTGGCCATAAGTTGACTGGCAGGCTCGCGGGACCTGTAGAAGAAGGCATCGAGAAGTTGACCCCGCGTGATTATGTGATTAAGCTATTTGAGCTCCTGATAATCATACCTATCCTTGTATGTAATAATATGACTAGGAGGTCGCGCCCTCCTGACGATTTTCAAATTCTTTGCGGTCTTGGGCGTGCTTCAAGTCCTTGCTGTCTAACCATGTGTTTTCGTGCTCATCATAGCCGAGCCACTTTACCAGGTATTGCGTCTTGATTTTGCCTGATTTTGTTGTGTGCGTGGGTTTTGCGACAATTCTTCCAACTTCATACTCGTCTTGGCCCTCGATTGGATTGGGCCAGGTTGGTCTGGCGTCGGCTGCTCATATGGGTCATTCCCTTGTGGGTACTGTTCGAGATGGGCGATGGAGATCACAGGGTGGATTTTCCAAGCCTGTGGTAATTTCATCTACGATGCAGGTAGCGACCCATTGAGCATTGATGAGAGGCAAATGAGGTCCTCCGGTATACTATCCGTGGGTTGTCGGGATTGAGAAAGCTCGCATGTTGCCACTGGAGAGCACGGTAATGGTCCAAGAACAGAGACAGCGGCTTCCTCAACTCAGGTATAGATTGCGGGGTGTCAGTTCGTCCAAATTGTCTGTGTGTAGAGATTGCGGTAGCATCATGAAATATGCTCGGGGATCTGAAGACAGAAACATCCGATATATCGCGCGAGCAGACTCATGTAGTCATGATCTAGAGTGTTGAAAGGGCCGATTCCCTCTTTAAAAAACATTGCCAAAGGTGATTCCTTGAAGGTACTTGATATAGGATGTATCATATGATGCCTAGGTAAGGTAGATTCCATGTCGATCTTAGGAGACTAGAAGGTGTCTTAATGACATAGATTATCAGTACCCAGCCGACAATGCTGAAGACCGCACTTCGTTGTAGCTACTATCTGCATAAGACGGAGTGGTGCGGAGGGGCCTGTCAACGTCGGTTGTCCCAGTCGTCTGTCGAACCCGTTCCATCGAAGCGACGGACATGGGGCACCAATGCAAGTTTAGTCACAGATAAGAGCTGCGAGATATTGGTACTACCCTTGCTAGCGAAGCCAACAGTCGCATCATAGTCCCGTAGCACTCGGGCGATCTTCGCACCCTCGCCGGTGGCATGGAGTATGTTCGCGATGGCACAGTGAACTTGAAGTAAAATAGGAGAAGCCAATGGGGATCCATCGTGGGCTGTCATGCTGATAGTTGCACTCGCTGGCAGCTCAGCTCGATGGGCTGTTGCAAAACCACGGAAGGTCTTGACACGATATTGGTTTATAGTGTCTGTTGTCTGTTCGAGTGCAAGACTGAATCGTCGAAATTGCGCGTGGATAGGTAGGGAGAGCGTCATCACATTTACCATGGAGTTAATGTCCTGGTAATTGAAGTTCAGCTGGGAACGAACACTCGGGAAATAACGAAAAATGTTCGTCCAAACAGCTATCATTTGCTGTTTCTCATATTCATCTTTGAACTTGGACAGAGCAAAAGGCACATATATGCAGTTTCTAGGTCAGCAGTAATTTTGTCGAAATATAACTCCTCTAATAGAACATCGTAATGACCCTATACAACGCATTTATTGCCATCTCTGTGAAGCGCATCCTCTTGTAGCTGTTGTTGGACACGCATCATCGACTCGTGCTCAGCTTTCATACTGGCAAGATGTTCTATCGATTCTTCGACGCCCAACCGCGGTATCTCCACCTTCTTGGTACCGGCAACCATCATCGGGTTGAGAAGGCCTGAAACGATACTCTGGGCAAGTTGGTGCAACTTATTGCCCGCCCCAGCCTGAATAATATCCTCGGCAAGGTTAACTCTACCACCGGATGGAAGGTACCTGAACGTTTCCTGAAGGAGCTTCACGGTCTCGTCGTCCGCATCCAAGGGCACGTAGCTGTTCAGTGTAGCGCGTACTTCCCCGGGCATCTCCACGGAAAGGGTGAGATTTTTTGTCGCCTCATTTAACTCAGAGTAGCTTGTACCCCGATTGGGCTGCATGCTTCGGTAATCTGCCATCTTCTGGTTGCGAATCGAATAGATAGTTATTATCAACATTCAATAACGATAGACTGGAAAGATATCTGGACGATGACTCTATAGTCTAGGAGTTATACATGAGAGTTATGGTGATATAGATAATATTTTGACAGTTTTCGGAGTCGGAGAAGGTGTGGAGAGATCTGAGGCACTGGGGCAGATCCAGTTGCAGCTCGGCGTAGAACGAGAGGGCTTTCGGTGCTCTTGGATGATGGTAGATTCGAGTGAGGTTGTATGATACAATGGTTACCAGTGCACTATCGCTGCACCGCGCACTTAACCATGGTATCCTCTTCGCTGAATCCTAATCCGCTGTCACCACAATCGTATCACCCCGTGTTAGGCAGCTAACTTGGAACTACATTACCTCTTCTTCAAGAAACGACCCCGCATACGAATCTGCTGAACTTTTAATGATGGAATCAGTAGCTCAGTACTTGACTCGGATCGTTCGACAAACCGAACAAGTTCAAGCTCTTGCTAAAGCGGCGACTGTAACCCTCGCTAGCCCTCAATCAGATGAACCTAGCCGGTTTACTGCTGAGCAAGAATCATCTCCACCGGCCCAATATGAGAACTATCTCAGAGATGGTGAAGGACTCCAACCGTATATCCCCTTGTATTGCAGTTTTCGCGGGGATATCGTGATACAGGAGCGCGAATACGCCCGAGAGTATGCGCTATCAGCATCTGGGCTGCAACCTGTACGAGAGTTTCAGGACTCGTGTGTTTTCTGGGTCGACAGCTCCTTTGCGAGGACTCGTCCTCATACTTCAGCTGATCCAACCAAAAGAACCTCTGCTGCGGCTGCGGTGGTGTACAAAATATGGCCTAACAAGAAAGAATGGAAGTTTAGAGCTTTTGGTCTGGCAAGAGTCCACTCCTCTAACTTAGCCGAGCTCTTCGCAATCAAAGCAGCGCTCGAGGTGGCTGCGGAGATTGCCCAAAAGCACAACAGTTTGAGGAAATTGACAATCTTCACTGATTCTCAAGCAGCATTGACGGAGATTTCGAAGTTTCCCTATGCAACAAGTGTTGCGGAAAATATAGTATCGTCATTCATCAAAGCAGCATTGCTGTTATACAAACTTTGTATTCGGCTTGAGGTGCGGTGGGTTCCAGGGCACAAGAGGGTCCCAGGGAATGTGGCAGCTGATTCACTGGCCAAAAGAGCACGGAAGTCTCTCGCGATATTACCTGTCAATTCGACGTTTGACCAGGAGGCACTGTTCCCGTTGCCATAAGCATAGCCTTGAGCGAGGATACCTGAGCAGCTTATGAGACAATGGTTCGTCATACACTACCTATAGAAGCAAGATCCAATTAGCTGAAATGACGAGACTTTAAGTTATCAATAGAAGTGCCTTTCTAAAATCTATCAATCAATGCATCTAGCTGCAGCTTCTTAATAGATGGACGGTAAAACACTAAGCAACAGCTCTCAATGGCGCTAATCCTAGAAAGGTTATACCAGCTAAGCTCTCCGCGCAACGCGATCATCCGCAACACGCGTTGAGAAGGACGAGAGATTGTCTTCAGCTTTACTCTTTCTCACTGTTGCATAACATTTCCTGTCATCCGTCCATAGCGTCTCAGTATGGAAAACGAAGGCGACTGTATTTTCCCACCCCACTCCACGTCAACTCTTTTCCTCAATGTCCTGAATCCAGCTGATCGTGAAATGCAATGTTCCAGGGACGTGCGATGCGAACGACGCCGTCAACATCACCATAGTCCAATCCGACGAGCAGAAACTGAAGACAGTCTCTAGCTTTCATCCTCAATTTACATACCCCATCTTCGGCGATGATGAGCGCATCTTCGGTTACAAGGGCTTGATTATCCGTCTACGGTTCGCGGCGCATGACCTCCGCCCGCACCTTCACATCTCGTACGATGAGAAGTTCAAGCCCGTTGAAGACATTGCGGCAGTGGATATTCTGAAGACATTGAGACCATGGATCCCAGAAGGTTGGTATCACCCACTAAGATTGCTCGGTTCCTCTCTAATCAAGACGTCAACCTGTAGAGGCCTTTGTCACCCTCCCCGATTATGAAAAAGCTGTGCTAGAGGATAAAGACGCGAAAGATTTCATACCCCCGGGCAAGTTGGTACACAGCTATGTTTCTCGGAATAGAAACTATGAGATCTGGGCCGGCTCGCTGGCTGACCCTGAAGTTCGACGGTTGCTGGATCGCGCTCAAATCTTCGTGTCGCTCTTCATCGAGGCAGGCACCCCTCTTGCTACAGATGATCCCGAGTGGACGCTGCAAAGATGGACTGTCTACTTTGTGTATGTGGATCTGCTGTTCCATGACGTGATCACCCACCACAGCCGCTGATGAGTCCCTACAGGTACGAGAAAGTGAAACCTCCAACACCCACTGCTTCCGAATACTCCATCGTCGGATATGCGACAACATATCGCTGGTGGCATTACCGCAGGGACAAGACACAAGTCCCTGTTGTCAAGAACGATCCATTTCCCTCTGGACCGGAAATTCATCCTTCACAGCTCCCATCGCGACTGCGTATCGCCCAATTCCTTATCCTCCCTCCTCATCAGAATTCAGGGCATGGCCGACACTTGTATACCACCATTCATTCGGCGTGTATGCAGGACCCCACTGTTGTTGAATTGACCGTCGAAGATCCGAATGAAGCCTTCGATGTTCTCCGCGACTCTGCGGACTACCACATACTGCGTCCTGAATTCATCAAGCACGAGGTGAACATCAACCCCGACCCCTACGAGGCGCACTCAAGAAACCGACGACCACGACGTGTTCCTACGGCCGCCCTCATTCCAGTCAAACTCCTCCATGGCATTCGTACATCATACAAGATTGATTCTACACAGTTTGCTCACATTCTCGAAATGTTCCTGTTGAGTCAAATCCCTCTCAAGAATAGACATGCCGGGGGAGCAAACATGTCGCGACTCCTGATTAAGAAGCACAGAGCGGAGGATCCTAACGAACGGCGCTACTACTGGTGGCGCATGCTCACCAAGCAGCGCCTGTACAAACGATCCAAGGACATCCTAATCCAGCTGGATCTTGATGAGCGCATCCAGAAACTCGAAGAGACAGTGTCAAATGTTGAAGAAGGCTACGAAGTTCTTTTGAAAGAATTCACCGAGCGGGAAGAGAAACTCAAGGCCAGAGGGGGAGAAGAGTCGCCAGCTGCCGCAGTTTCGGATGATGCGAGCGATGGACCCAGCGGTACTAGCAGAGATCAACGGGTCAAGCGGAAGTTCACGGTAGAGGACGACGAGGACGAGGTTGAGGAGGGAGATACGGCCAAGCGAACAAAAGTGTAGAGGCGTACACAATGCCTTGACGGTGCAGTTAGTATTGAGAACCTGCACAACGTCCTTTCTATGTATTTTACCAATTGAATCTTTGAAATTCGTTATTCTACACAATTGTATGTGATGGTATCTACTTACAATCGCACGAGTTCACCCGAAGCCGCTGATTGGAGGCCAAAGTACTTTAGGATGTGTCACCGTGCGGTGTACCGATGGTAATTGATCTGCTGAGCGATAATGAATAACCCATCGGAGATACAATGCGCTGGATGGAAGAGCATCAGAGTGGAAACAATAATAATAATATGAGCCTCCAACTGTTGTCATACTGTATCACCAATCTCGGATCTTCACTTTCTCCGGGTCTCTGCAGTTGCGACCACCCGCCGCTTGTAAGCTCATGTGGAGCTTATTTGATATCCTTGGACATAACGTAATTCCCGGGTGAGCCGGCCACCCGGGTCAGCCGGCCACCCTCATCGAATTTCAACGCGTTTGAACCCTGACGCTATCCAAATC
>JAAAPX010000210.1:0-45764 GCA_012656285.1 Aspergillus fumigatiaffinis | reverse complement strand
GCCATAGAGACATACAGGCCATCAGAAATGGAACCGATTAGAAGCAATTGCCGGCACAGATTGAAAGTGGACAGAGACATGCTTGGCTAATAATTTGGGAACAGTTCTAGATTACACCACGCAAGAAAGGAGACGTCGGAACCACCAAGGCCTGATCGGAGAACAGAGAGCCACAGGCTTCATCTTTAGAGTCGTCGTCAGAACCGAGAGGCTCCCGTTTGATCGAAACCCATTATTTTCCCCTTTTCATTGCTTACAGCTCACCACAGTCGACGATCTTGGGACGAGTGTTGGAACGGACAGAGCCGCTGCTGCTTCCGAGTGCCTCGATCTCCTTGACGACGCTGTAGGACTTCTCGTCCGCAACTTCACCAAAGACAACGTGCTTGCCATCGAGCCAGGAAGTCTCAGCCGTGGTGATGAAGAACTGAGAGCCGTTGCTACAACGCGATCAGTACAAGTTCAGGTACCTCTTAAAAACATAGATGAATCGCAGGATACAACTTACGTGTTAGGACCAGCGTTGGCCATGGAGAGGATGCCCTCCTTGTCGTGCTTGCGGATGAAGTTCTCATCGGCAAACTTCTCGCCGTAGATAGAGCGACCACCTGTGCCCTGCGCGCAAAAAGTTGTACATATTAGTTCTCAAGTCCTATTCAGGGCCCAGAAAGCAATATGAGGTAACGGGTCTGGCGAGGGCGGGGTCGTGTATGACGACAACTCACATTGTGACGAGTGAAGTCACCACCCTGGAGCATGAACTTGGGGATGATGCGGTGGAAGGTAGACTCCTTGTAGCCTTCGCCAGCAGGTCTCTTGCAGAGCTCACGGAAGTTCTTGGCCGTCTTGGGGACATCCTTATCGAAGAGGTTGAAGACAATACGGCCAACCTTGGCTGTCAAGGCACGAAGTAAGATACCGTCAGTAAAAAGATTCGAAAGTATTGATTGAAGCCGGATTCAATCCAGCCCGCCTTGAGCACAGTTCCGCGCCGATGGTGAAAGCCGGATGGAGGGGTAATGCGGTTGTACCCCAGGCCCGGAACCATGTAGAATAAAGACAGGGAAGGCGTGGAGTAACTTACGTTCAGCGGTTCCCACAGGGGCGTACTCAACGTCGAAGAAGACCTGAGACATGGCGGAGGGGGTTTGATGGAATCTGCGAAGAGACAAGAAGGAGGACTGATTGCAATTGACAACGGAGGAGAGGAGGGGACGAGAAGAGAAGGACGAGCAAGGTGGGGTTATTGTTGACCTGAGGCTACGGGAGAACATTGTTGCTAGTCGGTGCTGGAACTAAAAGGAGGGGCAGAAGCGGGTCAATACGGCGGCCGAACGGGGGGGGAGTCGGTCACGGGACTATAAGGTACAACGAAAAAAACATTGCGTCAGCCGAAAAGTGCCATGTGCGTAGGTTTAGGTAAGCCGTCGGGAATGTTGCTGGCCTCAGGCTCCCACGTGGTTGGCCGGCCAGTAGTTGGCTGCACATAGCAAGCTCACAGCAATCAGGCCCAGTGCAAGGGATGAGCCGTCCTTCGCAGGGGCATCAAGAGCACAGCAAACCCATCCAATAGAAGCAATTGGGAACACATGACATGAGAATGTCCAGTCTCCAGAGAAACTGAGAGGTGCTGCTCACCTTGAATTGATATCGAAGAAGATGGATGCTGCGAACTGTGACGTGCTGTATGGAAGCAGTCGAACCAGACGTGAAGGTAGAAGCAGGGGAGAAAAACTAGAGTAGAATCCCGAAATAGTATGGCGCCAAAAATTATGATTATGTAATGATACACTGGAGGTTCAATGATGCGGGAACTTGTTGGAACCTCAGGAACAAGGGAGGAGAAAAAGGAAATACTACGGAGGAGGATACGATCGTAGCAAGTCACGTGATTACCACGTGTGGGATAGCTTTAGAGATCATAAACTAAAGGAAGATATGGTCAGAAGTATGCTGGCAAAGCAGCGGTTTTGTCTTGAATTGGCCTCTGCGTGAGTAGGCTGTTATATAGTACCAATATAAGGTCAAAAGTAAGTTGAATGTACGATGGACCAGAAACAGTCTGTTCTTCCAATGCGATAGAGATATCAAAACGCGAATTGGTAGTAATAACGAAGGGTCAATAGGCAAAATCAAGAGCAGAATTGCCCAAGCCACCTGCAAGCAAGAAGAAAAAGACACCACCGCTTGAGACTCGAAGATCATAAGGGTCAAAACGCTAATCGTCGCGAGGAACGAAAATGGAGCAGAAGCGGTGGGCAAGAATGATAGCAAAAACCAGATCACATAATAATACACCAAGTCGAAATTAAGATTAGATCCTAAGAAAAATGATGAAGGACGAAAATCATGAAGCTCCACTAAAGAACACTTCGTTTCACATGGCCGCTCATTGTCATGCATAATAGCTGTAAAATCAATCAGAAAGTTGGCAGTCTGCAGGTGCTCCTGCGCACCCAAGTCAGAGGTTCGGGTAAAGATACCAGTTCTGCCTTTTCAGAAGAATGAAAGACAGAAAATTGTAGGAAAAAAAAAAAGTCAAGGAATAGAGAAAGAGCAAGCTTGTCGATAAACGGTCGAGGCATTGAGCAAATTCGTTGCCGATTGCTACCGGAAGTCGTCTTCGGAATCATTATCATCGGTAAGGTCAAGTCGATGGACAAGTTCCTTTGTTTCTCTAGCGATTTCGAAAGCAATTGGTGGAAGTTTCTTGATAACCTCTCGGTGTTCCGCAATATTTACGGCATCCTCGCCCTCGGCTGTTGTTTCTAAGAGACGAGTCCGATGCAGGTTTAGCGTCTGAAGTATGGGCCCAGAGCGTTCCCGAAGGACGCGACCAGCGTTGGATTTATCGATGAAATGTTCTGTGGATGAGGAGACATTGGAGACAATGGAAGAAATGGCCGAAACATGGGTGCTGATGGTTGTCAAAACGTCTTCCGCACGAACGCTGGCAACGAGTGCCTGAATGGATTGGACCAGCCCGTCTGTCTGGTCCTCGATGTACAGCTAGAGAGTGGATTAGTTTTCACCCGGAAAGACAGGATACAGTAGAGTCAACTCACTTTCAATTCCTGGAGCTCGTGATCTTCAGGTTTCAGCTGTGAGCCCGTCGAGAAACCATTCTGAAACCCCGCATCCAAGTGAGAATGTGTTCCATTTGGAGTACGATCAGAAGGATCGCTCATAGCACTATAGATCGAGTCGTTATTACTCATTCTGCTTTGGCTCGGAGCAACGCTAAAATAGTCGGGAGACTTCATCTGCGAGGATTGATCTCGTTCTTCTTCGTTTTCGTTGAGCTCATCTTCTGGAGTGGGACGGATTTTCACGAGGCGGACGAGTTCAATGACTGCAGTCGACAAGTGCGATGCCGCAGCATCGAGGAGCGAAACGGGTGAAAGACCATTCGAACGGACGAAGTTCTTGGCCGCGGTGATCATGTTATTGGCCGTCGCAGACACTTTCCGCGTAGTTTTTGTACGCATAGCTGCTAATCCGTCGGCAGGGTTCTGCGTTGATTCAATGTCATTAAGGACATGACGGACTGCGAGAATAACACCCTTAATCTGGTGCATCACGAGTTGGTATTCATCGGATCGTGCGACGCGAAGCAACTCGTCAATGGAAATTTGGAACTTGGTAACATGTATATCCTTGACCAATCCATCGTCCTGCATGAAGCCGTTATCTTGAGTTACTGTGCTGAGGCCGGGACGAGTCTCTGAAATGCCGGATGATGCTCGAAGATGCCGTAGCTGAGTCTTGACTTTGGCGTACCGGGTCTTCCATTGCTGTAATTCGTCTTCCAGCCGTTGAACCTCGCCTGACAATCGCTCTTCGTGCTCCCAGCGGGACTGGGCTTGCTCTGACAGAGCCTTCATCTCCATTAAAAAGGTGGAGGCTTCTCGTCTGACTTCCTCTGTCACCTGTTGTTGATGGTGTAACTCAGCCTGCAGGTCCCGATACTTGATCTGCAGCTCAGAAAAACGAGCTTGTAACTCGGCGTCCCCGGCACTCTGCTGCGATGCCTCGTTGAGTTGATTTCTCAAATCTCTCTCCGTGTCATCACGCTCGGTTCGCACCTTTTCGAGTTCGAGCTGAAGAGAGGTGTTCAATTCTTCCGCCTGGGATACTTTGCTTTCGAGTTCCATCTTGAGGGCATCCCACTCTTGCTTTGCTGCGCCAGTCACCTGCTCTTCGTGTTACTAAAACACCAGTGTGAAATCCAACATGTCAGTTAGGGCGTCGCGTACCTGAGATCTTTGATGCTCTTCATGGAATTTTGACAGCTCCTCATCTTTTGACCTGATCAACTCCTCAAGTTTGTCCACCTTATCCTGCTCCTCTTGGTACCTGGAGAGTTCTTCGTCTTTTTGTTTGAGCAATTCCTCCAACTTGTTGACTTTCTCCTGCAATGCCGACGCCTGCGACTGCGTGTCCGCCAAAAGCTTCCGTTCGCCCTCACCTAGGGTTGTCGTCGTCCCTCTTCTGCTTTGCAAGACCCCGTCCAGAGCGAAAGCATCACTCCTCGCGTCGTAATCGTCTTCCGTACCGGGCGCATCGTCATCGTCCTCCACCATGATGCTCTTATTTGGAACAATCGTGTTGCTTTGGAATGACTTGGCTTGCGGTCCAACATCACCGTTCACCGACGGCGGCCCACCCAAGGACCCTTGGCGGGGAGGGTACCCACCCATTGGACTGCCTGGAGGACCGCCGGAGGGATAGCCCCTTCCCATGCGGCTTGGAGGACCTCGAGACTGAGAGCGCCGACTGCCGGGAGGCGGAGGATAACCGTTAGGACCGAATCCATTTGGAGGGTAACCATTTGACGGGCGTCCACGCAAGCTGGGGGCGGGGCTAGCTCGGCGAGATTCCCGTGCCGGAAACTGAGGGAAGCGCCGTTCCAGTTCGCAGAAGACGTCCGTAGCCAGGTCTCTAAACCGCAGATGTTGAAGGGACGCGAGTTTCTGGCGTGCTTGATTGCGCTTCTCATGGAAATCTTCCCGAGGAGGCAGGAATGGCGGCACATCGGGCCGCGGAGGACCAGGCCGCCCGGGAGAAGGCATGGCCTGCTGCCGGCGGAGGAGTTCATCGTAAACATCAGTACTGAGCTCTTGAAACTGAGTTGCCGAAAGCCTGAGCAGCTTGTCTCGGGCTTTGTTCGATTTACTGTTCGCTCTTTCATCCCGATAAGATGCATTGAGAAATCGTCTCAGGGCAAAGTAGTGTTGACCAAGAACTTCCTCGATCTGTTTTGTTCGCTTGCTGCGATCCTCGGCCAAAGTTCCACTGCTAGACCGGGCGGCGACTGAGCTCGGGGGCGACGGGTTGCCTGCGTCGCTCACGCCATTTGTAGACCCGTTCGGCGCACCCGCATTATTCGGGCCCAGCCCGCTGGGTGTGCCTGATGTTGGAGGAGTTGCGAGGTTATTGCGAGTCGAGAAAGTAGGCGAGAATGGTGGATCGGATTTCTGGTACTGATTGATCCCTGACCAATCACTCCCATCTACAGAGACAGGCGACATGGTGCCTGGGTTGGGATTCATAGGGGGCCGAGTAGGAGAAGATCACGTCGCTTTGTAGCCGCCGCTGCTTAGCTCAAGTCACCCAATCGGTTGGAGCTTCACACACGAGACAAAGAGCAGATTGTGAGCATGAATTCGGGTGTTCTACTGATGACTGCGACGAGGAAGGCCATCGACAAGGGGTTACTCGATTAACTCGGCAGGGAATAGACGTCAGATAATGCGAGATCGTGTTGATCGGTAGGGGATGCGTGCGGCTGATCGGAATGTAAATGGCAGGAAGGAATGTGATGAAAAAGGAGCGAACTAAGCGCCAATGAGCAAAAGGGAATGAGGTGCAGAAACTCTTCCGCAGAGGAAAAAAGGACCGTCTTTCCAGCACCACAATGACGAAAAGAGAAAGAAGACGGAGAAGAAGAAAAGAGACAAGAAAAGAAAATCGATGATAAGTTGAGAAGCGTGACAGGAGGGAAGTGGGAGTAACAGCCACAGAAGAAAATCAAGCGTTTCCCGACTCCCGAAGACTAAAGGTAGTTAGAAGATGGAAGAAGTGGAGGGCCGATGGAGACTGGGGGGATACTCTCTCTCTGTACGGAGTAGGCCTGTACGATTACGAACAGAAGAAGACGGGACTCAAGAAATCAATACCTTAGGTACCTACAGAAAATAGCCCAAGACCATGGAATTTCGATTACGGCCCGTGGAAAAGGGGACATTTCCGCTCCCTCTACGGAGTATACTCCGGAGTAGGTACCAAGCATTTTGTTCCAGGTCAACAGTCAGTGGGACTTCCGGTACCATGCCTATTTTCGTTCTGGACTTACATAGACGGAATTAGATTCTCAGTCTTCCTTATTATTCTCTGTTGATTTAACCTGCACCGAAGCATTGGAGAAACTCAACATGCAGCATCCCAGAATCATACCTTACCTACCTTACCTCAGGTACTCCGTCCGTGTTGAAATATTACGCAAAATTACTCCGTACGACAGATTAAGTCCCCACCGCCCAGGAACCGATCCAAAGGCTATCCGTCTAGTTCGTATGTGAGGCGGTGCTAATCACTGCGAAGCGCAAAGTGCTAAACCACGACTTGTTCCCTGGCACAAGAATAGGGGGTTCAATTCAGAACAAGCAGCGATGCCGCGATTAATGGATCAGCCTTTTCTTAGTCTCACCACGATGCTCTGACGCGGCATGCTAGCTATTGACATACCCACAGAAGCAGAGTAAACTAGTACTCCGTTATATAAGCAGCGGATACTCAGCCACAACGAGGTACCACCAAACTTTTAACAATAGGCGAAAGTTACCTACCTTACATACGGACATGGGGTCACCCTTATCTACCTAGGTACCCAGGTATCCCATTCTCAGCCGCTCGATGCCACGGAATTGGGTTCAGTTTGGTCTGCACATGCTCAAGGTTGAGTAGCAGTGGGTTCTTCATTAACTCTTGGGGCTGATATATTTACTATTCTACCCGAGATGAAGCAAAAGCGGGTACGTAGGTAGGTTTATGGGGACTTTGGGAAGTGAAATATGGGCCTTGACCTTTGGCAATCTTCGAGTCCAGACCGGTCGCTGAGCGATCGCTGCGTTACGCGGTCTTGGTAGCTAGGATGGTAATGAAACCTTACCATCGTTGTATGGAATTCGTAATTTCGGTGACTAGGTATCATCTCGACCCTGCGATGAATGATATGCCCAGGGCTTGCCAATACGCATCAAAAGTGGCAGATTATGTGTGCTAATATTCTAGACATACTTCATCCTATGCAAAATCACACTTAATCGTTCATTCATTCCAATTAGTACAATGATCAATCCTCAGTAGTTCTATACAGTTCTATCATGTCCAAGTTCCACCATCCAGAATATAGCATACATCCATACTTCATGTTTCGCCATGAACAGAAATCATGGATAGCAATCCTTCAGGAAATATCATGGTATCATAGGGAATGTACGCCATGACCAAAAGTATCCAATGGCCACAATCCTTCCTCGGCTCTTGGCCATTCGCCTGCTGCTTGCATTAAAGGCCATGTGCCTTCCGGACGGCCAGCGAAGAATCCGAGCCATGGCGAGCTTACCATGTAGCTGGATTTGCCGAAGGCTCGGCTACATTCCTCTCTTGGGGCGGAGTGGAAGTGTGCGCGAACTCTCGAATAGTAATCGCTAGTTACTCCGAAATTCACTTCGAGGAGGACATCGTCAATCCCCGAGCAGCACTCACGGCTGCCGAGACGGGGGTGGATGTCCGCGTCGTGGCAGCACTGCGGTTGTGCGCCATGTGCGCTTTGACCAGGTGGCCGGCGGCAAGTGCAGAGCACAGGCTCAGCTCTCCCGCAAGAACAGCGGCAGCAACAATTCGAGCAAGTTGCCGAGCATTGTCACCTGGGTTGGTAGGGTGGGAACCACGGACACCGAGCATATCAAGCATGGCAGACTGTGCTTCAAGAATAGTGCCACCGCCGATTGTGCCAACTTCGATGGATGGCATAGACACAGCGATCTGGAGGTTGCCATTGAGGCTGGAAAGTTGGCCAGTTAGTACTCGAGCAACGAAACAAATCGAAAATGTATGACAACTTACTTTCTCATGGTCGTGATACAGCTGCTGCTCTCGACATTCTGCGCAGGATCCTGACCCGTTGCCAAGAAGACAGCAGTGACAATGTTCGATGCGTGCGCGTTGAACCCACCCACGCTTCCAGCCATAGCACTTCCAATCAGGTTCTTACTGGTATTGAGCTCGACCAGGGCATTAACGTCGCTCTTGAGCACACTCCGGACAACATCACCAGGAATGATAGCCTCCGCCACCACGGACTTGCCACGGCCGTCAATCCAGTTAATAGCAGCAGCCTTTTTGTCGGTACAGAAGTTACCAGAAACAGAAATGGTAGCCATGTCGTCAAAGCCGCACTCAGTCGCCATAACGTGGAGCGCCTTTTCGACACCCTTGGAGATCATGTTCATCCCCATGGCGTCACCTGTTGTAGTCTTGAACCGGATGTAAAGATAAGTGCCAGCGAGAGCCGTCTTAAGATGCTGAAGGCGGGCGAACCGGCTGGTAGAGTTGAAAGCCGCAGTCAAAATGCTTCGGCCCTCTTCCGAATCAATCCAGACCTTAGCAGCCGCAGCGCGTGCAAGAGTAGGGAAACCGACACAAGGACCACGAGTCATGCCGTCGCCAGTCAGAACAGTGACCGCGCCACCACCTGCGTTGATCGCCTTGGCGCCCCGACTTGTGCTGGCCACCAGCACACCTTCCGTGGTAGCCATGGGAATAAAGTAGCTTTGCCCATCAATGGTCAAAGGACCAGCCACTCCCAAAGGCAAAGGTAGATATCCAATAACATTCTCACAGCAGGCACCGTGCACAAGCGTATAGTTGTAATCCTTGTATGGGAGCTTCGAGCATTCCAAAGAGCCCGTGATAGCGGAAGTGGCAGGAGTTCGAGCAATAACAGCACGACGGATCTTGACAGCTCTGGTGAACGCATCCACACGGCTCATGAGGTCCTCGCTTTCCATGGTCTTTTCCAACGCATAGCCAGGGATCTTGCCTCGCAGGGAAAGCTCAATCAACTCTTCGTCGCTCAGGTAAGCAGCCCGCTTCTCCTTCAAGAGCGCCTCGCACTCTTCTGGACTCCTCTTGGGTGTGTCGGGGTTCAAGTCGATCTTAGGGTATTCCTTCTTTGCTTCCACCACAGCCACCTTGGGGGCGGCAGGGGCAGGGGCAACTTCGGGTTCCTTAATGCTCCAGCGAGCGGCATTGAACAAGTAGCCGTTCAGGATAATACTCAGCGTCAAAGCAGCGATGATCCACTTGCTGATGATGGGATCTTCGACACTCTTGAGAAGGCTTTCGATGACACGCCCGCCGACAGCGTCGAGGAACTGATCGGTGTACTCGATATCGAATGTGCGGCTTTCGCCCAAGGCGGCGTAGTGTACAGAAGGATATTCAAGTTTGTACTTGATTGGAGGGATGACTGTCACAACCGTCTCCATCATCTGACTCTTTGCAGAGACGTAGATCGAGTCAAGCCCATTTTCGGCGACCTTGAAAGGGTCAATGGGCGTAGGCGCAAACACATTAGAGACACGAGACAACAGGGGTAGGCCAGCACCCTGGCTAGAGTCCCGGAATGGGATAGTCGATAGATTCACCACGTTGACCAAGACAAAACCCCCTACCATCAAAATCTTGAATCTGCGAACACTGCTGGATCTGAGCTTCCTCCCGAAGATGCTAGTCTTGTTGCTGCTCTCAGATCCGGTCAGAGGCCAGTCATTGCTGGAAGCGACATTCTCGGCCACCCGATGGGTGATACCATCTTCTTCCAGAGCTTTGCGAAGAGTAATATGGCGCTTGATCCGGTTAATTTCGAGTTTGATGCAGAGGATGGTGGTGTAGAAAGTGAAGAGCAGAACACAGTCGAAAAACAAGATCCACGCCGCGAGGAAACAAAATTGTCGCAACCCACCCTGGACTCCGGAAGCAGCCCCAGCAATAAGAATGGCGATCTCGATGCAGTAATCGCGGATAATCTCAAAACCTTGTTCCTTGATCGCAGTCTGAATGGAGTCTTGAATGGACTTCGTGGTGCTTGACGAAGCTTGACCAGCTCTGCGCCTGTTGTCCGCCGCTGCAGTGAGAACGGCCCTGGTGAGAATGATCGGCTTCTCGAAACCGATAGTGACAACAAGGAATGGAAGGCCCTCGGACAGCAAAAGAACATTGATCGGGACGCCAAGCTTCGTTGTGACCAGAAGACCAAACAAAAACGCAAAAACGCCCGAGAAGAGGACAGTGGCCGCCAGCCAGAAGTTAGAGCCGAGACGCCGCATCGAGAAGAAGAGGGACACGAAGCTAAGGTGCATCGAAAGGTATCCCAAAGTCATGATGACAATATCAATAGTTTCCGCGTGCTTGCTAAGTTAGCAAAAATGGCAGCACAACGTAAGGCAAATCATTTACCTTGATCAAATCCACAAATGAACTCCACGCATCTGCCAACCAGAGCTTGATAGCACCGCCCGAGCCATAAGCCGGGCCACGAGCAGCCCGCATGATCCATTTCTTTTGTTCCCCGTCGTCCTCATCGGAGGAGGGATCCGGGATCTCCTGCACCGCTTTCAGGAATTCTGGGACCTGATCAAACGGCAAGGTGAATGCGAGAGAAGAGTCGTGGGAGAAGGGCGAGAATAAGTTAGGGGTATATGGCACTGGTTGAGCAGAGGCATTGGAAGGAATTGGCAATTCTGTTGCGGCAGGAGCGATCGAAGATGACTTTGACAGGGAATCCGAGAAGATAAAGGTTGTTAGAGCGAGATGGTTGACGCCCTGCGGTCAATGAACAGTCAGTGACGAGAAATTCAACTTCAAGATAAGCTGATGTAGATATACCGTGTAGTCCTGGCTCGCTGAACCGTCCTCGACCTGCCATTTCCAAGATGTACTCTCACCCAACCGAAGATTCCGGCTGCCCTGAAGCAAAGTATCGACGTCCACTTGACCGGCAATATTCCTGGAGTTCCTGACGCTGTCGAACAAACTCCCTTCAAGGAGACCGACGTAGGTCGTACTGGCGAGCAATGCAATAACCACAATGGTGTGTATAGGGTGCTGACAAGCTTGGCTAGAGATGGATTGTAAAACGCCAGTGACCTGACGCTTTAACCATCCCGGTTCGGCATCATTCTTAGCTTCTGCCGAACGAAGCTTCCTTGCAATCAGAGAGGTAGCCATTGTCTATCATAGACAAATTGGCGAGCAGGAGAGGCGGTGTAGGCCGCGTGTCTAGGGGGAGTGCTGAAATTGAAGGTTCGCAAGGGTGAGACACTATGGCTTAGTATCGTCCCAAAATTCTCAACTCGACGCTGAAAAATCTCAAGAAATGTTCTGGAGGTCAGGAGGTGGGCATGAAGTAAAGTATCGAAGAGGTCGCTGCTTGCTGAAAGGACTCTAACAAAAAAAAGTACATGAGTGCGGTTAGGACAATTATCTCCGGCGACGCATTCACCAAGGATTAAACATACCAGACAATAAGGGGCCCTGAAATAACCAGCCCACAGTTCAATATTGAGCTGAATCTCGATCCTGTAGAAAGAAACCAAGTCCAATTCCACCAGCAGCTCCTTTCTTTTTCCTATCCCTAATTTGCCTTGATCGCGGACCCCCTGAAAGTTGAGCGAAAGGGAGTCTGGCTCGCCGCTGGGGAAGATGGAAATAAGTAAATCCGGCTATTTTTGCCGCCTAAGCACAGCCACAAGCACCGTGGATCAGCGCAGATGCTTGTACCAGGCTCCCGGGAAACAACGAGGTTGAACTCGACCGCACAGCGCTATATTTTAACACCAAGGTAGGGGAGGAGGGTAACAATTATAATCATGGAGAAGAAAGAGCGGAAGCGAAAGAGGAAACAGAGTGGGGACGACAAAGGAATAAAGTCTAACCAAAAAAGAAAGTCCTAAAATCCAAGATAAAGCCTTCGGGTTTTAGTCAAAGAAATAATCAATACGGGAAACATCGCAGGGGTCCGGTCGTTAAAATCCCAACTAGTCCGTAGTCCATACAGCTAAGATAAATAGTCCTAATATTACGGAGTACTTCGGCCACTATTTGACTAGGAAATGTTCCATTAAGCCCGTTGACTGCCATTGCGATCTCAAGAATGAATTGTATTTTCTTTTTATCCACCGAGTGGCTATCGGTTACCTAGTAGTTGAGTCTGATTCCTCCTTTTTCTCAGCAACAAGCAGCCATATCAACGAGATTGACTACCTATTTGGTTGTCAGTTCGTACCAGAACCTGTGTGTTCCTCCCGGGTCCACTGGAGTAAGGAGATACGTACTCTGTCACTACTTTCGACGTGCTACGAGTAGATATCAATATGAACTGCTACATACTTGTTTGCGACTCCGCAGTTTGTGCAGTTCGGTACTTCATCCTCTGGGGAGTGCTCGGGAATCCGCCCTCGGTGAACAGGCGCAAGACAACGAAGTACCGGTATTTCAGGTTCGGGGACTGTGGTCACGTCATATCGACGAATAGATAGTTAGAAGACTGCATAATGTATGTCCACAAACCAGTCATCTCACGTAAGATGGACGATGTGATATTGATGTTGTGAACGAAGGCAGCTTCCAAGGGTACGCAGTACATTGACTTAGCTTGTTCCCGGTGGTCAACCAAGTAAGCAAGATGCAAAGTGCCCAGGTATGTCGTATCACTAGGTCTCCCCATTTTAGGTAGCCCCCGGACTCTATCTCAATCTTGAACTGGACTCAGCATGGATGGACATACAGCCTCGCTCCTCCTGGATGAAGGAGGGAAAGAATCAATTTGTGCGCCGTGTTATACAACTCTGGCTACTTCACCGCTGGCACCCCTTGCTTTTCTTTGAAAAAGCTGAGCAAGTACTCCGTAGCTGATGACTGTTTTCTCTTCCTCTGTCCTTCTACTCCTTCCTCACCTTCTTTGTCCCCCTCGCATCTGCTAAACCTCTACCTTACGGGAGAAACCGTGAGTCGAGACTCGAGAATATAGTAGATACACAGTGTATCCATAATCCAAAAGTCTGCTAACAGTTCAAGCGTCGAGAATTTCATGTATAGATTCTGAATATATATACCTTCATGACATAATCCAGCATACCCAAGCACGAATATAGAGGAGCTTCTATGTGGCAATAGTGTGGAAGTATGATGTGAGCCTGGATTGGATTCGAGAAATATAGGCTATCGCTCGGCGATTCACATAAGGGAATAACAACGATGGAGACTACTCAACAATTGGCTCAACAGGAAATTCAAGAAATTTTCTTTTTAAAGATTAGCCTCTTCCTTCCGGCCTCTTATTTCTCTGCCACCTAAGGCCCTTCAGCTTCTACCTGCTAAGTCATTCAAAGCTCTGTGGAAATAAGTGAAGTTTTCAAACTTCTGCAGATAGATCTAGTATGGATCTCCGAAAGACGGAGTTTACCAGCGCATTATGTAATTGAGTACGCGTCTCCGGTGCCAATCGGTCAATCTGGCATACTCAAATGGGGAAAAGCTGTTTCATTTCAGACGGGAGTCTGTACTTGGCTTCGATTCCTGTGTTCTCTATGGGCGTCTTCCTGGCCAACCTGGTGGAGTTGTGGACAGTGGACAGTGCACACAATGAAAAGCCAGGACCACTGAGGAATCCTGGTCCGTCGGAGATAACACGATAATATGGATCCACTCATTTCATCTAATCAATCAGTGATAAATCCTGTTGGACTGTTCATGCCCTTTGCTTCGGAGCCTACGGTGCGGACTACTACTGCGAAGAGGTCCGGTAACGGTTGCTGTTTTCCCGACACTCTTCACTATTGTCGGAGCAGATTCCAATATTCGGATGAAGCCGGTCAGTAGTGGGCCGAAAATCGATGTTTTTTACTTCTTCCACGCAAAATGGTGCTTCATGAGTACAGCCCGAAGGACAGAGGGACTGTGTCAAAGGCAGTCCATGTCAGGAGTCGTAAAAGCTGGATCATGAAATATATCTATATCTGTCTTGCATTGTGGCAAGAGGCGCCTTACTTTGGACGTCTGAACAAAATAAACGCAAATAATAATATATTGGGTAGTCAGCGAGATATCCAGCCTTAGACTGGCCCAGGCACAACCCGGGCACAACACAAAAACAACCCAAAAACAAAGACCGGAGTGCCTTCGGGATCAATGGGTCCAAGACTCCGGAATATAAGAGCTAATTGCTGTGATGTTCGCTTCTCAGAGGTATCGAGTTCTTGGAGCGATCCGAATTAGGCGCTGGAAACGAGAAGGCCGAAAACTCTGCATGGCGGCCATCTGTCTTCAGTCCTCGTTCTGGTGGGATATACTTCGGTTTTGGCTCTCTTATGACTTTGCCTGTTTATAGAGTTCTCTTGCGAGCGTTGACCTGCTCAGCTGGAAGATTGTCGAAATAGCCTCACTGCACTTAGCATTAAGGCGCGGAGTAAACCTTAGGCACTGATCGTGAGGTTGCTGCCCTTCTAAACCGTCACAGAAACAATCTCCATCTGAAGCTTTAAAGACAAAACGGGCTTTGGGCCAAATAAGTAGGCTTGAGCTTGCCTGTCAGCGGTACCGCCACCCTTTAATCTTGAAGACGGTTGGTAAGCGCCACGTCGGAGATTCAAAGCCAATCGGGAACTTAGCATCCTTACATCTCGTGCAGTTCTGCAACAACATCGAGATTACTCAGACCTGCGATGAGGATTATGGGGTACCCTTTAATCGAGCTACGCGCTGTTGCTATTTGGGGTGTCTCAATGTTATACTCTTGAGCCTGGAACCTTTCTTCTACGGGTTCCAGCAGATTCTTCAGGCTTCCCAAGGCAACACACACACACTAAACGCCTACTTCAGGATGCCACTAATACAGATAGATGAAGAGCAGTCTGTCAGAGAGTTACAATGGATCTCAAATTGATTGGCTTCAAATGTTCCTTGAGAATCTGGGCCTGTCGCTGCCTTTAGCGCCGTGCGAGAATCCTGGATCCTCTCTTTGTTTCCTATTGACATTGGCCTATTGAGTCAACCACCCAGATGTTTCGAATGGCGCATTATCAGAGGAGCACAATGATACTTGTTTCTTCGTTGAGAATAGGCAGGCGCAAAGCCTATTTGAGGGGAAAAGAGGAGATGCCACTGAAATGGTCCCATGATCTTTTGTGTTTCAATGCCCATTGTCTTTGGTGCATTGATCGCTTCACTCACTATTGTCCAGTCTCGGTCTCTCTAATCATTTCAACAAAGGATAAGTGGGAATAACCGGTGTGATCGGTGTTACCTGAGAACCAGAATCAGCACCTGAGAAGACGAGGGAGATTCACTGGTGATGGATTTCTAAAGCGTACTACTCTCCTGCTTACACCATCGACGATCACTCTGAGCAGAAAGCAATAATAAACTCGCTGGTTTCGAGGCAACACCGCTAGTCGGCGTCCTACTCTCTGTTACTATCTCTAAGTCCTTCGAGGGAGCCAGAATATCATGCAAGCGCTGCGCGTCCTCAGTATGGTCGTTTCGAGGTTGCTGGTCTTCGCCCACATTTTCACAACAGCCATCGCTCATTCTTGGGTTGAACAGCTCATGGTTATCGCGCCGAATGGAACCTTTGTTGGCTCTCCAGGATATCCTCGAGGAAATGTTCTTCGCACCGATCCCGCCTTCAACGACAAGACCATGACCAATCTGATACCGCCTGATGGCCGGGCTAATCTGAGTCAAATCCTTCCGAGTGATCGTTTGTGTAAGGGTACACAACGGAAACAATCCCAGACAGACGGTAGTCCAAGGCTTCAGGCAAGTCCTGGCGCTGCTATCGCCCTTCGCTTCCAGGAAAACGGCCATGTGACCCTACCCCAGAACCAGCCTGGGAAACCCAGGAATCGTGGGACGGTATACGTATACGGGACGACAGAGCCAAAGAACGACGAACGGCTTCTTGACGTACACAATGTCTGGAACAAGGAAGGCACAGGAGGTGACGGGCGCGGCGTCCTCTTGTCGACGCAGAATTTTGACGATGGCCGTTGCTACCAGATAAACAGTGGTCAGATCTCCGAACATCGCCAGGCTACGTACCAGCATGAGGCAAACCAACTCATGGGAGCCGATCTCTGGTGCCAACAGGACATTGCGCTACCATCTGAAGCGCCAACCGGCAAGCCCTACACGCTGTACTGGGTTTGGGACTGGCCTACAGCTCCGGGAGTGGACCCGTCCTTGCCGAATGGAAAGCAAGAGATCTATACTACCTGCATCGATGTGGATGTGATTGATGGGCCTCCTACTCATGTCCGCATACCGGCAAACTACGTCGAGGACCAGTCACTGAACAATGCGGCCACCCCATCTCAGTTCGCAGAGGTATTTGGAGTAGGACGTTCCTCGTTCTCTGCGCCTGGCTCTCCGACATCTCGGCTGATTCCGACACCGACTGCCGTTCCCAAGCAACCCACACCAGCGACAGTGACTTCTTTCATTACTTTGACCAAGACTGTTCAGCCGAACGCCCATCAGACCAGCCTAGGCTCATCAGCACCTAGCTCTTCCCCGCCCAGATTCTCTGCTCCAGCTTGGAACTGGTTTCGAAAACCTGTCTAAAATATTTCACACCCTTATCCTCAAGGCAAAGGGTCGGCAGATCTGCCTTAGAGCTTTCGCTTGTCAGCCACAGCTGGTACTGTGCATCTTTCTTTTTTGGCTCCGATTCTCCTTTGTTTATAATAAATAGAGAGTGTTTCCAACCCAGCAAATCAGTTGAAGACCATCGTCTGTGAGTTTAAAGGGTAGAAGTAGAGAACCATGTATGCGCAATTTGTGTGGCTGCCAGTCGTCGCCAGGGGGAGCCCTGTTCATAAATCTTTCAGCCAGCCTGATCATTTTCCAGCAAGCAAGGGCAACCAGTTTCGCATACCAGCCTACCATTAGGTTACATGCGAGGAAATACTCGCCTTTGTTCAATGAGCATTGGAGCCTGGACCAACGCAAGGGGACAATGAGGCCTCAGGCATGATTCCAAGATGGGATTAGATCAAGGCACCATATTCCTGAAACACGCTAGTCCGCGCGTGGTAAGTCACGTGGAGGCATCCAAGTCTGCGGCGGAAGAAGGAAAAACGCTGCGACCAGGAGATCGATTCATATTATTGAACCTTTACAAAGTGACTGATTTGACATCGGTCCCATACTTTGGAGTCATTGAAGAAGCTCAGGTCGAGATTTTGGGTTGACTTTGGTACAGCGTTCTCGTCTCTGCATGGCTGCGGTGCCAGTCAAGCCCTCTTTCTCCACCAACTGCGCCTCGATGATCCTAAACGCTTTCGGGCCTTGAGTCTTCAGTACCTCGCAAGTAGGTAATCTCCGACCTCCTGCTTGGGTCCCGCCATCCATCGATCGTCCATTTTGTCCCCTAATAATAAGAAGAATGATAATCATTATTACTATCGCTTGCACTGTCAACTAAGCATAGTCACTACTTGTGGCTCTTCCTCCTCGTTCTTCCTTGCAACCCCTCCTCCCCCTCTCTCTGTCTCTCCTTCATCGCTCTCTTGTTTGTTCCTCGTCCTTATCATTGGTTGTCTCCTTATTAACCGGGACCAGCTGCTGCTATATTTAGAACCTCCCACTTCCATCGCCTCCGTACCTTCAAACGACTCGACAAGAATCCAAACGCGGGACAAAATTCCTTCGAGTCCAGTATTATTGCCTCGACAGCAATCAACCCGCTATTGGTTGCAAGGGTCCCCTTATATTTCTCTTTCTCAAAGACTCCGACTGGGCTTAACTCTCATTGCTCCATTGGTTCGGCATCTCGATTCAAAAGACAAACCGAGGCGTTCCTGGGGGGGCTTTTTTTTCTACGAGATCAATAGCCGCGCACTGAACCTATCTCGATCGTTGATTGTTGCAACAGTCGCCAACTGAGGCACTGGAGACATTGCGAATATCTGGCGTCTAGAATCGTCTCAGGTGTGTTTTCGAAGCGACATCGACTTGGAGAATCCGGATTACACCTTACCCCAGCCTCATACAGTCGGTGGTCCAAATTGTGCTTGTAGGCAAGGAGCTCTTAAAGCACCTCTCAACCTGCATGCTTTCGCTCTTATTGCTTCCATAACCCCCAGCCATCTGCGTCGACTGAATTATATTGGGGGTTTTCCTCATATCATCAGGCGTGTTCCTGCGACCTACATTGATCGGGATTCGGAGAGTCGACGACGCGATGCGAGAATAAAGTCGCAACGCTTCCTTTACCGTCAACAACAGTCGCCTCCTCACCGGACACGTCCTTAACTCAGATCGCTTTTCTTTCCGGAGAGAGCGTCCTAATAACCGTCATTATTTGTCGTGCCTCCCGCGCCCATCTATCATGGCAACCCTAACCTCATCGGCTTCTCGGCCGCAGTCACAGGTGGTCACCTCGACGACGAACTTGTCGGTCCTACCTCCAATTATAACAGATGCTTCCGGGAAGACACAAATCGGGCAGCGGACATCGTCGTATGCGAAAGATCGTCTATCGACGTACTCGAATGTTTCCGCAACTTCTCAAAATCGCTCTCGTCCCGGCTCGCATGTGTTTCCAATCTTCCATTCCAGCTTGCCATATGCGCTCGTTCGGGATTTCGCATACCCTCCAATCCACCCACTTCATTACGGTCCTCTGCCACCCCGTGCCTCCGGTGTGTCCACTCCGGCAAGTGAACATCGGCGGCTTTCGGACCCTCCCGCACCATGGGATACCTCGCGTGGTCAGTGGTCGTCGGGCCCTTGGAGAACCGATCAGAGCCATGGACATCAGCAATTACCGGCAATGTCGTTTGGCGATGGGCCCCCTTATAGCGAAGATGAAGATTTGCATAGCCCAGTGTTTTCCGCGTCCCGCCACCGCAAGAACAAGTCGACAGGGATGAATGCGAATGGCCGAAGAATGAGAAGTCCCGGTCGCGGCCATCAATCTGCCTATTTCTCCGGTGACACTGACCGAGGAATACTGGTCAGCATGAACGCGGACGGCAGCGAGACTTATTATGTCAATGACGACGATGATGGGACAGATGATGGCCCTGGCGGAGAATATGTCACCTATCCTCCGAATGAGAGCCGACATTCTCACATGGGGAACGAAACTTACGGCGACTATCAGGACCGTGAGCATGATGCAGGGTTCGAATCTGAGGACGATTATTCCGGTGCCGACCGATACTCGGGCGATTTCCAATTCGCGGTTGGTTGTCCCGATGAGGAGATGCATGGCAAAGCGGTTGCGCTATTTGATTTCACCAGAGAACATGAGAACGAACTGCCTTTGACGGAAGGACAGGTGATTTTTGTCTCATACAGGCACGGCCAGGGCTGGCTAGTCGCGGAGGATCCAAAGACTGGTGAAAGCGGTTTGGTACCAGAGGAATTTGTTCGGTTACTTCGGGACATCGAAGGTGGCCTGACATCGCTCAGCGTCGACCCAAGTCTCGATACTGAGGAGGATGATAGCACATACTTGAGCCCGGACTCAACCGACTCAGAGCAGGCCATCACACCAACTCAGAATGACCAATTGCCTCTGAGCTCTGACAGGGGGTCTGTTCATATTGCCAACGGCGCAACGAATTTGGAGAGTACAGCCGTCATCCCAACTGGCGGTGGGGAGACCGAATCGAACCCATCACATTTTCTGCACACCGGACAGGAGATCGGCAGCACCCCGCCAATTGAACAACGAATGTCGGAGAAACAAAACACAAAAAGGGAAAGCCAGATGGGTATCTTGGCGAAGACATGAGACATGTCCTTCAACATTGGGCTTGCACGTCCTGGATGGACTGGCTGCAGGTGGGAGACTTCCACCTTGAGTCTGTCGTGAGAGTTGTGCGTTTACGACTCGGGTCTGTTTCTACAGAGACAGACGGATTCAAACCTTCTTCATACTTGGCAGTTAGCCTTGAATGGGCTTCCAGCATTGCACTCATTGAGCAAAGTGCCAGCTGTTGTTCAACCGCCCGAGAAGGCGATTTCTGAAACGATAGGGTGACTCTAGACCAGTGTCATCCCATACACATGACACGATATATTTTACGACGAGAATTCTCATCGGATAACCTGGTGGATGAAAGGTTGAAGATGCTTTATATTTGACAAATTGGGCTCTCAACGAAGGAAGGGATATACCACTTCGCTTGTTGGCGTGAACAAACCAGTAAAGGAGAACAGGCATTGTTCTTCTTGCGATTTCTGGCTTGTAAATATTTGACTTGTTCTTTTTTCCGCATGGTTTTTACTGTCTTCAATATCCAGCGCCGGCGTCATCATCTGTGTCAGCATCTGTTCTTGATTCTTCGGCCTCAAGAGGCTTGTGCATGGTATGCGCTATCATTCTGTCAATTCTAGTCTCTGTGAGATTGGAAATCAATAAGAGATTATGCTATAATCAGGTATACAGTAAATGACGAGTGAATGGTATATATAGTTCAACCCCTACGCCACAATATCCAACCAGCTACCCAGTTCCAACTGAAATCAGTATACATCCATCCCATCGTATCGGCAACCAATTTATCGCTTGAAATCCACCTCGGAACCAGGCAACTCGGCCATCCTCCCCATCGACCCCGGCAGCTCCGACAGCTTACGCGTGCTGCCGGCCATCGGAACCGCCAGCTCATGCACCGCCGCTTCCCCCTGCGCATCCATCTCCTGCCTCATCCGCCCACCCAGCATGGGAATCTCCTTCTCGTCCATCTCCGCAGCACCCTTCCCCTCGGGGTCATGCTCATCTTCGGCCGATCCCACAGTAGAAACCGCAGTACCAGCACCACCACCAGCATCCTCGCCATCCCGTCGCGCCGACTGTTGATCCCCACCCTCCTGAGCGGCCGTAAGTCGTCGACGCCGCCGTCGGAACCAGAAGATGAACGCGATGAGCCCGCCTAGCACCGCGGCGGCGAGGACGCCCCCGACGATGCCGCCGATCTGCGAGCCGGAGAGGCCGTTCCCGGATTGTGATTGTGCGGTGGGAGTTGATGTTGGGGGTAGGGTTGACTCGCTGCCTGCGCTTGTGTTTGCGTTTGTGCTCGTGCTTGTGTTTGTAGGTGTACTTGTGGGTGTACTCGAGATGGGGAGCGTAGCTGTCCCTGTCGATGCGCGAGTCGAGGATGTGGCCGTGTGGTTCGTCATGTTGGTGTATTTCACGCAGCATTGGATGTTATTCGGCCCCGGACAGGGCCAGGGGTACTAGATAGGTATCTGTCAGTTGACAATGAGGTCTTTCTTTTTGCGCGCGTGTGATCTACCGATGTGCCGGCGAAGTATGCGCCCTCCTCGCATGTCTGGTTCGAGGCGTCGCGGCAGTAGCCTGTTCCTTCGGAGACGGTGCAGCGGCGGTGGAGGCAGCACTATGCGGTATTAGTGTCAGGAAAGGATAGAAGAAGCAGAGGCAGATCTTGCCGTGTAGTCGGTGGGGTCACTTTGGCATTGGTCTGAGTAGACTATACCGAGGCCTGCGCAAGTTCAGTTAGTTGGCTTTTTCGCTACGAGGCACGGAGTACGGAGGATAAGTACATCGAGAGGATGGGAGACACTCTCCGTCGCCAATACCGCCTGAGCAGCCATTATATGCCTCATTCAGTTGACGGGGGAGTAATAGGTTGCTTTCGAAGAAGGGGTTGAGGAACATGATCGTGGTCGTATATGGGATGGAGTTGGATGGAATTGTCAGAGGAAGATCGACTAGCAATACGAGAGACCCTGATCTATCTATATTATATGCCTAGACCGTAGTTAAGTGATCAACACGCTCAAAGCTAAAATCAGACTTCAAGACTGACACGGAATCAATCACAGTTCACTCGTGCGGCTGAAACGTTGCGAACCAGTCGTCCAGTCATAGACTGTGCCAAGTTCACGAGAGGAAGATAGGCATCAGAGAGATGGGAGTACTCCGTAGAAGCATACATTCCGTCTCTCGTATCTTCCCCCAGGGACTCCGTATCAAACACTTATTGGATAGCTTCAGTCTCCTTTCCCCGAGTCTTTCTGTCGGAGGGTTACACAGCAAAGGAGAGAATCGAGGGTCAAGACCCAAGAATGAGACAGATAACTATCCATGTGGACAAGTGCGAGAATGCGACACCAGATGAGGACCTAGTCTAGTCGAGACTATTATTCTTGCCTACCAGGGCTACTCTGGACGCTGCGGTATGCATTGGGGGAGGCACTTTACCTAAAGCGGGTGCTGATCGTCAAGACAGCACACATTCTGGAGGGAAACCTGCAGGGAAAATACGAGCCCCTGTCCAGGGTCTAATCTGCAAAGAGCCAATCTCCTTCGGCAATGATTTGATGGTCCTAGTGGACGGATCAAATTTCAGTCTCCATACGGACTAGAATAGAAGCGTCGATGACCCGTTCTGGCATCCACTTGTCATGAATAACCCCGTAGAGGAAAGAAGTCTCTCGGCGGGGTATATAAACGGTTGTCGTCTTGAGGGCCACATACCCAAGCGAGGATGGTGTGCAGATAATCATCGTATCAAGGACATACTAGTAGTGGTGCCAACCTTAATTCGACCATTTGGATTCGAGGTCTTACAGCAGCCCAGCCGATCTCCAGATCCCTCTGGATGCTGGAGTGGTGGGCTGAGGAAAGATTCCAATTGGATTACTCGACAGCAAGGCATGCAGAAGTTACATCGGAAATAATACAGAGTGAAATGAAAAGCCTGCGCTCATGGACGATGATCTTTGGTGACTGGCCTAGAACCCTGTATATCGATTCCTACCACAAACGAAAGAGAGATTGAGAAAAATTTGCACTACGGAGAGAATATCGCCTGGTAATCAAAAGCAGAGACAGAAAAACAAATAAATCATCAGAGACCAGTGACAATTAGCCCAGCAAATCGTCAAGCCCCGAACTGCCCGTCTTCGTCCCCTGTTGCTGTGTTGAAGAGCCCATCGATGGAGAAGGAGAAGCCGGAGTGAGACTGCTCGACGGGGCCGGGGCTCCCCAGATGCCGGCGCTAGCCTTCTCTTTAGCCATACTCGCCAGATTGGGCCCCTTGCTAGCATTTGCAGATGGTTTTTGAATGCCTGCACTGGCACTGGCGGTCGACCAGAGAGATCCAAAAGCGTCCCCCGACGACTTGGATGCTGCCGGCTTACCCCCGACCGATGAAGTACTCCGGGCAGAAGTGAAAGAGGAGGTCGAGGGCATGCCCGGTCGGTGGCTGGGTGTCATGGCAGTTGGCTGCTGTGCGGTGGCGGTGGTAACGGAGGTGAAGTAGTTGGGAGTGGCGGCCTGGAAGCCCATCGGTTTAGGCTGTGCGGGCTTTGTCTGCTGCGATGGCGGCACCATGGAGCTCTGAGAAAGTGTGGGAGAGGCAACTGTGCTCGATGTCGGAGTCGGGGTCATTGACGTAAATCCGACCAAACCATTCAGGTTCGGCCCTTGCACGCCAGAGACGGGCCGAGGAGCGGCAAACTGGGTACTTGAGGTCGTGCTGACCGTGGACGCGGGTGCGGGAGTAGCGAATTGGTTGGCTGCGGGCTGTGGTGCTGGCGTTGCGGACTGGAAATCATCAAACTCGTCATCGTCATCGATCGGTTTGGACTCGAGAATATCCAGGCCGTTACTGCTGGCAGGCTTCTTGCCAGCCGCAGTAGATGTGGAAGCAGCAGTGACCGTCTCCTCCTCGCCAAAGTCAAACAAGTCCTGTTCCGGCGCCTTGGGAGGCTCGGCCTTCTTTGCTTCCTGCTTCGGACGTGGAGGGCTGGGTCCGCGACGCTGCGCCGGGCTGGCGTCGCCCTCATCATACTCGTCGTACTCCTCGAACCGGTTCCCTCTTCGTCCCGCATCCTGGAACTCGCTAGAAGCACCTCCAAAGCCGCCGCCGTCACCATAGACACCTCCACTGTATCCACCAAAGGACAGGCTATCGCTGCCAAATCCGCCGTACCTGCCGGAGGAACCGGAAAAGCCGCCTCCCATACCACCCATTCCACCGGAACCGATTCCGCCCTCGAAGCCACCAAACTTGTTGCGATTCGCACGGGCCTTCTTTCTCTCGGTGCGAATAAGATCCACATCACCAAGCAGCTTCACCAGTTCCGACGATCGGTTGCGCACGTTCACACCTTGGTCCTTTCCGTTCTGGTCGATGTAATGAAATTGGCGTAGCATCCGGATCAGGGACAGGTGAGACCGGGCGTCATCGACAACGCGCTCCGAACCATTCTTGACCAGAAATTCCAGCAGTTGAAGACCCTGCATGCCACAAAGTGACGAATCAGTCTAACCGGTCTCGGGTGGACGCCAGCCCGCGTTCTCGTACCTTGTAGATCTGTCGCCACTCCTCCGCGCTCTTGTCTGTGAATCGTTTGTAGATCATCGGCATAATTTCGTTCAACAGCTGGCTATTAGCAACGGAGATTAGCATCGAGCCCAGATCCATCGAGTAATCGACATCGCGACAAGCACGGAGCGAGGGGATAACTGACTAGCTGTGAGTTCCGTTGGCGATCTCTTGCATCAATGTAGTTGAAGCGCCCCAGGGTTCATTGTTCGTAGCTTCCCGGACCTGCTCGCAGTTAGAAATTTGCCTACCAACCCGGACAATCCGTCATCGCTCTCTCAGGACAAGAGCGAAGCCGCCAATGCGACTGGCAGGGCGGTGACAACAAACCTTGGACTCCATCTCGGTGTAGTTCATGACAGCTAAGAAACAGTGAAAGTCAATAGCTTGTACGCCATAGTAGACAACCGTTCAGGGCTGAAGGAAGTCTGGAGAGAAAGACGGGTTGCCAGTAGATGCTGCATGGGAGTACCTACCATTCTGCACCTTGCGGACTCCCGCCTTGATATCATATAAGCTCAGGTTGCTGACCTGCTCTTTCAGACTGTTGAAATCCATGGCGCAGACTCAGCTTTGTGTGGTGTATTTGCACTCCTGAATCGACAAACTTTTGAGAAACAAAAGAAAGAAAGAAAGAAAGACTAAAAATGCCGTATATGCAAGGACTTGATTCAGGACGAGGGAGACAAGGACAACGAGGAGGCGGGAGTTCGGGGATTCAAGCTGGCATCCGCAGTTGGGGCCCAAGGCATCCAGAAAGTCACGTGTGAACCCCTGACATGCGCCCCATCTACTAGAGGTGTCCATCATCATGGCCTAACAACGCATTATTATCCTTTTAGCGACGTGATGACTTAGATATCTAGATTGCCTTTGAAAGATGTCATATCATGTACTACTAAACACTATCGGACCAATACATACATAGAAGACTCGTCTAAATCATCACAGGGGAATCATCAATAGGATCAGTGAAAGGTAGGGTTTCAAAGCGACGACGAATTTTGAAAGGAACAACCAAAGACGTAAAGTCTTTGCTGGGGAATCGCGTGCCGAGATGGCACGGCTCCGAAGCAGAAAGAAGGAGAGGTAATCAGACATGAAGTGGATATCGCTGGTAAGAAAGGGGTCATCATCAACTAAAGCATGCTGAAACGGACTCATATCCGCAGATGAGGAACCACAATACTGGTGGGATACAGTCGAATGAGGAGGAGTGAAAACAACAAAAACAAACAGACGCCATTAGGGAGATTTCGGGATATCCTGCTGGACATATTAATCCGGTCCCGCCGAGTACCCCATCATATCAATCATTCGTTATAGAACTTTCTCATAATCAGATGCAAGAAAAGGTTCACGTTGACTCGTAAGTGTCCGTCGAAAAAGTCCATGAACTGCATGTTGTTGAATTGCGCTTGCAGCAAGTCGTCCAAAGGCACCTGAGCGTTTGCCCCCGGGACCATCATGGGACCACTGCTGCCATCGAGGGTGAAGACACCGACTTCATTGCTAGATATTGTGAGGTCGACACGATCCCATTGGCGCTCCGAGTAGCCCTTCCAGTAAACCAAAACGCCCTTGTCTGCGAGGTTCCGGGCCGAGTACTTGTAGGAGCCGAACTTGAACACTTTGCCGGACTTTTGAAGCTCGCGTTGATGGTCCCATTGTTTGGTAAATGGCATGAGGAATCGCTTCTTGCCTTTCTTGTTCTGCAAGGTCACCATCGCCTGCTCGATGTAGTCGTTGTAGGTTTTGAGCTGCTGTTCCAGCCAACCGGCTTGATCGTTGAGACGACCCAGGGTAAGACGTGCGCTCTCCAATTCTCGCTGCCGCTGAATTCTACGGCGGTGCTTAGTGCGGATATCGATAGCAATGGCATTGAGGAGATCTTGGTAGTGGTTATCACGGCGAATCTTGCCGGTCCGCTCAAGCTGAAGAATGTTCTCAAGTGCAGTCCGTTTCAGCTCGGAATATGTCATGGACGCAATATCGACCAGAGTGCTCGCCTCAGAGTATGCGCTTCGCTGGCTGGTATTCGCGGTCAACTCGTCCCGGACCAAGGTCATCCATCGTTCTTCATCCTCCTCGGTGGGTGGTTTGACCATAATTTCCATGAGATTGGCGCCCGTCTGAACCCTAATAATATAGAGAACACATCGTTTCGTTTCCATGAAGAGCGCTTTGACATCTGCTTCAGGATCTGGGAGGTTTTCCTGTTAGCCGACAGTCGCAGACAAATGCCGTAATGACAACACAACTTACCTTCTACTTGCGCAAGCTTGGGATTTAATGTCAAATTGATTTCCGAGGAATTGACGCTCATCAGTTCGTTTTCGTTGGTCTTCACATTTCCGAGATCGCGGATTATCTCCCTTAGAATATCGTCGGGGTGTGGACAAATATAGTTGATTTCAGACGCAACAAGCTGGTGGATCGAAAAAATGTCGGACATCTTGATGTACAGTGTGGGCTTAGTCTTCGCGTAAAGGTCATTGAATTCATCAATGTCGAAATACGCTTCCGCATCTTGGACAGAGACCACTATATCCTAGTTAGCTCCTGCGCAATATACCCATGTACCTAAAAAAGGAGCAAACTTACTGTCGCCCCAAATTCGGCCGAGTCGTTGAATTGAATCGGCAACATAGCTGTTCAGTGGCTGCAGGTAGACATTCTCCGTGCCAAACAGTCTTCCAGAGGCGACCTGGGCCACAACCTTGGCAATTTCAGACAGATTTCTCTTCTGCTCCTGCGTGAGACCACGTTCTATGACACCATATTTCTCTGGCTCAACCATGGCAGGCTGGAAGTAGTTTCTCCAAACCCAGTGACCGACGGCCTGGAGAATGAAGCCAGGATCCTCTCCTGGGAACCGGGAAAGGAGGCACTCGTACATCTGTTGCGTGATATAACGAATCCCAAAGGGCATGCGATAAAGGAGTTCTTCGAGCGCAGTGAAGAAGTGGTCTGCAATGTCACGAAGATCCTGCAGATTTTGAATAAACGTCGCTCTCGTTTCAGGATCTCTGATGGCCTCTTCTCTGGGAAGGTCCAGTGGCCGCCGACTTCTCCTGCCGGTACGCAGTTCTTCGTTATTGATCGCCGAGCGGTAGATTTGGATGGGGTCGCTTTCCAGGTCCAGCTCTGGATTCTCGACCACGTTTTCCCTGACAAGTGGCCCAAGGACATCGCGCATGAATTTCCGATCCCGGGGAGACTTGATGTAGGATGCGAATAGCTTGTTCCAGAACGAGTTACAGCGCAGATATTCATGCAACGAATCAAAACTCTCAATCTCCTCCTTCACTGAGCGGGATAGCAACTTGATGAGGTAGTACTCCTCGCGTCTCTTCTGGGAATAGCCGAAGAGGCCCATCATCAAGTGCCTTATTCTCTCATACTCCTTTTCCGGTGTGTTGAGCTCTCGCAGTCTGCGGAACAGTTTGGCGAGGTACTGGGATTGTGTTTGCAGGAGAAAAAAGAGCACTTGATAATGCTCCAACTTTCTCCTGGATGTCTTATTCAAAGCTTTGAGGTCAAATGGGTCTTTTGACGAGATATCTGCATTGGACAAGAGGCTGCCAACATGGCCTCCAAAATGCTTCTGATGTTTGACGACTTCGTCCAGCGTAATCTTGTTCTTTACCAACAGAGCAATCTTGATGTCCAGTTGACTGATATATTGTTCCGCCAGCTCATTTTGCCGGACCTGTTGCACGACCAATTTTCTGAGTCGCTCGAATTCGATCTCCTCATCAAAATCGAATTCGCTGTCGTTCAAGAGATGCACGAATCCCTTGACTGTATTGACTGGTGGATTTTTTCCGGTTGTGAGGCTCTTGTATGCCTGACCCTGGATTCTGCCTCGCACGATGCTCTGCGCCTTGATGACCCTTTCCATGTTGGCCCGATAATATTGGCGCTTTTCTTCGAACTTCGATCGGATGATATGTCCGCGCATGCGAGATTGTAGGTCCGTGATCAGTTCCTCTTCGGCTGCTAGATCAGCCAAATCCTGGCCGACATCGACCCGAACGATCATCGCTCGGATATGCGCCTGCAGCTGGCTAACCTCATCCTCACAATCTTCCAGCTCATCAAGAACAGCTCCAACTTTGATTCTCAGAATTGCCGCTCTGGAGAGAGCTTGAAGATCCACAATGGTGTGTTCCTGTGCTCGGAGGGCTTCTGCGTCGGCTTCCAGGCGCCTTCTTAGAATAGCAGCTCGGGCCGCGGACTGTAGCTGTAGAATCGACCTTTCCTCTTGCACCAACGCCGCTCTTTGTGCGTCCAGAGCATCCCGTACACCTTTTGCTCGTAGAATACTCTGAAGCCCAATGATTGACAGAGTGTGCTGCCTTAACTCTTGTCGAAGTGAGTTCAGGTGGCCCCTCACAGCTCTACCACGGACAAAAGCCTGAAGGGATATGCATTCATTCTTTGTCTTTGCGAGTGCGTCGGTCAGTTGAAAATAGCGGTCTCTGGCCGCCAGAGCTCTAACACCGGCTTGAATTGATATCACGGTTGGCGTCTCTTCAGCGAGTGAACTCTTCAGCTGAATGACGGCTTTACGTATCAACATTGCTCGAATCGCAGCCTGCAGCTGTTGCACATTATCTCCAGTGTTCTTGATGTCGTCTCGTTGAGCGCTCAATTGCCGCCGGAAATGAGCACCTCGAATGAGCGATTGGAGTTGCGTAATTCCGTCTTCAGCGCATTGCGTCTCTTCGTGTTGCTCTGAGATCATTTTGCGGCGAAGAGCGCCTCGCACAGCAGCTTGCAATGCGATGACCTCAGGCTCTATGACCCTGGTGTCTTCGTACACGGCGCAAACTTTCTTCCGTTGCAGGGCGCCTCGAATAGCCGCTTGAATCTGCTTGATGCCCGATTCTTCTTTTCGCGTCCGACTCTGGAGATACTGGACTTGAGTTCTTGCCTTTGCGCCTCTGATGAGAGTCTGCAGCCGCAGAACATCAAGCTCCTGAGCTTGGCACCATTCCCTATCACCTTGCTGGCGGGATCGTACAATGAAACCTCTGCAGGCCGCCTGCAAGTTCACTGCAAAAGACCGCATGTTCAACCGATACTGAATGACCTGACGGGCCCAGTCGCCGCGGAGTCTGGACTGGAGATCGATGAGGAAAGGTTCGAAATCCCACAGTTCATTCATGACATTGCCAAGTTTCAGCCGCAACATCGCGCCCTTGATCTGAGCCTGGAATTCGGCAATTGAGGTTTCATTCTCGTGCAGTTCGCGCTCGATTCGCTCTTCTTCAGTTTCAGGTTCGGGCTCTGGTTCGGGCTCGGGCTCTGCACCAAAGTTCGCAGCCATGCCTGAGAAGCTGGGCATGCTTACTCCTGACTTGTCGAGCCCCTTTTGCGTTTGTTCGAGCTCATGGTGCTCGAACTCGAGTTGGCCGACAAGGTTTCCCATGCGAAAATCCACCAGACCTTTCTTGAAGAGCAACCATGACAAAGCGTGCACGCAGTGGATGACCTTCGGAATGTTCTTCTTTTCGTACAAATCAATGAGTTCGAACCTGAATAGCTCGGGTAGCTCGACTTCGTCTAAAAATCGAAAGAACAAAGCTATATTGTCGGAGTGTCGGTACTGCAATTTCGGGTGCCTGAAGATTCGGAATGTTCGGTTAGGATACATCGCCTGCACGACTTCTGCGAGAGTGACGCCATCTCTGAGGGCTTCCTCCAGTTGGACGATTGGCGGGATTTGCTTCTGAATGACCTCTTCGATCCATTCCTTGGCTTCTCCGATGTGGCAAAGATACTCGTACGCCTGCAAAAATTGACGTTGTTTGTCCATCCAATTACCAGCCGCCCATGCCGACGCATTCTGCTTTCGAGCAACCCTGGAGCCCTGCGCGCCCGCAACAGAACCCGCGCGCTTCAGTCGTCGTCGTCCCTGCAAGCCCACTACTGAAGGACTGTAGGTTTCAAGAGCAAACTCCTCAGTCTCGCCCGATTTGGCGAACTTGGACAAAGTACGGAGGTGGCCCGTCGATGACTTTTTGAAAGTCTCTAATTCTGGTGTCGAGAGGGTCGTCGTAAGAGGTGGTGGAAGTGGGTTAGACAGGCTATGGGAGTGGTGTGGTCGCATTTGTGGTCGAGAATGAGGTGAGACGGCATGAGGAGATCCTGGCTGTATAGAGTTCTTTTTCAGAGGGGTTTGCGAATTGAGTGACTGCCCTTCGCTCAATCGGTCGCTCTCCAAACTATGTGGGTGGCGTGAATCGGGAGTTTTAGGGCGGTTTTCCTTCCAATACTGCGGATTATCGACGGTTTGACTTCTCGTATGCCGATATACCGATGTTGTGCTCGTCGGAGAGGCCGCATTAGGAGCCTGGGGAAGTGGCCGCAAGGAACGCCGTACATTCTCATATGTCGTCGCCGCGCTCGTCCAGCTTCCCCTTTCAGGAGTGTCCTTCACCATTGCCCCAGATGTAGTCGAGTTTAATTCACTTTTGCCTCGTCGGTGGCCGATCCGGGAAGCAGATCCCATGGACGCATTTGACGAGACGGTACTGGTTCGACTGGGAGCTTGCGAATTTGACGAGAGAGAATAGACAGATGAACTTGTGGATGCGGTCGAGCCATGTCGGAGCGGGCTCGAGGTATGTTGCGGAAGATCGGTCTGGGTGCGTCGCGGAGAAATTGGCTGGCTCGCCATCACTGATGACGTTGTGTGGGCAAGAATGCAAAGATCAAGAGAAATGGGGAATTTTGAACTTCAATTGGCCGCATGCCTGCTTCGTAAAGCAGAAGCAGTGCTGGAACCGTAAGGAGGACGAGTATCTAATGCGCAATAGTACCTGACTACCTTTGGTTGAGACGGGAATGTTTATTCAAGGGAGGGACCGCATTGCCCTATGGCAACCGAAAGAATTGGGCGGGTCGATCGGGGTTGATATAGAAACGCGGTGGACGTAATGTAACCTCTCTCTCTTTGCAGATGAGGAGAGAGTAAAATAATCGAAAGCGGGAGAGAAATCGTAAATTTGGAAAGAGTAAAAGAGGGATCAACAACGATAACAAAGCGATTCGACCCGTCGGGAGATGTGAACGCAAGAGGGGGGAGGGAAAAGAGTGCAGAGTAAGGTAAAGAATAGATGAGTATGGAGTGGGATGAGAAGGCGCTACCTAGGTACCTCTTTTTTACTTGGATAATGGCCTCCACAGAGATACCTGATCTTGATGTCCCAGCCCCCTCTGTATCTCTCTCAGGTCTCACGGAAGCAAGCGAGCAATAATCAGCAGGGCAGGGAAAACAAATCTCCCGATGGGGTATGGTTGGCGCCGTCAGGTGACCGTGCCACACCTTCCTCGTCCATTTGTGGTAACTATCGTCTTTTTTCCAGCCACAGATCGCTTCACGTGCAGCCCACTTTTGCCACATCCACGATCCATCTCTTCTGCTTATCAAGTGTCAATCTATGATAATAAGGTAGGCATCGACAAGTACTCCGGACCGCACGTGTGATCAGTCCAATACACCAATCTGATAAGATGTTTCAATCCGAGATTCAGTCTTTTTTTCCATGGGGTATTCTCACTTTGTTACTAGTAACTGTGGCACTTTGGGAGATTAGATATGGGTTGTTCGGGATGACCGATGGAGGCCAGCCGATTCTCTGCGGGGCTCATCACGATCTCCAACCTGGTTCACCCGTGCAACCGGGAACATATCCTTGTTATTATTATCAAGATGACATGCAGTCGTAGATTCAATGGGGCCAGAGCGTCTCTAGTCTCTCGGTTATCTCTAACTAGTCTTCAGGTTTTTATCGCTTCTCTGGAGTTCAATTGCCTGTACGCCAGAGGTACGGACGGAGCAGGGATTAACTGACGGACAGATAGTTCAATAACACGATGACGGTGGCTGGCTGAAAAGACTTTTTTAAGTTAGTGGAGCTCTTTACAGTAAGATAAAGAAAGACCATCATATGCTTATATCGCAGACAAAGAAATCAAAGCATACATCATCTTGAGTAAAAAATCATTGATATGCGTTTGTCCAAAAGGGGGGTTTTTCTATAGTCGAGTGCGACCTGGGTCAACATCGAATAAAGCCTATAGAATCCGCATTTTTAGCTCATCAGACGATATCTCATGTTCTGATCACAACTCGTGATGCCATGTTGAATCTAAAATATCAATTATCGTCAACAATCCGAATTCGCGGAGTTGAGTCCATTACCCGTCGTTGACAATATCCACCGATGAACCACTGGTAAGAGACCCCGCCTGTCCATCGGACCGAAATATATTATTGTACACTGAACATTAATCTTTTGAACACTCAACACTTACCTGCTTATGAACGATAAGAATCAAAGAGGATTTATCAGACCAACCTCACAATGACACAGTCGTTACCATTCTACCTCTACAAACTGGTTCCCTCTACGTCCCCTGTCCGGGAGCCACTTCCTGAGCGCTTACCCGTCAGCGAACTCGACCAGGAGTCGGGCTTCATCCATCTGTCAACCGCCTTGCAGGTTCCCAACACGTTGAAATACTTCTTCAAGGACGAGCCTTTAGTCTATGTGCTGCGTATAGAATTTGAGGAAGTCATGGCCGACATTAGATGGGAGTCGCCAGATGCAAAGGTTTGTGGGCCGCGACCCGATGAAGGTCTTTTCCCGGTAGGTTCTATCTTTTTCCTACAAGACGTAACCTTGGCCTTTTCCTTGATCCATTTGTGACCTACCACTCAAAACTGAGGCCTTTGAAATATTGACTGATCGCTCCAGCATCTATATAACGGGCTGCAGCTGGGAAAACATGAGGTTGAGAGTATTGCGGTCTGGACCAATGAGGCTGGGTGGGACAAGGCGATCTTACAGGCAAAACCATGGCTTTTGTATTAAAATCAGAACGAGTTGGTCAATTACGATGCAGACTATGTTTGACATGTCCAAGCTCTACCCGGAGATCTCTCTGCTTAATCACCCAAGGGATAACAATGCATGACCTGCCCATCTGTACAATTCTCAGTTGACTCGTCCTCATTCAAAACCGGAGCCAGAAGCATAAGGCGCACTTACAGTAAAGAGAAGCATCAGCACTGGCAAGAAACACGAAAGTAGTCGCTACTTCACTTGGCTCACCCGGTCGACCCAGGGGAGCCTTTGAGCCCCAGTTGGCCATCTGTTCAGCGTCCCTGGTGTCAGCCTGGATTGGGGTGTAGATTGCACCAGGGCTGTTGAATGAGACGATTAGCTAAGCATTGTGTGAAAGAGCTCAAATCTTGGTCACTTACGCAACAGCATTCACTCGAATACCCTTGGGAAGCAGCTGAGAAGCTAGAGATCTGGTGAACCCGACAATGGCACCTTTTGTGGCCGCATAGTCCACCATACTGCTTGAACCTCGGAAGGTCACGACAGATGTGGTGTTTATAATGCTATTGATATAAGAACGATGAGTTAATTGCGCACACTGCGGATCGAGGAATACTAACGAGTCACCCTTTGACAGGAATGGCAGAGCATATTTCGTCAGAGCCATCATCTGGATGATATTGGTCCGGAAGATATCCTCCACCTTATTCAGGTCGATATCGGCGAAGTTCTTATTCATATACTGTTTTGAGGCATTGTTGATCAGGACGTTCAGTCTCTGGAACCTGCTTCCGTATCAGTCGGTGCAATATAGACCGATTAACAACAGGCCCGTGGTTACTTGTTCATATGCTCCTCCACGGCCCTTCGACACATATTGTGATCCCTGAGGTCTCCAGCGACAAGTAGGCATGATCTCTTCTCGAGTTCAATGGCTCTCTTGGTCTCTTCAGCATCATCTTTCTCTTCGGGAAGATGGACAATTGTGATATCGGCCCCTTCCCGTGCCATCAGAATGGCAACAGCTCGGCCAATCCCGGAGCTATACGCTCGTCAATACGTTGATCACGTAGCGCACCTAAAGCTGATGGACATACTCTCCCCCGGTGATGAGAACCTTCTTGTCCTTTAATTTGCTAGAGCCTACATACTCAACAAAGTGACCTTTTGACTCCAGTTTCGTGGCTTCGCTGGGAGGAACCATATGCTTTTCGAGTCTAATGGTCATGTCCTTAGTACCGGAGTCGTTAAGGGTCACACCGGTAGGGACGAAACACTGACCCCGGTTTCTGCTGACTTTGGGGTGCCTGAGGCGGTTGAAAAGCACCTTCCTTGCCCATCTGAGACGCCATTTCGAAGTGACTGCTAGGTTGCTGAAGACGAGTGAAAGTTTTGTTCGAGCCTTCGCATCCGAAGGTTGAGTAGGCACCACCTTTGCGAGTTCTTAAATACCAGTTATGCTGTCACTCTGGCGTCATCTTGTCGCAAATTGCTATGTAATATACGATCGATCGCAGTTTCGGTCTACCATGGGTTACCACCTCACGGATCAATATCTTTGGGCTCTTCCGTTTGTGACCAGTATGTGGAAGTAGAGCGATGCATGTCGTTATCATTCGATCTAGATAAGGTATGTTGCTATCCTATGTCTTGTGCACGACCTCGCCTTCCTGGCTGACATGTCCAGACAAATATGACAACGTGTAGATCCAGGGATCTAGACTGATTGCCGAAGCCAAGCTGAGCTAAAACATATAGCTTTCATGGCTCAGTGCATCACAGAGGCACCCACTCGCGTACCGTGACTGCAGCAGCTATTGTGCATTACATGACCAGGTATCAGAGACAACTCTAACTATTAGGGTTAATCAAGTCATGTATAGCGGAATCCCGGCTGCCCAGTATATACCGTATGGAGTACTGCGTACAATCCTTCAATTCCTGCGCTTGGAAACTTCAACATCGAGTCCGACTATCGCATTATCAAATGCGATTATCAAGCAGTAATAATATGTCGCCCCTCTGTCTCACCGCCTTAAGAGTTTTCGTTAAACAGCCAATTACAATAACGGGCTCCGCAATTACCACCCTGACTATACTATTTCCGGTATAACACCTGCCGGGATTAGCTTGTGCGGAAGACAGTCAAAAGGCAATTTTTTTCCCCTCGAGGTTTTCTCTCTTTTTCTTTCTTTCCTTTCTTTGGGAAAGGAAGACTTTCTCCATCAACAGAACGTTTCTATCGTCGATCTGTTGATTATTTTGATCTGATACCCCTCTCTGCGTGTTACGATAGAAACCGTAGAGTCTTTCTCATTATATACACCATGCCCATCGCCAACGGTGACTCGCTCGGCCGCGCCATGAAGGCAGAGATTCAGGATCACACCAAGGCCCTGGAGGTCCTGGAAAAGGAATACACTACCAGAGACGGCCTTGATGTTGATACTCTGCTTGATTCAGACAAGCACGGAGCATTGACTTACAATGATTTCCTGATCCTGCCTGGTTACATCGGTAAGACAGTGGAAACTCGCCTTTACATAAAAGGACCGTTTGTTCATGATCATGACAGGATTCCCTGCTTCCGATGTCACTCTTGATACCCCTGTCACCAAGCGTGTCTCGCTGAAGGTTCCCCTTCTCTCCTCTCCCATGGACACTGTCACCGAGCACAACATGGCTATCCACATGGCTCTTCTGGGTGGTCTGGGTGTCATCCACCACAACTGTTCCCCCGAGGATCAGGCCGAGATGGTCAGAAAGGTCAAGAGATACGAGAACGGCTTCATTCTGGACCCTGTCGTTCTCTCTCCCAAGGCCACCGTTGGAGAGGCCAAGGAGCTCAAGGCCAAGTGGGGCTTCGGAGGCTTCCCCGTCACTGGTAAGCACACAATTTTCCTTTCTCTCAGCTGTCACCCCTACATGATGATTTTCCATCTTATCTCTTATAACTTTCGTTCCACTGGAGCAACGAGAGTTGCGATGTAGAGAAACGATTCTATCTGAAATCGACAACGCATAATGATTTCTCTTGATCACAATCACTGTTTGCAAGCCATTGTCTAACCTGTGCTTCTGTGACAGAAAACGGAACTCTCCGCTCCAAGCTCGTCGGTATGGTCACTTCCAGAGATATCCAATTCCACACCAACCTCAATGACCCGGTCACTGCAATTATGTCCACCGACCTTGTCACCGCACCTGCCGGTACCACTCTTGCCGAGGCCAACAACGTTCTTCGTAGCTCCAAGAAGGGAAAGCTTCCCATCGTTGATGCAAACGGAAACCTTGTCTCTTTGCTGTCTCGCAGTGACCTGATGAAGAACCTCCACTACCCATTGGCGTCTAAGCTGCCCGACTCGAAGCAGCTGATCTGTGCTGCTGCTATTGGTACTCGTGAAGAGGATAAGCACAGACTCAAGCTTCTTGTCGAGGCTGGTCTTGATATTGTAATCCTCGACAGCAGCCAGGGTAACAGCATCTACCAGATCGAGATGATCAAGTGGGTGAAGAAGACATTCCCCGAAATTGACGTTATTGCCGGTAACGTCGTCACTCGGGAACAAGCCGCAGCTCTGATCGCTGCCGGTGCCGATGGCCTGAGAATTGGCATGGGCAGCGGCAGTGCCTGTATTACCCAGGAAGTCATGGCTGTCGGTCGTCCCCAGGCCGTTGCCGTTCGCAGCGTTGCTTCCTTTGCTGCCCGCTTCGGTGTTCCTTGCATCGCCGACGGTGGTGTCCAGAACGTCGGCCACATCGTCAAGGGTCTCGCCATGGGTGCCTCTACCGTCATGATGGGAGGTCTTCTTGCCGGTACCACCGAGTCTCCCGGTGAATACTTTGTGAGCAACGAAGGCCAGCTTGTCAAGGCCTACCGTGGCATGGGAAGTATCGCTGCCATGGAGGACAAGAAGGCCGGTGCTGGTAGCAAGGATAGCAAGGCCAGCAACGCTGGTACTGCCCGTTACTTCTCCGAGAAGGACCGTGTGCTTGTCGCTCAGGGTGTCGCCGGTTCCGTGCTCGACCGTGGTTCGGTCACCAAGTTTGTTCCTTACCTTGTTGCGGGTGTCCAGCACTCTCTGCAAGACATCGGTGTCAAGAGCCTTGACGACCTCCACGACGGTGTCAACAAGGGCATCGTTCGTTTCGAGATGAGAAGCGCTAGTGCCATGGCCGAGGGTAACGTCCACGGTCTGCACAGTTACGACAAGAAGCTCTACTCGTAAAGGGCTCTGTTGGCTGTAAAAAAGCGTAACTTCTTTTTATGTCTCTTCTCTCTCCGGACTTGTCAGTCAGGCTATGTTCACATGATGATACGCGCTTGGTATGAAAGTAAAAATTGGGTATGATGGTTTTGGAGTTTGACATGGAATGCACTTCGGATGATTTTCAATGTTGCTGTTCGAAGTAGATTATGCTTGCCGTCAGGCAATTCATTTATGAATTCAAAAAGGGGAAAAAAAATCCTAAAATATATCCTAAACTACTTATCCTTGTAGGCCTTAAAACAAAACTTTCATGCCTCATGACTTAGCTGCATCCTGCAGGAGATCGCGGGGTAAAGTAGGAGAAGCCTAGGTTCCATCTGCCATTGCCAAGGTTAAGCTACCGATCCCCGGAAACAACCCAGGCACCATACCCCTTCCAAGTGGTACCTATTGTTCCTTAATACTACGCATAAGAAGCAGGGACATAACGCGCCTCCAGTGGCGCTCGTCTCTCATGCTCAGCAAGACATTCCTTCCTGGGCCCTTCAGCTCAACTTCCCGGTTCATCTGCAGATCTGGCCAATCGTTTGACCGTCGGCTAAGCTTGGTCCGAGGTTCACGCTCTAGGTGTATACAAGTACCACCAGTGCCTTGCGTCTGTCATACTGCAAGATTCAACGTTAGAAAGTTCTCTTCTACGGTGGGATCGTCGCAGTCTACTGGATCGCAGAAAATGGCAGCTAAAAAGGGTGATCGGTCCAAGGCGACACCGACAATACCCAGGCCAAGCTCAAGGTTAGTACATAATACGCCCCTTGTTTATCTTAATACCATCCGTGATGTGATTTGAAGCCGGCGTTTATATGTTATACGCGGTGTTGAATTGATTAAATTTTCGTACGTTTCAATTCTACGGCTAACATGCGGCAGCGTCATACTCATCTCGCCCAAAAATGAAGTCCTGTTACTGCATCGCGTCAAGACATCAACTTCATTTGCCTCGGCGCATGTATTTCCTGGAGGAAATCTGTCTGCTGAGGACGGGGAATGTCCCGCGGTGGAGGATCCAAAGAGGCACGAGGATGCGCCGTGGTACCGCAATGCTGCCGTGAGGGAATTGTTCGAGGAGAGCGGTATCCTGCTGGCGAGAGACAAGAACACGGGCGTAATGCTAGCTGTACCCGAGGCAGAGAGAGAAAAAGGAAGACGAGCCATCCATCAGCATGAGGTGACGTTTGCCGAGTGGCTGAAGAAGCAGAATGCTGCAGCAGTACCGGATATAGGTGCGCTGTTCTCAAGTCATTTCATAGATACCGACATGTTTAGCTGATGGAGCTACAGAGCCTTTGATCCCGTTCACGCGATGGATTACCCCTACGAACGTCCCCAAACGGTACTCGACACAGATGTACCTCTACTTCCTGCCTCTTCCAGTTGAGACAGACCAGTCAGTACTGAACGAGATTCCCGCCGAAGGGGAACGGGAAGAAATTCAAGTTCCTACGAGCGATGGCGGAGTCGAAATAACGGAGGCCATGTTCCTTCCTGCAGCAGAATGGCTGCGAACGGCTCAAAGCGGCGAAATCATCATGTTCCCTCCGCAGTTCCTTCTTTTACATCTAGTTTCGCAGTTCCTTGACAAGGAACCGCGAGCGACGGCTTCGCTCGAGGACCTGAGGAATCGACGAGCAGAATTGGTAAAGTTTGCCCATTCGGGAACACCGCCCTGGACGGAGAAATGTATCTCTCCTAAGATGCTCAAGATGTCGTCGGATGGACGGGCTGTGCTAGCATTAGATCATCCCGGACCGGAGTTGGAGGGCACAAATCGGGCTGGGGAGCCGGATCGGGTGGTGTATGTACAGTTCAAGCAGGGGGCTGCTCGAAAACTCGATGTTCGATGGAAGAAAGATGTATTTGCAGAGCAGGAGAAGAGCAGTCTGTAAGGGCGCAGCACATAGCCATACAAAGGAAGAGCAGCGTGAGAAGCTCACTTGTGAAGAGCTCCGGTCATTTGACGCTATCCCACATTTGTCTTAGTTGGTATTGTTCCTGGTAAAATACCGTTTGGCGCAGACGCCACACGCCACAGCCTATGCACCGCCACATGAGAAAATCGGAGCCCTCGATAAAGGATCACATGACCCACACAACCCGCTCGATTCACAGTAGAATTTCACGACAGTCCGCCAGTTGAACCCGCCAGCGCACCTACGTCTTCTTCACCGTCGTCAACCTAATAACTCCTCACCAACCGCCAAAATGGAGAACGAGAAGGGAGAGATCGTCGATCTGTACGTGAATACTACTTTCCTTCGCTGTTTGCGCCTGAACTGGTTTTACGGTGGTCCGGGAGCCGAGAATGACTTTGCGACTTGGGACAATGCACAAGAGGAGTAGATGACAACCTGGGGCAAGGTTTCAGCCTTCATGAAGCGACTGTGGCAGATAGTCCTTTTCGCAGAGTTTCTTCCCGGCTTCCGGAAACCATCAGGAGCAGGAGAGAATCGTGAACCAAAAGTATTGAATATTGCAAGACGGACACGACTAACCTTTCTCTTTCTTACAGCTACGTCCCCCGCAAGTGCAGCGCCACCAACCGCATCATCAAGGCCAACGACCACGCCTCTGTCCAGATCTCCATCGGCAAGGTTGACGAGAACGGTCGCTACACCGGCGAGAACCAGAGCTACGCCCTCTGCGGTTTCATCCGTGCCCGTGGCGAGAGCGATGACTCCCTGAACCGCCTCTGCCAGCGTGACGGCTACGTCCGCAACGTCTGGGCCGCCAGCCGCCAGCGGTAAACGCGAGATGACTTTTTCTGGTGTTTGCGGTGCCTGACGGGTTGCTTGGATGTAAGTGCTACATCTGTCGAATCATGGTCACAGAACTTGCATGCTGATATGGATGTCGGTGCGGATAGGAAAAGACGGGCCGTTAGATGAGTTACGTCTGGGGGAGTTGATGATGTCCGAAAATCATTTTCTTTTACCATGAGTCAATGAAGACTTAAACAAATTCCATCCAATTCAACCCCGTCAATCCATTCCATGCATAAGATTATCATAGCTTCTCTTCGTTCTTTCCGATGGCAACCATCTTCTGGATGGGCGCTTTTCTTGCTGTAGTTTTTTTTTGTCCTTCTCGTTTTTCCATCGCATCCGGCACATCAAGGCTTCCTCGTCCGCGGAATCGGATTGCGTGTCGGACAGATATGCATCTGGTTCCATACCATGAGCGAGGAGGTAGAAAGTAATCATCCAGCCGAATATCAGGATCCGCCTACTGAAGAGCCACTGTTGCAAAGAATATGCGCTGGGGCACAGATACGGGTGGGACATACCATGTTTCGTGCTTCTTATCTATGTAGTCTTCATTTTAGATCCGATATGTGGAATGGTTTGAATTAACATCTTGAAAATTTCTATTTTTATAGGTCATGCATCATTTCGTAGCCCGTTGAAGAAAATATGTAACGTTTTCTGTCTGTCTTCGATAATTCTAAAGAAATGCAGGATATCGAGTTGAATGCTATTTTCTTTCTCCGTAATATCTCTCTACACGTCGAGGCACCCTTTGTCCGCTTAGTCCTTCTCCAGTCGCACGGCAGGGTTGGTCTCGATGAAGTTAAGGTCGACTTTGTGACCAAGAAGTTCTCGAATATTGCTCACTCCGTATCTGCGATAACACGTCAGTTCAAGGATTGGAAGAGGAAGTACGGCGGAACTCACTTGATCATGGTTGGTCTTTCGAGACTCAATCCCCATCCGTAGACTCTCATGTCCTTGGGAATGCCCATGGGCTCCAGCATCTCTGGTCTGAACATACCACTGTTTCCAATCTCGACCCACTTGCCCAGTCCTTCGTGGTAACCAAAGATCTCCATACTGGGCTCGGTGTAAGGGTTGTAGGCGGGCTTGAAGCGCAGTTGGTGGATACCCATCTTCGCGAAGAAGACCTCCATGAATCCAATCAGACCACCCAGGGTGAGACCGAAGTCAGCAATGACACCCTCGATTTGGTGGAACTCGGCCAAGTGGGTAGCATCGACAGCCTCGTTACGGAAGACTCGGTCGATACTGAAGTACCTTGCCGGCCGTGGGTTGGCGGCGAGTTTGTGCAGGACATAGGTTGACACCGAGGTGGTGTGGGTACGGAGAACCAACCGAAGGGCTTCATCTGCATTCCAGGGGTAGCGGTATCCGATAGATCCATACTTTCCGTTCTCGTGGACCTGGCGCACGTTCTCCCAGTACTCCTTGTAGTCGAGGGGCTTCTCCGAGGTCGCTGCGGACGCGGGCTGAACGGATTTCGGACGGTGGGGGTCGTTCAAGGGATCCTCACGCGGAGGGTCGGCGGTGGCAGGGTCTGCAATGTAGAATGTATCCTGAAGATCACGGGCGGGGTGTTGCTGAGGAACGTAGAGGGCATCGAAGTTCCAGAATCCCGTCTCCACGAAGCGGTTGGTGGGCATCTCCTCGAAACCCATCTCAAAGAAAATATTCCGGAACTCCTGTCGCACCTTGTTGAGGGGATGGAAGGCACCGGCCGGCGTAGGAGCACCCTTAGCCTTGAAGTTGTACGGCTTCAGCGTAACCGTCTTCCATGACCCGTTTGCGAGCATCTCGGGCGTCAGATCGGTCTCCTCCTTGACAAATTCTTTGGCGAATTTGGGGCCCTTTGAAATCCGGAAGGTAAAGACCTTCTGCAGTGCGATCAATTTCCGACGCCTGAGGTCCGCGATGGCCTTCTGGTCGTCCAAGGTCTGCGTGTTCTTGACGGTCAACAGCTGCTCTCGGGTCTCGTCGACGATGGACTCGGTGTTCGCCCGCAACACATCCTTGTCCTTCTTGATCCAGCCTTTCTTGAATGCATTACCCTGGCCGACCTTGGCGTTCTCTTTTCCGACAATGCCAGGCAAGTCACCGATCTTCAATCCGTCCATGGCCGCCAATACGGCCTGGAAGACCTTGGCTTCGTGACTGCCATTGGCGGCGATTTCCTCGCCCTCCTGAGTCAAAGCAATGGCTTCCCTTTCCATTCTTTCATATTCAATCATATTCCGCGAAGCTAGACGGTCGAGCGCACTCTTAAGGTCTAGTGAGGGGGTAGAGGGGAAGGCTTTGTCGGAGAGGATTGGGCCGTCGGACGCGGACAGGGCGTCCAGAATGGAGTTTGTCAAATCGGACGCCATGGCTGCAGCCGTACGAAGAAAATAACAGAGGTCGAGAGAAGGGACTGCGTGGCGGGGACCGTAACGAGGACTCTGGGATATCAACCACTGTGCCTCTACCCACTACTAAATTGTGACTCTTTTCGGGCCCTCTTACGGGAGACAGTTCAAACCATAAACGCATTCACGTGACTCTATCCAGGTACCCCGCCATCCTCACAATTAGTCATCATCAGCATAAGCCTTTACCTAGTCTTGTGCATCAACATCAATCATTCTGCATCTGAGTTCTGTTATCATGCCGTAGATGACCACGGATCCATATCGTCTTCGTATACACTAATTTGTGCCTAGCTTCCCTGTGTCTCTACTGTCTAGCCCATGAGACAAAGATCGACACTGGGGTCATGATCCCGCTAGACATTCCACGGAATGCTTGAAAATCAACATCCCTAGAAGCCGGGACACGGACTGGTCTAGCCCCAATCTCAGCTAGTTGACAGCGTCGTCCTCATGATCTTGCTGGATGATGTGTATGCTCTCAGCCATGCAGCGAATTTTCCAAGGCACAGTCATTCCCGGTGACTGGTATGAAGGCGATTCGTCCGAAGCGTTTTGTGGCGACTTGACTGCTCTTTTTCCTTCTATGGATTGGCTTGGAATTCCGACGAGTCATACTTTTTCAACTGAACAAACGTATTTTGAAATGATTCAGTGGCTTTTACGGTGCTTGGAAGTCGATACAGGGAACAATCTATTGAAAACGGCGGACTTGTGCCTTGGCAGGAATCGAGGGACCAGAAACAGGAATTGGGGCATTGCACAAGATGGATCAGTCATCACTGAAAGAGATCAGGCGAGCAAGTAAGACAAGGACAACACAGGACTCCATGCTGCTCACTTCCGATTGGGACAATCTAAATTAATGCAGAGTTCCAACATCTAACTTCCAAGGGAGCGAGTAGGATCAAACTGAGGACAGCAGTAGCAGTATATGTGAATAATGGTGTTGTATCTTCCAGCCACTATTTCGTAGCTGACAACTGGCAATGACAAATATTGCATGCTTATAACTCCGTAGGCATTCCTAGATGTCAAGCCTTTAGAACTTGTAGACACCTTACGTAGTCCACGTGCGCCTGACAACTCGCAATTACAAAAATGATGCACTGGTAAGTGAGTGCAGACTAAAGTAGGTAGGCAGCTTTGGTTTTTATTCAGGCAAAAGTACCTAACTACCTACCTTATCTGACTACCTGGGTACTTAGTTGCCTTGGTATTTTGCGTCGTGTAGGCCCAGTCAGTAATAGTGCCACGGGTCGCTTCGAATACAAGCAAATTATATAGTGCTGATTGGCTCGGATGTTTTTAGTGGATGGATTACCCTAGTGGGACCTGGTACTTCGTATTGAGTACAGTATTCTGAGAATTTCACGGAAATTGTAAGCGCATCTCAACTGCATATAGATGAAGAGTATGCAAGTACAGATCTTATGCTGGGGTACCTCCTGTTTCTGAATAATAGCTACGAGTTCGGAAGAGTAGCTTGAATAAGACAGAGCCGACTCACCTCAACATGTCGATATGTATACGCAGTAGTAGACGATTAGTGCAGTGGTCGCATTTGTTGGTAAAATTCGGTCTAGCGAGCTTTGGGCTGGTTTGGTTATCAGTGCATCTCCATATGGCAAGAACCATAGAGGAACAAAGGAGCGCTATACTACGGTGGTACTTAGAGTAGGCTCTCTAATCTGTAGGTGGTTTAGTGTTGGAGTTAGCGTTCAGTAAATATTGGCCCTATCATGAAAGTAGAAAGGACACTGAGACGAGCTGTCGAACGGTTTTCTCCAAGTGGATTCATTTTGCCACGCTTATGTTTGAGGACTGGAGAATGTGAAGGGCGGGAGTAGAGTGGGTATCAGTTCTGAATATTTGTACAGAGGATGAAAAGTCTTCTCGATGTATTTTACCAATTGATCTAGTAATTGAAGCTTTGAATTTAAATAGGAAATAGAGAGGTTCCCTAGCGACCTCCATAGGGGATTTTCCTCATATGGAGAGTAGTCTGAGCATTGTCTATGGGAATATTCGTAAATTCAGCCATTTCTCCTCACCTTTCCGATGACAAAGTAAGGTGTGGTAGCCCAAAAAAACGGACTGAACTTAGCTAAAGAACTAACTGGGGACACACATGGGGTTTTGGGGCGTGATCGTCGCAGTTCTTCTTAGTAGGTAACTATCTACACGTTGTGGCCGTGGCTGTGGCTGAAAGTAAGATCAGCACAATGTAAATCATCCTTCAAATCCACCACAATTTCCGTATTTGAGATTGGTAGTGGGGTTTACTTTTAACAAGAGTAAAATATGGCAGAGCGGCACACACATAAGGTACTAAAGGTTGAAGGCTTGAACCCCGTTAAGACCCCGAGGAGTGATTGTGGCGCAATCCAATGAAGATCTTTAATGGTAGTAAATACTGGTAGATACCTAGGTATTGACTGTTCGCTTTCGCTGGTATTATTATCATTGGTATTATTCATAGGAACTGAGCTGGCATAAGAAACTGAGGTACTCCGTACTCTGTACTTTTCTTGATATCAACAGGCAACTCCTACTACGTCTGGCAACATTTCCTCATTTAAAGAGTTTAAATGTTGCTGAGGAATGGCAGTCGCCTGTCGCTTCTCACCAGGGCACTTGATGATTTCTCCGTAATATCAAGCCTGATGAAGCTCGGGTTTCACTGGAGATTTCCTAGATCTCTTTAGCTAAGGCGCTAAATCCATTTAGATACTATCCTTCCTATTCCCACCCCCAAGAAAAGGCGCCAACGAGGCCAAACCCAAGCAAGATCCAATCATATCCTTTGTTGCCATACCGATAGACCCCTCAGTTGATCAGTTCCTCTCCCTTCTCTTCCTGTCCGCCTGTCGCCTCCCAGGCTCCCATCTGCTGTCTATCAAGTAGGTACGGAGTATTGTTCTCTTTTCACGCACACTGAGAGTTTTTTTGACGAGGCTGAGGCTCCTCCTCCTCCTCCTCCTCCTCCTCCTCCTCATTATCATTATTATTGATATTGAAT
>JAAAPX010000020.1:0-289840 GCA_012656285.1 Aspergillus fumigatiaffinis | reverse complement strand
GCCAATCTCCGTATCCCGTCCCCCAAGAAACAGAATGTCCTCGTGCACATTACCTCCTTTGTTTCATCCCAGCACCCGTGGGCCCCCCGTCTAGCAACCAAACCGCCGTCCCCTCATCGACACATCCCCTTGAAGCCCGCCTGCTGGCCTGGCGCCAGACCCAGGACGCCTTGAAGATGGAGACGCTCCGCCGGGCATACGGGATCGCGGAACCTGTGCGGCGCGGCATGGAGCTCAAGATCGTACGGGACGGCACTTTCCGGCCTGCTGTGCTGGAAGGAAACAAAGGAGGTAATGTGCACGAGGACATTCTGGTTCTTGGGGGACGGGATACGGAGATTGGCTGGGAGGATATTTTCCAAGGTTGGTTGAATGTCTGGTTCTCGGCTGCCGAAATGACAGTGCTGATACTTTTTGATGCAGGAGACGAATTCAGGGAGCCGCCTTCCTTCCATGATGAGATGGAGAAGAGACTCCGGGTGGAGTTTTGATTGTGGTATCGGCTTGCTCTACTGTTCTGCTTAATCTTCCCATGAGTCGTTACGTTTCTGATACAGTGTCAATAAAGACCTTAGGATTTTAAGACTTGTTTCTCTGCGATGCCTGGCAAATTGTCCTGGAAAGCTACAGTAAGACTCTGTATCACTACGTGACCTTAGGAAATTGCTGGTAAACTTCAGAAAAACAACTTTCATGAGTTCATTTATGTCCACCTGAGTTCTGTACATCATTTCGATTCCCAACCTGGCCCTCAGGGTGACCTAACAAAAAAAAACTATGTCCTTGAGCGATGATCAGACTATACATTTCTCTCTGAATAGTGAGAATGAGACAGTCTGGATTCTGCCAGATTGATAGCAATGTCAGAGGACGATTGCCAGCAACACCCACCGTAACAGTTTGGGAAGACGCTTGAATGAAAGGAGTACTTGGGGTAGTTTGGGCAAATGCCAAGAGAAAGCCACCAGAACGGACAATCAGTAACCGGACAAGAGTAAACCAAAGGGCCATGACGTTGTTGTCAGCTAAGAACGAGACTAGAGACGAATAAATGGCAAGATGGGAAAGAAGGGGTATATAGGGACACGGATGATGGGAGACAAGACGCAATCGAAGCCTGTACATATGATGCAAAACAGAAAGGTAGAACGGGAAATACAATCAGAAACCGCAAAAACCAGATGTTAGAGCACAATCGCGATTATCCATGACGCCAGCCCTTGCGTATGGTCAGCCAATATGACAAATCAGATACCATGTATCAAAAGAGACGGAAATGATCGAAAGATAGACAAGCAGATATGAACAAGAAGCACAGATATGGAGATCACCAAGTGCCGTAGAAGGCACACCACCCTCTTTTAATGGTGTGACGGCTTAAAGATATCATTGGATGATACAACGACATCCAGGACTGCGTTCACTGGCCTCACGTTCCCGGCTATACGGAGCTTTGGCTGCCTTGGCGTCTTCTTCGTCGACAATTTCTTGAGGCTTGACTGTCATATGTACCACGTTGGGAGCATCTTTGTTGAACTTGCAGTCTGAGACGCACAACATCAGCCGAAAGTCTAGAGCAGTGTTTACGTAGTTCGTTGCCTACCTGATAAAGGGGACTTGTCGTCTAGCAACTTGCCAAACGAAATCAATCGGATAGAGCTTGGAGAGGTTGGTTGCGACTCCCAGTCTGTCAAACACGTAATATCATCAGCACACGGTCCGGCCTTCTTATTCTGCGTTGCGCAGTGGACGCCGACAGCTCCGCCCCTACCTTGTCTCCATTCCTTCCAGATCAGTTCCTTCAGTGTGTACACACTCATAGCAAACGGATCGTTACTCTCGACGTTGATACCCCGCTTTCGTAAATATTTCCCATCGATCTCGAAAGGATGACGTGATCCTGTTGTTAAAAGGAGTGTGATGGTCAACGACGGGCTGGGACTCTCCACTTCCTTCGCGGGAGCGGCGTCTGATGCGTCTGATAATGGCTCGGGGACTGGCGTATCAGTCGTATCTAGTCCTGTGGTATCCGGGGGTTTGTCATTTGTTGCAGAAGCGTCGCTGATGCTCTGCTCGGCGGTGATAATCGGTGTACTGCTATCGTGGACTCCAGCGGCTTGGGTGCTGTCCGCATTATCATTTTTCTGGGTGTTCTCGGTCTCGCTCTGGGGAGCAGGAACAGCGGCGTTTTGGACAGGTTCCGAAGAAGAAACTGCGCAAGTTTGCGATTGTTGCTGCGGTTCTTGAGGGGACTCGAGCGTTGCAGAGGGAGCTTCGTCCTTGATCCCCGGTGATGCAATGTCCGACTGCGGAGGGTGAGGGTCGGTAGAAGACATCTCGAGAACGTTTCAAATCGCAGTTCACGATCGAATTGTGGGATTAGAGTAGAAGTGAGAGAATAGCAAAGCCAAAGAAAGAGGTGAGAAACGATTGGATGTGCCTTCCACGGACTTAGGACAGGGTCCTTGAAGGGGGCAACGGGCTGGCGAGAGAGTCGCTTTAAACGAGGCGTGGGAGGGAGGCAACCGACGAATACATCCAACAACTCGCAACTGAAAAATACAGAGAAGAAGAAGCAGAGATATCAATAGATAAATAAGAAAAAAAAGAATATGGAATTATGGTGGTGCAACAGAGCACTTGCGTAAAGGAGGAGACGTAAAGGAGGAATCACCAGGTGGAGTCGTAGGAGTTGGAGGACTACTTTGGTAGTAGTCTCAGTAACAGGACAGACGAGTCAGGCAAGGATGAGGAGGGGGAAAGCAAACCAGAGCACGCAAAAATGGTCAGAGGAATAGATAGCACCAGGACAACTGGGCGATGGGTAGTCAAATCTCTAGTTCAACTAGGAGTTGGTGCTTTGACTCTTGGTTTGATTGTTGGTCTGGCCCACGGTCGCAACCGCAATTTGCCTCCTCTGAAACTCCCTAAAACAGAGGGATACAGATGTTTCCCTAAGTAGGTAATGACAGTCAAATTTCAAAATTACCAATGATTCACAATGCAGAGTGCCACCCAGAGTTTGAAAAGTGAAATCAATCTTCAAATTTTTACCAATGAGCCTATTTTTATTCTTCCGTTTGTCGTTACAAACAGCCGACTACTTCGTCTATTGCGCGCAGGTAGAATCCCGTCATCGCCGCTGATCATGGTCGCATGCGGAGAAGCAATGTGATCTGCTCCCGGAACTCGAGACTCATGCTAGCAAGGTTGCGAGTAGATATATGCAGAGTAACATAGAAGTGTTTGCACTTGCCTAGGCTTACCTCGCAATCCTTGCATTGCATAAGAACCCCTCAACTTCGTCGGGGTAAAAGCGTCATTCGGATAGGGGACCCACGGGTATCTCCACAATTGATCTTTGATGGAGACGACCGAGTAAAAGAGCAAGAAGTAGTATTTCCATCTGAGTACACCTTTTGACTGGGGCTCTCCAGGACTCTGCGAAGCCCCTTTGTCTAAGTATTACTCTGCATGCCACCAACGTTTGCTTTTGCATACCAATTGCCATCTGGCGTAGTCGTGCATGAATATGCGTAAAACACCACCGCTCTAACCCACTATGCCTACGATGCCTCCTGCGCCCACTACAGCACCTATGTCAGCAGTCATAACGGACGGACGAGAGAGCTCACGAAACTCAGTCATACCTAAGGAACTGTAGTGCACGGTTATATGCAATATATATATATATATATATATTAGATGTAAACTTGCTCCCTTTGCGACATGGATGCATCCGAGGATGGATGGCAAGAACTTATTGGGATGGCGCTTGAACAATCCTACTATGGTTCATGATTCTCCAGCTTCCAACGCCTCTATAGAGAGCAAGCCACTGAGTCATAACTTGCTGTAAGAGCAATACACGAGGACAGATCTTGATGAGATATCTGCTGCCCCTTCTTCCATTGTCCGTGTGTCAACAGGACTCGACAAATGCTTTCCTTGATTTGTCTGTATAATTCGATCCACTATCGCTAGTAGCCATTCCTCGACTCGCGAAATCTGTGGTTCGTTCTCTGGGGCTGTTCGAAAGTTCAAGGATCATGCATCTCGATGAGGATGGCCATCTTGTTGAAGGCATGTGTCACGGTAGCTGATGGTTATCTGTCTGTTCTACTCGCACATGCCATTATATCGATGGTAAGAAACAAATTTCTGGCTCCTGTTTCTCTCTTTCAGAGGTTAGCTCTCAATGTCAGGGAACTTGAATACAATAAGTATTTACCAAGAGATGTAATTCATTGAACCAGGGGACTGTACAGCCTTTCAAAGCCTGGTATCTTGACTGTAAGCAGTAGTGTACGGTACTCGTTTCGGCTCTGAATATGCAGAACGCGGTCGGCGAGTTTCCATGAAATCTTAACGCAAATGTCGTATGAATTGTCGAAGACTTGAGAAATACATCTCACCTGCCATTATGCGACGAGTTGTCGGTTTCGGTGCTCTGTATATACCATCGCTTGTTCAATAGTGCCAGGAGCTCTATCCGTCCCTCTGCCATAATATGGTGGCATTCACTATAGAATGGTCTTAGCATCTATCTCAATAGAGCAGGAACATATTCTTACCTGGTAGCAATTCTATCGAGGCTCTTCTTGGTTGCGTGGTCGATTGGTGTTCCGGGATGACCTTGACTGCGTGATGATCACGAAGATATAAGATGGCTACTAAGCTATAATCGCAGAGACACAATTCTGATGGCAAGGAACATAATATCCCCTTATAATCGCAGGTGCTGGAGGCTCCTGGAGGCTCCTGAGCCGAGATCACAACAGCTTGAACAAACGGTATTCGAACATCTGTTACGAGGTCAAGGACTTAAAGCAGAACAGATCTGGCAGCAAATTCCTGAGGCCCAAGCTAAAGTTGCTCCTCTGACCTCCTTAGATTGAAGCTAACCAACGAAAGGCTGCAAATAAATTCTCATAAATTCAGAGAAGCTCCTGGAAGATGTGGTTCATCAAAGCCTGCTGCCGAAGTGCTATTTAAATCCCATTATCAAAGACCACCCTCTAATTACAACGATAAGGGAAATAAGTGTTCCAAAAATACTCAGTAGACGTAAAGATAAGAGCTCTTGGAATCTTACCTTATGGTCTGGATACCATGTGGTCCGAGCGGCTAGCGTTAAACACCCCACAATTCGGCAGGCTTGCCGGCCTTGCCGCACCTGGGGAAGAGCTAGATACCCCCCTTATCGTTACAGCCTCCTCCTTTAATCATGATTTCTCCTATACTTCCATATCATCATGTATCATAGTATAGTTTCACTTCTTTGTAACACATAGTAGTTATGGTCTATTCAATGTACAGGAGAATGGGTTGTTCACATGGGTTCATTCACTCTGCATCTCATAGCGACATCACTCATCCAGGTACAAAAAGCGAGTTTTTACTTGTTTATGCCGGCAGTGGCTCATGATTTGCGATTATCAAATCAAACGATGCGATGTCACCTGCACATTAAGAATCCTCTCTTTTTCTCCTTTCATTTCCTCATTAGACGCATGACCTTCTTTCTACGCGCTCCTCGGTACTACAAAGCAATATTCCCACGGCTCTGCCAATCGATCGTTCCAAATAAGCTCTCGGGATCGCCTTTCCATGGTACCAAGCTCGCGGTTACACAGTACAGGGTAAGTTTTACAATTCCCGACTGTCATTTGATGTAATATTTTGAAGTTTACTCCGAATCGGAGGATGATTGGAAGCAACACTGACACTGGTCATGTGTTCAAGAGATTTAGAACCATCACTTTAAGACTTCGAGGATTCATGCCTTGAAGGATCTTCAAGAGCTCACTTTACGAGCAAGCTCATTTTGTTCTTCCACTCCTTGAACGGCGAGATGGAGTCAGCAATTGATATGTACTGGTTCCACAATGATACTCCTACTGTCGTGACTCAGATACTTCGCGACTTGGACAAGAAGAGGAAACTGGCTATTGTACTGGAACTGACTGAGCCTGCCTTTTTCCTGCCCGAGGCCACCGGCAACAGGCCTGTTGTGCTTCGGGGCCGCTGCACGTTGATTGTAAAACGGCCGCTGAAAATCAAACAGGTTGTGGTGGCCCTGGATGGGTTTTCGTATATCAGATGGCCCAATCGTAAGAACTGACATTAGCCACTCCCTTATACCCCATGCCGGCTGTGTTGACTAACATCAACTCTTGGGACAGGGATTCGCGAAATGGGAAGCGTTGTCAATTGTGCTTTGACACTGTTTAATTCGAAGAAGGACTCCAAGACACAGTTCGAGTATCGGGCGAAAGAGCCCGAGAAACCCACCACAGGTGTCACTGAAGTTGAAGTGCCGAAGAAGTACAACAATCTTCGCAAAGTGGTAGACAAGCTCCGTCTGCGTTCCCCAAAAACCGTCCCGGATGTCGAGCCCGAATACTTTTCACCTGGAAAGTACTCTTATGATTTCGAAATGATACTGCATTCCGGTCTGCCCGAATCTACATTCGTTGAGGGAACGATAGTTCGCTACCATCTCAAAGCCAGCGTCAAGTGTCACTCCATGCTCAGGGGCATGTACAAATCGACTGAAGTCGACGCTGTTCGCTGCCCTGCCGATGCCTACGTCGAAGACTCCGTGGGCGGCAATTGGGCTTTGCATGTTGACCGCGTTTTGCATGCGGACATTACGCTCTCCAGGAAAGGCATCGCTTTAGAAGATTGCCTTCCCGCCGTATTCAAGTACAAAGGGTACAACGATACCAAGTTCCGCAAACTTCACGTCTTCCTGGTTGAGGACGTCCGATATTATGCGCGGGATGGGACGCGGGCCGGTAAGGCTCCTTATAAAAAGTATCTCATACATGAGACGCGGAATAACGACCTCAGTCCGGATGTGCACGGGCCACAAGAGGGCGAAGTCTCTGAAGAGGAGCTGAACACCTCTGAAGCAAAATCGACAAGATTCCCTATAACTTCTAACAACTGTGACACTCCAGACGGCGATGCTCTTCCTCCGAGTCAAACGATTGGCTTCGACCTCGAGCTAAAGATGCCTAAGTGCAAATTGCACAGAGGTGCTCCGGACTTCAGATTTATGCACTATGACACCAAACTTCGGAGCGTCAAGGTGTCGCATTTCTTCGAGGTAAGACTAACCTGTCCACAACTATACTTTCCACATCCTGCTTCGCCTTGATGACTGCCTTGCTTTCTATTCTGTGGTGACAAACTGTTCCATTTGTTTCAACGAGCCTGGCGTGAGATGTTTTTAATCTGACTATCTGAATACAGTTTCAGGTGTATGTTTACATCAATGGCAGGCCCGCCACGAAACCTTTTGAACAACTGGTCCCCTTGACGCTTCGCTCTTGCTACACCCAGGCAGGCAATACGACCTTGCCTGCCTATTTTGAGGAGCGTTTGCCAGTTTACTCATCGCCTTCCCCGGATGCCCCAGCGTCGACTACTGATCATGATCATGCTCGTTGATGTTTACTGACTTGGATCTTCTCCACTCGCCGCTGAGACTCGTCTGCATTCCAATTCAGATGGTTCTCAGATCGGAATGCTCATCGTTTTGTATCTGCTGCGGGCTCTGAGCGACTTGTTCACTGCTGGACAAGGCAACAAGTTATGCTCACTTTCCCGTCATTTCCGGCTAGCATGGCGTCGATCTGCCCCCTGTTGAATTGCGAGTGTCCTGAAGCGTTGTACAATCTGACCTCAGAGACATTTCCCGTCTCAGATTCCTTTCTCGTCTGCATACTTGTGTTGCAGGGTGAACGGTTCACTCTTGCCTCAAGTCTGCCTCATGTATGGTTCATCTATTGCCTCCTGTATGCCTTCAGAATCTCTGATCAGTAAGCCAGTTTAACGAATGAAACGATGAAATATGGGAATTACTAATGACCGTAAGAATCTTCAATACCAAGAACGGGACAAGCTTACCGAGGAATTGAGTTTCGCCGACCAAGCTCGAAAATCATGGTTCATCGACAATCCTTCGCACGGTTGTGGGTACTTAGGGCTCCCGTGTGGTGGGTATCAATTACATCACTTTCACCTCTGTTTCTCCATCGAAACCAAACACACTTCCTCTTCCTTTGGAGAATTAGGCGCCAATCCTCGAAAAAGACATCATTAATACATCATGAGCGGTATTATCCAGACTGCAGTTGCACTCAAAACTCATTCTGCTCAGTCTCACCTGGGGACGCGAGCAGAAGCATTTGACTAGAGTATGCGAGGGATCCATGATCTGCTTTAGCTCTCCTGCACTCACAAGCTGATATTCATGACAGACAAAAGTGCCAAAGATGAGATCAACGGGGGCGAGGGTGAAAAATGAGCAGAAAGAGATTGAAAGATTGACCAATTACCTCTCTATTGAAGACTGACCCACAACCATGGATAAAGAATCCATGCAGATCTTGGGAGAGCCTATGACCTTACTTTTCTTCTACCGCATAAGGAAACTCGGTATCGAACTCCTATGAGTTACTCACTTTGACTAAGCGAACGATGTCCACTCTGACTTCATAGTTCTTGTCCATATGACAGGTAACTATTTCTATGGGTCTGCCTCGCGCAGGGACTCAAAAATGTTTACACGAATTCATTCACACTGTCTTCGAGTCAAATGATTACCGATTCGTCACCATGGCGCCGCCCACTTTTGCTGGTATGTCCGGACGGAAACTGTCCTGGACTGTGTCAACCATTGCGACCATGGGATTCTTATTGTTCGGATACGATCGTAAGTAACGCAGGCTGATTGATTGATTGATCCGTGCTAACAGAGACAATGCCAGAGGGTGTGATGTCTGGCATCATCTCCGACCCGGCATTTAACAATGTCTTTACAGCAACCAAAGACGACAACACCATGCAAGCGACCGTGACAGCTGTTTATGAAGTCGGTTAGTACAGACCTGCGCCACTATGTACCGCGGACCCTAACCCAGTCCACCACCTATCGATAGGTTGTCTATTCGGCGCTATCTTCGCCTTGATCTTCGGCGAGATCCTCGGTCGCCGGAAAATGGTCATCTGCGGCGCATCGGTGATGATCGTTGGAGTGATTATCCAAGTAACGTCATTCCCGGGCTCGCTGCCTCTGCTCCAGTTCATCTTCGGCCGTGTCATCACAGGAGTCGGCAATGGAATGAATACGTCAACCATCCCGACGTATCAAGCCGAATGCTCCAAGACGAGTAATCGAGGTCTGCTGATCTGCATTGAGGGAGGCATTATTGCTATTGGAACCATGATCGCCTACTGGATCGACTTTGGTGCACACTACGGCCCATCAGACCTGGTCTGGCGGTTCCCGATCGCCTTCCAGATTGTTTTTGGCATCGTGATTATCGTGGGCATGCTGTATCTCCCCGAGTCGCCACGGTACTTGATTGCGCAAGATCGTATCGCGGACGGCGAGAAGGTCCTGGCCGCGCTTGCAGGCACGGAGATAAGTGATCGTCATACGCAGCTGGAGAAGCAGTTGATTGTAGACTCGGTCCGAGCGTACGCTCCCCTACTTCGCACATCACATTTTTCATAGCTGACATGCGCCCCAGTTGCGGTGCCGAAAAAGCCAGTTTCAGAGACCTCTTCACCGGGGGACCATCGCAGCACTTCCGCCGGATGATTGTTGGTTCGTCCTCGCAAGTTTTCCAGCAAATCTCTGGTTGTAATGCAGTCATCTACTACCTGCCTGTCCTGCTGGAAGACTCGATCGGCCAATCGCACGACTTCGCTCTGCTCATCGGCGGCGTCAACATGATCTGCTATGCCATCTTCGCCACATTCTCCTGGTTCTTCATCGAAAAGATCGGCCGGCGCAAGCTCTTCCTCGGAGGAAGTTTCGGCCAGTGCGCAGCCATGATCATCGTCTTCGCGTGCCTGATCCCTGGCGACGCGCAGACAGCCAAGGGCGCAGTCTTCGGTCTCTTCCTGTACATGTGGTATGTCACCAACCCTACCTCCTTTCCCTACCTGAAAGTTCCCCAATATGTACTAATTTCCACATCAAGTTTCTTCGGCGCAACCTGGCTCCCCCTCCCCTGGCTCTACCCAGCCGAACTCTCCCCCCTCAGAACCCGCGCAAAGGCAAACGCCATCTCAACCTGCAACAACTGGCTCTTCAACTTCACCGTCGTCATGATCACCCCCGTGATGATCGAGCACATCGGCTGGGGCACGTACCTCTTCTTCGCAGCCTGGAACGCCTTTTTCATTCCAGTCATCTGGTTCTTCTACCCCGAAACCGCGGGCCGGAGTCTCGAAGAAATCGATCTGATTTTCGCCAAGGGCTATGTGGAGAAAATGAGCTACGTGCGTGCCGCGAGGGAGCTGCCGCGGCTTTCGGACGAGGAGATCGAGGCCAAGGCGGCGGAGTATGGCATTCTGGACAATAGTGAGAAAACTGAAGAGAGAGTTATGGAGAGGGATCCGGCGGCGACGGGGGAGTTTTCGTCTTTCCAGCCTACTCAGCTATAAACCGGCTGGTCTGGTTGGGGCTGTTTTCTTTGAATGACACGCTTAATGATTTATAGTTCATGAATTTGGCGTCGTGTCGCTTTGTGGCGCTCCGAGGTGTACTAACAGCATGTTTTGGACATTTGGTATCAGTGCTGAGAATGAAGGTATGGAAATCTAGAACTCAGCTCCTGTCAGATAGGGAGTTACGTCGTGATAGAAAAGTTCCTTGCTGTTGAGATCTTCATGCTGGCTTCCCGTAGACCAAGCATCTTGCTGCTACTATGAGCGAACGTACACTATACGGAATTCGACTGCTAATTTTGCCTCTCTTGCTCGCTGGCACGGTCTGTCGGTTGAGTCCTTTTATTAGGGGGCTTAGGCAATAATATGAGATATTGAATTGAATCTTTGCCTGACGCTTGAGTAAACTATCGCAGTCACGCTCATGCTATGCTATTGTCATGCCATCGTCATCCATCACAAGCTTTAAAGGTGAGAAGTAATCGAACGGGATCGGACGTATAAAGCCGATCCTGTACTCACTTGGGGTGCGGAAAGCTTACACCCAGCCAGCATATTGGTCGAGCATCTCGTTTTTGACACCCTCTGATCCATGGCGGACGCCCAGAAGCCTGACTGTCCCAATCTTGCCACCAAAATCATCCTCCACTTTGCTCTCCCATGTCTCAAAGAAAGAATTCAATCTGTTGATCACTTCCGGACCGTCTTGGATGAGGAGCGCAATAGCGTCGTAGCCACCTGCTCCTGGAACCACACCGCCAATGACACCTTCCAGGTCGGACAAGGCATCAAGTAGTTCTGTTTGGACGCGCGGCTCGATCGGGACATCGGTCTTTTGAGTCATGGTACGGATATGGTTACGCGAGCGCTGAATGTAGGTGCGGACATTTTCAAAGTCACTGAGGCTATGCTCGTCCGGGCTCTGTGCCAAGCGTCTGAGTTCCAGGCGAAGTCTTTCATTGTTCGATTGCAGAGCACCCCAGAGCATATCAGCCTCCTTCTGATTCTGTTTCCGCCAATCCAAAACCTTCCTCACCATGGAAGGAGTCTGCGAGCCGCATTCAACGTCACAAAGGACCATTTGCATTCCCCGGGGCAGCTTCATGCCGAAATCCAGACATTCCGTGTCCCAAGGATGCTCGGGATCGGCGTCTTCCACGATCCGAAACAACCGCTCTTCAAAGCCCGGAGAACCAGCGTCGCCGACCGATTCGAGGATCGAGGGGGAGAAGCGTCTGTAGAGACAGGAGCCGTAAATGGCAGCTGCAACATCGAAGCCGGACCCGACTTTACCCTGCGCAGCGCAATGGGCCGCCTGGGCCAGATTGTGAAGCTTGTCGCGGCCTGGGCCGAGGTCGTCGGGCTGCATAGTACGGTGGATGACCAGAGAAGATACCAAGGCAGTGACCAGAGCCGCTGAAGAGCCCAACCCCGTCTTGTGTGCCTCCTGAAGGCGAACACCGAAGTTCACAAATCTGCTTGACGACTGGAGCCCCGAAGCTTTGGAGAAGGCCGTCTCGGAGTAATAATCGTTGTCGGCGAGGATAGTAATCGATAGTGATCCGAAATCCTTAGAGTCCGCCACATAGCTGATGTAAGTCAAGGCGAAGTTCAAGGAGGTCTCGACAAATGGGTTGCGTGGCCTAGATGCGTCAGCTCCTGAGCACTTGTGGTAATAGAATATCGCAGCTTACCCGTCATTTCTCTGTTTCACTAAGACTCCTCCACCGTTCTCGCATCTTTGTATGCTATACTCCCATACCGCATCCACGAACTGTGGGGAGAGTACGACGATCGTGTCTTCGTCTTCCCGGTCTCCATGAACATTGCCTTCTGCCTGAGGCGCGTCCACCTGGCCCTGAGCGGATCCCGAGGCGGCCTCCCGCCGATGGTTCCTTCTCAATTGCTGGACAATGACATGAATTCTGGCGTCGAGGGCGAACACAGTCCCAGTGTAGCTGCGGTCCAGGACCAGATAACCCCCAGTGAGGAGGACCTTGCCCGGCGCGGACAAGGCCGTTACCGCTGGGGGAAGAGGGGACATGGTGAAAATCAGGAGCTCGACGTCAGAGTTGGAGAATGGATGAGGGAGTCAAGTCGAGGTGTTACAGTGGGTGGTCCGGTATCAGGGGTTTAATGGGAGCTAAAGGAACGTGGCGTCAGCATTTCTGCAAGCAAGCCAATTGTCTCCGCACACATGTACGAGACACTATCGAATCGGACATACGTGTCTGACAGAAAGTTTTGCGCAGTGTGTAACCAAAAAATGAGTTGATACTTCAATCAAGCGCTCCAAATCGAGGGGCAGATCTCAGTAGCCCCGCCTGACTACTGTGGGGGCTAGACGAAGCAAAGAATTTCAACAATGATCATAGGACGAGTCAGTGAAACTGGACATGACAATGAAGTATATGGTCTGTTCCTGAGGTTTTGTATTAACTGGATATTCTTTGCGATATGCATCATGCTTATCTATGCCTGGCGTCGTTCCAATGTTTTGCTGCTTCCATGCGGAGTTAATCGGCCGTGGCTAGTGTGGCTTGTGGCTAACCGTGGCTGATGCTACGGACATTATTCGATCACGCGATATGGATAAGGTCAGGACTCGGAGTGTTTCATTACATGCATAAGGTACTTTATACACAGTCTAGATCATCAAATATGCGTCAAACAGTTTTAGTCCTTTTCAAGGCCGTGCCGGTTTCCAAACATTTAACCACCGACGCCTTCGTACAACAATGGATTTAAGAAGCTGTCCAACAAAGGCTTGACGTCATAAAGAGAAGGAACTGCTCTTCGCGAGACCGTCGCTCACCACAGAGGCAGCGTGACTTTATTGTTGTAATCGATATTGTCTGCTCTGGCTTCGACGCGCTCACGGCATGTGCCGAAAATGCGGTCCCAAAGGCGTGTCTGCTTGCCATAGTTGTAACTACTCTTCCAGCCATAGCGGTGGTGGAGATCGTGATCCTCGATAACCAGATCCGCATTGACGAGCCTCAGAAGCCAAGTCAGCGTCGATGGTGTGAATGTGTGAAGACGGACCCCGCTGTGCCCGGCAAGCTCTGAAAATACCACATACTGGTGGCAAAACCACCACTCATAGAAGCCCATAGGGAGGCCCATGAGCTTGAGGCTGAAATAGGCCATTATAGGAATGCCCGCAATGTCAAAAAACTCCTGCTCGCTATCCGCATAAAGCGTCAAAAGCGGGTTCGGGTGCTTGGTGAGGTGATGTGTACGGTGGTATTTCCAGAGGCTGCCGACATCGTGCATGAGACGGTGGTACCAATAGAACCAAAAGTCCAGAACGATGCCATAAAGACCAATTTCGAGTGGTAGCCAAAGCCAGTTGATAGAACAAGGTGGTAGGGCGGTCCGGTAGCTCAGGAAGACTGTGAACATCGGACGGAAGGTGGATGTCGAAAGAAGCGACTGAACGACTTTTACGACACCAACATCAGGTACACCGTCTCGCTCATGCTTGTCGCCGTCGAAAAACCCAAGTCTGTGGCCGAGGCGGCGGAGGATGTGCAACTCATGGATGGCAATCGCCTTGAACGCCGTGCTGTAGAAAATGAAAGCGGCGACTGGGGTTATGTTGCGACCTGTATAGACGACATAGGCCCAGTGAATGGCAAATGGTATTAGGGCGTGGATGATGACCCAGCGGTTAGTTTGCCATTCCGTCATGAAAGGCACCTTGTCGTCTTTGGTGTGTACCGGAACGTCTTGGTCGAGGGCAGTAGGATGTATGCCAAGCACCTCATAGAACCAGTGGAACACAGTCCACTGCCCCTTATCAGTGCGCCATGTAGACTTCATCGAGTCCTTGGGATTGCGCATTGCGGTTGCCATGTTGGCCTCTCGATTCCGGTCCCTCGATTATCTCGCTTGCAAATGGTACTTCATCCAAGAGGGAGGGGGTTGGCCGGGGAATGGCCTCTATTTTATGTTTCAGCTCCTGTGGCGTCATGGTTTGAAGTCCAGAAGATCAATGTGGATGCCCTCGGCATGTGAATTAATAGATCTGTTCATGTGGGGGCTCTGGGGGACCCCGGTATAAGAAACCAGCACCGCGGCTCTACTAATGACGGTTGTGCAGATCCTCGCATCCTCAACGAACAGGGGCTGGACCTCGCAACCTTTGGCTTTTTGGGATCATTGGGACCTTGCCGAACCACACGCGACAGACGCATGATGTCGATTTTGACTTGTTCTTAGTGTTCATTGGGAGGCACTCTTCCCCGCACTAAGATTCTAAGAGACTTCAGGTCTTTAGACAAGAGTTGTTGATGGACCTTATATCTGAAACGTTTCTACTCTCGACACGATCAGTAGGTATTCTTTCTCTTCTACATGACAGTTGCCATCAGATCTTGATCTCACCATTATTATTGCATTCAAATTGCGTGTTCAAGGGCTACAAATACAGTTTGCCCCGTATGCGATCCATGGAAATTGACGTGATACAGTCTTACAGATCGACCATCACGAAGTCGTTCTCGGTTAGAGTACCCCCAACAGACAGTTTGTCGTTTGTCCATTCCCGGAAAAACCGCCTGCCGGTCCGCGGTAATCAGGTGTACCCCAGTCAAGACTCAAGTTGGGGATCCCCGTCGCGTTGCATGCCCGATTGGGACTGGTTCCTCTCAACTTACATGATCTTGGTCATGATGTAGCTACATTTCGATAAGATATCCATGTTCTCTCTAGACTAGCAGTTGCACATGAAGGAGGAGCTGGACAAATCGATCTTCCTTTGTTGCAACTCATTCTCTGGCCAGTCACTGGCAAGCAGTTTGCTGTTGCCTTGCGACTGGCGTGGCGCTGGCATTGCTCGCTTGAGAGACCACCACTTACTTCTTCATCTGAACTGGCTATTTTCACAAGCACAAGCTCTGCCATATGAAGTCAACTGAACTACTATGCTGCGTGGGAAAGATAACGAACACCAAGTATGCCATCTGTCCTTGTTTGTACCTTCAATGAAGAATGGGCTCTGGTAGACCTTATCTGTCAGGCGCATCATACGACTGAGCACCAGCCTGCCGTGCAAGCTGTAGTATATCGGAAAATTATGATAAGCTCTTGGATGCGAAAGAACATATATGCAAGATTGGATTCTATATAAGTAAGCCCAAACAACCAAACAAGCAATGGCATCGAAAAGGACTGAGGAGTATCATGCATAGTGCTGCAGTGAAACACCGGGTCAGAAGTTACCAGGCACACTCGGACTCTAGAACTTCCGTGTATGCACGGTTGTACAACAAGTTTCATATGTACACAGTGGCAGCGATGAAAAGTTGTCGGTCTGAACAAAGTACGACACTGACTGCCACAGGTTAGCACCAGACATAACTCGCACATTCGGCCTAAGCAGCCTCCGGGGTCCATCCAAACACTCGGGGCAAGGTTTCGAAACTCCGGACGGCCAACGAAGCGCGAAGAAAATAAGCCGGGACGGACGGGTGACTCACGGCTGCTGCGCCCCTGTCAAATCAGCCAGACACTTCCGGCAATCCACCACAGAATCAGGGACGGGTGAAAAATATGAAAAATACCTCCTGCTTTTCCCTACAGCCCCAGCGGGAATTCCCTCTCTCGCTTCTTCGATTGGACAATGGGTCCCTTGACCCGGGAACGAGGCCGACCACCTGATCATCTCATCGTAGAAAAGTTCAAACCTTAGGCAACGATTTTGGATAGTTTCTCGAAGGCTTCCTCCGCTGACGTCTGTTATCCGACGTGCATTTTCCCCTTGGTCGTTTCGAGAATCTGATATCAGGACGCGATCTGCCAGGTGTCATCATCAATTTTTTCCCCCTATCTCCGACCACCACATTCTTACATATTATTTGAACAGGGCAATTTCTCCTCTAATTGCGCGCCATTAAAAAGGTCCTATCTAAGCCTTGTGGAATCCCTTCGGAACTTGTGGACAAGTGGACACTCCGCACTGGACTCTTTGCCCCATAAAGAGCATTTCATTTCTTCCCCGAACAGTTTAGTCCGTCTGGATCTGCACTAATCCCTTTCTGGATTAGTCACTGATACAGATCATTTTCGTCTTTTCTCAAATATTGTGTCGTTTCCTCTGGGGATCAGGTTCTCACATTTTTCACCATTAATCGACTATTTCCTCTCTTCGCCGTTTGAGGTCCGTCTCACCTTTATTACGCGCGTTCTTTTGGCGACCTCAAGTCGTCAAATGAACCTGCATCATTTCTACTATTTTGATTGCAAGGTATGCTTGATTTGATTCGGTACCTGGCGGGAAAAAAAAATAAATGAGACAAGTGTGACTAATCAATATACAGCATCACCTCTTCCCTCTGAAGAGGTCTCCCGCAAGATAAATGGTGTTCAAGCCGTTCACTCACCTCGCGCGTCAGAGTTTCACCAAAGCCTTCACCCATGGCTATGCTCAGTCGGTAGTTGCCGCGTCGCAGTCGTCGTACGCGTCGTCGGCAACTTTCAATCAACTTGCCAGTCAACCCGCCAAATTCACTCGGACAAGTCAATTACAAAATGTTTTCCAACCATCAAGTTCCTCCGGTGCTGGTGCGAAGGCGAGTCAGGGTGGTTCTGGGTCCGGAGACTTTGGGTTAGCAGCATACTATGCGGCGTGGCAGCACGCTCAGCAGACTGGCGATGACAGTGACTGGAAACAGTTTCAATTCAAGAGACGAATTGGCTGGAAGCCGACTGGGGATGAAGAATCAGCAAAGGTGAAGGCGGCGGAGAAGGCTACGGACTCTCAACCCGGTTTGCACGACTCACCACGCGTCAGCAAGGCCTCAGCCAATGCCGAAATCAGCGCTCAAGTTGAGGAGGCTGTAGCACGAGAAATCCAGATTCAGGAGGAACAGGCACAGGCTGAGGAGGCATCGGAAGCAAAGGATGAGGGTACTGAGGCATTCCCTGATCTACCGCCGGAGGTGGCTGCCGTCTCCGACGCGACCGCTGAGCAGTCCCGAATCGTTTCCGACCAGATTGTCCAATTAGCCTCGGGCAAAAAGTACGCTGAGATCCCTGCCGCTTTCGAGTTGCTTCTAAGAGATGGCCTCACTCCGACCGTTGGTGCGTACAATGCCTTGTTGGAATCTGCCGTCCGCCTTCACACCGACGTTTCACATGCCATCCCCAAAGCGCTCGATGTCTACTCAGACATGCTTCGTCGCAGGGTAATTCCCGATGAAGACACCTATCGCACACTGGTCGAGCTTTTTGTGACCCGCTCTCATGAGACGATCAAGGCCAAGGAGTCATTGGAGCAGGAGCGCCTTCGCTATGGAGGCATGGAAGAGCCTGGCAAGTTTATGCTGCACTCTAGTCAGTTAGAGCGCGATCTGCTCGCTGAGGACCACTCTCTCGCTATTGCTGTCAAATTGTTCAACACCGCAACTACTCGTCACTCAGATCTCGTCTTCTCTCTCGATATGTACCGCTATCTTATCACAGCGTGTGCGAAAGAAGGCCAAGTTGAGGATATGATCCGTATCTATGCCCATATGGAGTCGCGTAAGGTGACGCCACATGCGTCTATCTTCCCGTCAATGATCGATGCCTTTGCGTCTACCGGCGATCTGACCAGTGCTGTGGAGTGCTACAACGAATACAAAGATCTCGCAATTTCTGACGATAATGGCACGTTCAGCATTGTTCAGCGTTTGGACGGTCAAGTGTACGCTGCTGTGGTCAGGGCTTATCTTTCAGCCGGAAAGGAAGAGAATGCCTTGCGATTCCTTGAGCGCATCCGTGCTTCGTTTGATGAAGTCGCTGAAAATCGTGAAGCTCGCCAGGAGGCCGTCGAGTCTGTAATTGTTCAGGATGGCCTCGTGCAGTACTGTCTCAAGTCAGGTGAACATGCAAAGGCATTGGAGCACGCCAAGGAGCAGCTACGCGGTGGTGCTTTGGATCATGCCATGGCCCGCATTTGCGTCACTGCGGCGGATGCCGGTGATCTCAACACCGCCTCCGAAGCGTATGGACGTCTCCCTTCGGACCCGACTGTGCGTCAGGGCCCCGCCATTGCGATGCTGGCGTTGCATGTGCGGCAAGGCAATGTGTCAGAGGCTCGACCCCTGTGGCTGATGCTAAGCACCGTGGGTCAGGCAACTCCGGATATGGTTCAGCCGACGGTTATGTACGCGGTTGCCTTGGTCAAGAGTGGTCAGGTCGACGAAGCCCTTCTTGAAGCCCGCAATATGTTCGCCCGGATTCGCAACTCTACCACCGACAACGCCGCCGTACTGAATTCCATCCGAGAACAAATTAATGAAAGCCTTCACCTTATCGGCCGCGTCCTCATGCAGACTGCCGCTGTTCTCTCCCCCCAGGCTGCCATGAATCTCATTTGGTCCATGACTGAGAATGGTGGTCTCATCTCTCCCCTTGCTGAACATGCTGTTGCCAGCCTTGGACCTTTGGGTATCTCTCAGCTTGCTGCTCCCGATCTGGCGCTCGCCCTACAGGTTCAAGCTGGTATGCTTCTCAACAACAACTCCATGGCTTTTGATGTCGCTCATCCCATCCGCTTCGCTCACATGCTTGACATCGCTCTGGCCACAAGACTCCCATTGGATGCTCAAACTACTGCCCTGGTCGATCAAGCCGTCGCCAAGCTGTTCAACAGCCGGCCTGATATGGTGAAGAGATGGCAGGACCATCTTAGCATGGCGTCCTCCCCATCGTCTTTCCTTTCCGGTCGTCACTCTCCTGTTTCAGAAGTTTCGTCTATGACGCCCGCGTCTTGCGATGACTCTTTCGATCCGTATGCATATGCTACCGACTTCCGTGGATCCTCTATTATTGCCGAGGAGTTGGAGAGTACCAGCGGTCGCGCAGAGTCGCATCTGAACGAGGCTTTGACTCGGCTTCGGAACATGCGTCGCCTTGGTCGCCATCCTCGCTATATCACCTATGCCAAGCTCATTAATGCGGCTACGAAGGCCGGCCGTGCCGACCTAGTGCAGGAGATTCTGAGCATGGCCCGTCGTGATGTTCCTCTGCTGCCTCAGTACCATGCTGTCAAGTATGGCTGGATATCCATCCTCGATGCCATGGTTGCCTCCTGTTTGACTCTCGGAGACCGTAGCCTCGCTGCCAAGTACCATAACGAGCTCCTGGAGCTGGGCTCAGCACCATCAGCGAATACCTTTGGCCTCTACATCACTACCCTCAAGGAATCCACCAAGACCTTTGATGAAGCAACCGAGGCTCTGAAGATCTTCCATCGTGCTATTGCCGAAGGGGTTGAGCCAACGTCATTTTTGTATAATGCGCTTATTGGCAAACTTGGTAAGGCGCGCCGGATCGACGACTGCCTTCTGTATTTCGCCGAGATGCGTGCCAACGGCATCCGCCCCACCAGTGTCACGTACGGAACGATCGTCAATGCTCTCTGCCGTGTCAGTGATGAGCGTTTTGCCGAAGAGATGTTTGAGGAGATGGAGTCGATGCCCAACTACAAGCCGCGACCCGCTCCTTACAACTCTATGATCCAGTACTTCCTGAATACCAAGCGCGACCGCAGCAAGGTGCTGGCCTACTACCAGCGCATGCAAAGTCGCAACATCCAGCCCACCATGCACACGTACAAACTGCTCATTGACGCCTATGCGTCCCTGGAGCCCCTGGACATGCCTGCTGCTGAGAAGGTGCTGGAAACTATCAAGGCCTCCGGACAACAGCCCGAAGCCGTACACTATGCATCCCTTATCCATGCCAAGGGATGCGTGATGCACGACCTTGGTGCTGCCTTGGATGTTTTCCAGTCTGTTGTATCAAACCGCAAGGTGCGCCTACAGCCATGCCTCTACCAGGCTCTGCTGGAGGCCATGGTGGCCAATCATCAGGTTGCTCAAACCGAAGCCATAGTCAAGGACATGGCCGATCGCCGTGTGGAGATGACTGCCTACATTGCCAACACTCTTATTCACGGGTGGGCCGCTGAAGGCAACGTCGCCAAGGCCAAGGCGGTCTATGACAGCGTTGGCATCGGCAAACGGGAGCCCAGCACCTATGAGGCAATGACTCGTGCATTTTTGGCATCTGAAGACCGCGAGGGAGCCTCTCGTGTTGTCCAGGAGATGCTGTCTCGTGGCTATCCTACTGCTGTGGCCAGCAAGATCCTTGACCTGGTTGGAGGTGGTGCGCCGGTTGCTGCCATCTAAACAGGGTCTTCATCCGATGATGCTGCCTTCCCTTCTTCGTTTCAACCAGTTTGAAACCTATGTCAAATTGACAGAATCAAAAAGTACTTGTTCTAATGTTTCCCCTAAGTTGCCAGGGCTGGATTCCCTGTCTTCTGGCGATCTCCAGCCCGATGGCCTTTGTACAGGCATTCGAGAAGGCAGCATCGATTTCTGATACTTGATCACTTCGTTTCAGGACTCATTTACACTGTTTTATGCATTCAGCGAGGGGAAGGCGTTGGTCAAAACTGGGATTCATTATGTTGCGTGTATACCATACCACGTTGGTCTTTTTCCTTTTTCCAAATTTCCTTTGTCTTATAGACCACTCTCTACTCCTTATCCTAAGGATTACCTGCTGTTTAAAAAACAATCAGGTCACAATTCAAACACGATATAAATTACAATTGCAGCATACATATTGTAGATACTTCGCAGTGCCCGATTTCGGTTCTGGTGATAATGACATCATGGAGCTACCGTATGTACGATACGAATTCCTCCTGGCTGCTTGGAGAGTCTTCGGTCAATAATGCGATTGCGAATGATCGATCAGTCAATATTGATCAGGCGACTCGGAAAGAGCGCTGCTCGTATTGTTGCATATTGAGTACCCAAAACGGCCAATGATTTCCGGCCGTAGATTTCCGTTGTCGACTCCGCATTTATGGCCGATGACTCGCAGTCTCCCCTACCTTTAATCTTCAAAGTCATCACCCTTCGCTAAGCTCACACAGCTACGCAGTCTATGCTTACTGGTCGCGTATGCTTACGCACTCAGTGCCCTCTTCGTCCCATCCTTCTGGCAACGAGCCATTGTAGCCACAATCAAACGTGGTATTTTCGCAGTATGAGTTCGGGGACTCCAACGGCCGAGGAGCACGCAATGAGCTCCCGACGGCCGAAGAAGCTAATCTGTACGTTTCCCCGACCTCTCCCCTCCAAAAAATAAAATGATCTATTTCTAACACCCGCCCAGTCGCACCCGGCGACATCGAAGCAACGCCCGACCTCAAAGTCACAGCCACCGAAACCAAAGACCCCTCCTCACCGGCCCCCAATGTCCCCGAGCTCATCGCCGAGGAACTTCGCACAGATGTCTCGACCCCGGACTCCACGATCGAGCGCCAGATCGTCGCCCACCCGGCCCGCGCACACCAGTTCGTGAGCAACCCGCCCCTAACAGTCTCCCAGATGCACCCGTCCAACCCGCTCCACCAATTCCACAGCTGGTTCCGCGACCCGCGGCTTTCGCCGTCCTCGGCCCCGGAAACTTGCACGTTGGCCACAGCATCGCTGCCTTCTGGGCGGGTCAGCGCGCGCGTCGTCTACCTCAAGGAACTGGATGAGCGGGGCTGGGTGGTGTACAGTAACTGGGGCAGCCGGGAGGGCAAAGGCGGGCAGGTGTTCGGTGTGAATGCGGGGAGCGGTGATTTCCCCGGTGCGATGCCGCGGCCCGGTGAGGACGAGAGTCTGCTCCAAGACGTGCAGGGGGGTAATCGGTGGGCTGCGTTGACCTTCTGCTGGTCGGCGCTGGAGCGCCAAGTTCGGATTGAGGGGATGGTGGAGCCGCTCAGCCGCGAGGAGAGCGAGTTGTATTGGGATACCCGCGAACGAGGCAGTCAGATCGGTGCGTGGGCGAGCTGGCAGAGTAAGGTGCTGTGGTCGGCGGAGCCCGAGATACTGATTGACCGGCGGCGGAAGAGCGTTGCGGCCGCGGCCCATGTTCAGGGCTCGACGCCTATGTCCGGATGTCTTGAGATCCCAGCGGATATTGATGAGACGGACATCGATGACGGGAGGGCTCTGCTTGAGCAGCGGGTGCAGGAGATGGAGGCGCGGTTTGCGGGTGTAGAGAAGATCCCTCTTCCGCCGTTCTGGGGTGGTGTGCGACTGGTACCCGAGTCGGTGGAGTTTTGGCAAGGCCGACGCAGTCGGTTGCATGATCGCTTCCGATATGTGAGAGTGAGGGAGTCAGATGATGATTCGTCTTTCAAATGGCAGATTCAACGACTTTCGCCATAGACCTTACAATAGACCGTTGATATCAGGTTAAGTGAATACTACCTATTCTTAAGACTTATCAATCAATACCAGGCATAGATCCTTCAGCTTCAGTCAACAATGATTAGACTAAACGGTTATGGTCGGCTTAGTATTATCACTAACCCTATCCCTTGATGTCATCCAGTTCAACCACTTTAGGTGCCCGTCACGAAGCATACAGCTTGAGAAAGGCATCGGGATTTCGGTGTTGTCACTCCCAATTCACCGAGGAACCGTACCGCTCGATATCATGATACATCACTCCGAATACCGTTCTTTGGTACATCGGATAAGGAGGGTATATTCCTCCTGTGAGTATTGATAGGGTCATACTGACCACTAGGAATGAGTACAGGTCTCAACCCGAAAGGTGAAAATCTATGGATTAGAGCAGAAGTTTAGTAGAAATGTGCATCATGTCATTCAGGTATCTAACTCTATTGAATTTAATTCGCTGTAGGTTCCTGAACACCGGTCTCCCGGAGCGGGAGCTCAGCTGTCTCAGCAGTCTTGGCCCCAGGGTAGCGGTTTCCTTTATCCTTTTGCTTCTTTTCCTTCTTCTTCTTTTCCGGAGGCGGGTATGCTTTCAATGTGATCTCCTGCCATTCTTTGGAGGCCTCGAAAGCGGTGATGATAGGGGCCATAAGCTCAACGAGAGCCTCCGCCACAGCGGGCTTGAGCAATTGCGGTGTCAACTATGAACAAGTCAGTACCGGGTCAGATGGCCTTTGCGCTGCAAGTTTGTTCCTGTACATACAATATCGTTCTTGTAATCTTCCTGCATCTGCTTGATGTCGTTGTAGACGAGAGGCTCCAGGCCGTCTCTCTCACGGCTGACGCGGAATTCGGGGCGGCCAGTCTTCAAGGCGGTGGCAGGAAGGAGGACGAATTCTGCAAATGAGAGAACACCGTTGTTCTCGATTTCCTTGGGAGCAGCCTGGGCCTTGCGGATCTTCTTTCTGACAGTATCCGCGGCCTCGAGAAGATCAATCTTGCTCTCTACGGGGAATCAGTAAGCCGCTCGTAATGGTATAGACAATTGACAGTACCTTCTTCACTCGAACTCATCTTACCACCGGTAAGTCCAGGAACCATGGGGTTCAGCAGATGTGCGCGCTAGAAGAATGTAAGCATAATCATCAGCCATACGACGAGCTGTGCTGACCTTTCTGTAACCCAGCCTGGGCTGCCATTCGGTGGATGCCGCGAACAATTTGCGCTGGTCAACTCCTACTCAAATTAGTTCAGTTCCTGTGCAGATTGTGATAGCCGAGGAAGCGCACCTCCAAACTGAACGTCGCAATCGAGGTGCTGCTCATCCAGCACCTGGAGGATAGGGTAGAGGAGACCACTGAGAGGGCTGTTGTTGGATTGCTTGACCACTTCAGCACCAGCCTTCTTCGCGTCGTGCTCCGATACCAGCGAGCACAGTTTGTACACATCCATCACATATTCGGGGCTCTTCTGGTAGGAGCTGCCGAGGACGAAGCGCAATTTCTCCGTCGAGACGCCCACAGCCTGGAGCATCGCTCTAATTGTGTACTCATAGTATTTCGCGCGGTATTCGACAAGCTCGATCGGCGCCTTCAGGTTATCGAGGAAACCATGGATATCAGCAATCAGGATCGTCACATCACAACCGGCAGCCAGAAACTGTGCGATTTTGACGGCGGGCACTAAATTGCGGGGTTAGCGGTGGGCTTTCGATTGCATTGCAACGACGTCGTACCAAAGTATCCGCAGTGAGGTTTGCCAGTGGGACTCGTTCCTATCAATTGGAAAAGAATACATCAGCAATTGCCCAGCTGTCCCATGAAAAAGGTTGTGTAGTACCCCAGTAGATCTTTGGGTTGCGCCCCTCCGCGAGAATGCCCTCAATGATATCCGGGTTGAGAATCTCTTGAAGGTTCTCCTTGATGAGGGCGAACCTTTCGGCCGCGTTCATTTCTGCCATGGTTCAGGAAGAATATGCCTTCAAAAACTTGACGACGGAAACCGCGGTCGCCTTATAGTGCACTCTGCTTAGGTGAGTCAGTCCGTATATCCATGGATAAATACAAAAATCCCCACCATCTCCGGGCCGGGTGTTTTCCCGCTTGGAGTAATCACGCATGCGACAAGGCGGTCAGCCGGAATCCAACGTCAGGCCAACAGCCATATCCGCCGAATTAGAAAGTGAGATGGACGAATGAAAGGGGCCTTGACGACTGTATGCTGACGGAATCCGCATGTAGCTGGGACACAAGGAGTTCGATTGTCCTGCCGTCTGTTCTTCCTCTCGGAATGCTCGGAATGCTCCGATTTTGCTGGCTTTCCATCCTTCATTGTATAAACCTCCATCCAGATAGATAGAGCTCCAGACTCGGTCTGTAGATGGTCACCAAACCCAGCACTTGGATACCTCCCTACCCTTCTATGCAATGTAGCAGCACGATTGCCTCGGATAAATCTTATCTAGTCCCATAAGCAGGGCAATCGTTAAAAAAGAGCCATGAGCGTTCAATATCAGTACTCAGTAGTCGATAGCAAGAACGCGAGTCTGCATAGAGCAATACGTCTGAGAGCCTCAGCCCTTGATTTCTGACAACGTACTTCTCATCAGACCTGCCTCTGGTTGAAATCATATAAGACAGAATCCCAGTATTGCTGTCCATCATGTAACTCTCTCCTTAATCCCATACCTACGGAGTAGACGCTGAAGGTTCAGGTAATCACCCCTATCACGTGAGTGTACGTATTCAGGGCCATCAACATCAGCATTTACTTTCCTCATTTCTACCAGGAAAAGCAACTGAACGTCAGTTGAAACATAATCAAATCACATCTGGAAGCTAACCTCCAATTCTTCCGTTACGAATAAGAAGCCGGAGTCATGACACAACCACCCGTCCAATCCCGCTGGATCATCCTGGCATTAGCCAGCGGCGCATTCGCAGCCCTCAATGGCCTTTTCGCCAAATTGTATGTCTACCTAGCGGCAACTCGCGTTGTGAAGCAGATCGCTCGCTAACAGGAGACAGAACAACCGACGAGCAAACTACTGCCTTCGCCAGGAGTATCTCGCATCTCTTCGGCGCAGGGGATCAAAATACGTTCCTTGAGCTGGTGGTTCGAGGTGTATGTCTCCCCTTCCTTTCCTGCATTTTGAAGGATTTGTTTGACTTTGTAAAGGTTTGTCTGGGGCTCAATGTGCTGTGTAACATCATCATGTGGGCGCTCTTTACGAGAGCGTTGACCGCGTCGCCCTCCACGACCAAGGTTTCCATCACTAACACGTCGGCGAACTTTCTCATCACGGCATTGCTGGGTATGGTTGTCTTCCGGGAGAAGGTGAGTGGGCTGTGGTGGTTGGGAGCTGGGATGATGGGTGGTGGGTGTATTCTGGTTGGGATGAGGGATTCATGAGCCTTGTGCATCTAAGCAAACAGGTCTGAGGATTGCACTTGAATGCATGTAGGGAAAGAACTTGAGTGGCAAATACAATGAAGTCGTTCCTTGGGATGCCTGATCCCATAGTCTATTTGAAGTGACATATTACATCGAAAGGTATCATATAGGTCAATGTCTCTCCGTCAATTCCACAAAAGCATCATCGTCCTCAGTTCCTCTCCGGACCCTGCTTGGTCCCCGGTTGTCTAAAGCCACTGGCCCGCGGTCGCGGTTAAGGCGTGGCCACCGTGGCAACATCGAGCCCACACGTTGCAGGAAGCGCCATACATTTTCTTCTAGACTATCGCTCTGGCGCCCGTTAAGATGAGCTCCAAGTGGAAGGTCCGCCGCAGTATGAGTTGATGCGAGGGCTTGCTCCTCGGCCTCCACCTTGAACTGATATTTCAGGCAATCCTTGACAGTGACGAGTCCCGTGACCCGACCACGATGCTCAACCAGGATCACCCGCGGTCCCATCTTCTTGAAGATCTCCATGACAGTCTCGAGTGCCAGGCGGGGATGCACTGTTAGCGGTGTGTGGTCAACGTATCGGCTGAAATCCACGAAAGGCGCCCCTAAACTAGTTTGGATTGCATCAAAGGTATTGGGCACCAACTGATTTCTCGAGACAGATGCCCTGCGCGCCACTGCAGCTTCGGCGGCTTCCTTGGTGAATACACAGCGGGCATTAGGAGCCAACATACCGTCCGACTTTGCCCGGTCAATCGCGTATCGGAGTTCAGTGCGGCCGATGTACCCGACCAGAACCTTACTTGAACGTTCCTCAACGATGGGGAACCCTTGAAATTTGTTGTCATTCAGAAGATGCTCGGCTTCACGCACAGGGAAGTCCGCTGCAGGAAGCGAGACGGGATCAGGCGTCATGGCCTGGGAGACAGGCACATTGAAGACATGCTCTTCTTTATTGTCTAGAAATGGGAAGCCGTTGGACCAGATCATTCGGTCTGCAATTCCTCCGCTGCCAAAGCGTTCACTAACGGCTTTGGTGACTCCCACCACAATCTACCGATGTTAGTCTCTTTGACGAATCCACCAGAGCGTGATTGACTCACCATGGTGGGTAGAATGTAAGTAAGGGCCCCGGTAAGTTCGAACATGATCACCACTACAGATATTGTGAGGTGCATAATCCCACTCAGAGCGGCCCCAGCGCCCAGGAACGCATATGTCCCGGGAGTGATGCATGGAACATCTGGTTTACAAGACGCAAAGAAGGCGGAATTCGGGAAAGCCTCGTGCAAGGCCTGGACAAGAATCCCTACCAAGCGACCAAAGGACGCTCCAATGGCCATTGACGGGACGAAAATACCTGCCGGGACTTTACAACCGTAAGATATGATGACCAAAATAACTCGTAAAATCGTGGCAATCACTAGGGATGCGACCATAGTCCATCGATTCTTGGACCTAGAATCATTAGCAGTTATCTTCTTTCGTTGTCAGCTAAACGGCTTACTCGCAAAGTCCGTGATAATCGTGCCCTCCTTCGCATTCACGGAATAAAATCTCCATCATCTCGGTCATGTTGATCTTCAAGAACATGTTCGGATAGCAAATGAACGCAGTCAAGCCCGCTAAGACGACTGATTCTATGATGGGATACTGCGAAAGATATTTCTTCCTGAACGCCTGGACTCGTAGATTCCACTTGATCACAAAGGCGCCGTACAGACCACCGAATATCCCGAGAAGTACGAAAAATATTAGTTCGAAAAAATGCCACGTGCGATCATACTGCACCTGAAACATGACGAGTTGTCCGGTCCTAAAGGGATTCATCATCTGTGGCCTAGATCAGCGCTGAAGAACAGACAGAAACAGAAACTGGTGTTCGTACCGCCAACACACCAGTTGCGACCAATGCGCAGAAATAACTTCGCCAAAGAGTCTTGAGTGGAAAGTAAGATGCCATTTCCTGCACCCAGGTTATCAGCATGACTCTCTGACTCATGAGCTCCAAAATCACGAACCTCTAGAGAGAATAGTACCCCACCAATTGGACTGCCAAATGCCACTGCCACGCCAGCAGCAGCCGTTGCCGTCAGGACTTCTCTCGTTTTCGACGCGTTCAGCTTATATTTGCTGAAAAGGCGTGAGATAACATTCCCTGTACAGACAGCGAAGTGCACACTGGGTCCTTCTTTTCCCACAGAAAGACCAGACGCAATGGCCAATGGAAGCGCGATGGACTTGATCAATAGTGTCCAGCCACCTAAGAAGCCTTTCATCACGAACCCGGCAATAATGCATTTTATTTCCGATATACCGGACCCTGCGGCGTAAGGAGCAAATACTTTAACCAAAGTGGCAGCGATAAATGCGAACAAAGTCTATACTTTCTCAGCCATTGATCCGGAAGGGCAGGTAAGGTTCAATATACCGCGAAGAAGAAGTATACAAAGTAGTTGATAAGCCAAAAGGAAGTCCACGGCTTCCATTCGGGGCAGCCTGGTAAAGAGACACGTTAGCTCCACGCTTCACCATGAGCAGAACATACGCGATATGGCATACCTCCTTCAGCACCCCAGCAGCAGAACTGCTCATTGAGGTAGAATGCAGTCGTACAATGACCCAACTTGATATCCGACAGCCACTCGGTGATGATGTTCAATACAGCCGAGATCAATCCGATAGCGGCGCCCACAATTGTAATGACGAGCCAAGCTTGCCCAGCGTGATAAGACTCGCTCACTTTGCGCCTCCAACCAAATGTGCCTTCCTGATCCCAGAACCCAGACCCATCTCGTCGCTTCGCCCTCCGTCGCGCTTGTTCCTGAATAGCATCTTGGACCCAATCAATCGTCGTAAAATCCTCATATCGCTTTATTTTCCTGATCTCATCCGTAATCGCGTTCGGCTGGCCGTTGTCGTCGGGTGGGCTAGGATCGACAGGCGAGGTGACAGATAAGCCTGATAATCTCCAACTCCGACGCTCAGACAGGACTGAGGGTGAGCGGGGAGCGGTCGACGAGGCAGGCATCGAGCTCATACCACGGTTCTCTTCTGTGGTAAGAGCATAGTCGGCGTGGACGTGATGCTGGGGAGCTGTTTATATTGCAGTGACAATGTTCCATGGCAGATATGCCGCCCGCCCACGTGAGGGAACTTCCCGCTTTCAGATTGGAGATAAGGATAGATGACGATGGGGTTCCTTTGTCGATCGAGATGTAGCAAAAAGTCTTGTAAGATAATGAATTTTCTTTCCTTTTCAGCGACTTGCTTGGCTGGTCAGCAGTAGTATACAGGGGTCACCGTGCTTGATTCGACCCTGTTCTTGTAATCAAGCACATGCAAGCATATCCTACATCACTTGCGGAGAACATCTACACGCCGCGCGCTCTTGATTTCTACCCGCACGCGGTATAGCAGTAATTTCTCGACCTTCCAAACCGCACCATATTCCTCTCCGATCCAGACAATAGTGCTTAACGAGTCTTTTCAACACGTACAATTATCCTTGATCTGAGACCAGCTTTGAAACATTGGCAATATACGACCAAATCCCAAGTCGAGTCCGCTATGTCTCCGAAAGACAAGTCCGCACCAGCACCAGCAACAGCACAAACATCCAGAGATGAGATAACCGGCCAGAGCGCTCTACCTAGTGCGTGTGAAACCAGAGCTTTGTCGAATTCACTCAGTGGGCTTACATATCACAGTCACACGAATAAAGAAAATAATTCATCTCGATGAGGATATCGTACAATGCTCCGGCAATGCTACGTTCGTTGTCGCAAAAGCTACAGTTTGCCTCCCCTTTTGGCCCTCTGGATTCTAAGCTTCGTGTTGAGCAAGGTTCGCTAATTCTGTCCTCCAATCTATTTAGGAAATGTTCATCCAATACCTCGCGCAACAAGGGCATAACGTCGTTAAATCTGAACGAAAACCGCGTAAGGTTATTCAATACAAGGATCTAGGTCCGTCGCGAATCATAGGATTGAACAAGCGTGCAGATCGCTGACGAATATGACACAGCTACCGCCGTTTCACGAATCGATAATCTGGAGTTTCTTGCCGACGTGATACCCAAAACAACTACCTATAAACAATTCAAAGAGAAGAAAGCAAAAGAAGCCAGCAGAGACGCCGCGTTCGAGAAGGGACAGCGCACATTGAACGGCACAATACCGTCGATGATTAAAGAAAATGGCGAGGGTGGTCACCAGAAAGCTGATAAGCCTTCTATAAGCCCTCGAGCTCCGTCTCTCAGTACGTTGATGGTTGACCGCACCGTCGAGGCGCAACCAGGAGGAAACGACCGTGACGTCGAAATGGTAGACCAGTGATCGAACTGGCGCAAGTCCTTGTATAATTTGAGCTACTCGGTAGACGTGTTTGTTTCTTTGGGTTTGGGTGTTATTATCGAGTATCGCATGTTTGGGTTTGGTTATGCACGGAACGGAAACGGATCGAGGGCAAAATGCTGTTGGTCAGTTGCTTTTTGACGCGTGAATCATTTATACCTCAGGTTAGCATAGCGAGAACATATGAGAACTATGATGAAAATCATCTTGGACAGACCAATTATTATTATAATAGAATAGAGTCTGGAAGAATAGCATTCTAAGTAGACCTAAAGATGGCAACTGCAAGAAGAACGTTTGGCGGCCGGAATTGTCGTGGGCTCCAGCCAATGAGGCGCCCCGTGATTCCGATCGCTTGTCGTAGAAAGCTCTTTCGACCCGTATGCCGGGCCTCCGTTCAACCTCATCGAATTCCTCCCGTCCTATTATTCAATCGCTCTCTTCCCCCCTCAACTCTCCTCCCCTCCACCCACCTCCCCGCAATTCATTGCGATTGCTAGTCTCATCATGTCGCTTTCCTCCGCCTCGAGCACTCTGCTGCGCGCTTGCGCCCGCCAGCAGCTGCCCACCACCCGCGCTGCCGTCGCCTCCTGCCAACAACGGAGAGGATTGTCCGAGGCCTCCAAGTCCTCCTCCTTCGATAGCCCTTTCGGTAGCTCCAACGACTACCAGTCGACCCTGAAGATCCCCAGTTTCAGCAAATACGCTTCCAACAAGCCTCCTCGTTCGAACCAGGTTTTCTCCTACTTCATGGCCGGAGCCCTCGGTCTCGGATCTGCTGTTGGTGCCAAGGCTACTGTTCAGGGTAGGTGATATCAGGCAATTCACGGCAAGAGATGGAATTGAACGAAAGGATTAAATGTCGCTTTGGAATACAATTGCGGGAGATTCGGCAGTTTGGGTCGTTTGGTATCACATGGAGCAGGTTGCTGATATGCAATTTTTACCATCAGACTTCCTCGTGAACATGTCCGCCTCCGCCGACGTCCTGGCTCAGGCCAAGGTTGAGATCGGTCTCGCTTCGATCCCCGAGGGCAAGAACGTACGTGTCCCGTCTATTCGTGAAGCATCACGCCCACTTCGCTACTCCGAGCGCTTATACTGACATACGAATCCACAGGTCATCATTAAGTGGCGTGGAAAGCCCGTTTTCATCCGTCACCGTACCCAGGACGAAATTCAGGAGGCTCAGCAGTATGACTGGAAGACTCTCCGTGATCCTCAGCCCGATGAGGACCGTGTCCAGAAGCCCGAGTGGCTGGTCATGCTTGGTATGTCGTCACGCCATCTGTTTCTGCTATATTCTTTTGGACGGTTACTGATAGCGAATTTTCCATCGCGAAGGTGTCTGCACTCACCTTGGTTGTGTCCCCATTGGTGAATCCGGTGACTACGGCGGCTGGTTCTGCCCCTGCCACGGTTCCCACTATGATATCTCCGGCCGTGTCCGGAAGGGTCCTGCCCCTTTGAACCTCGAGGTTCCCCAGTACAGCTTCCCCGACGAGAGCACCCTTGTCATTGGTTAAACATCTCTTCTTTGTGAGTCGCCAAATGTTCTAGATCAAAGAGAGACGAAGAGGGGAGTGTTTGTGCTTTAGACGGTTAGCTTTGTTGCGTTTGTCAAGATTGAAGAGACCGTGTTTTAATATGGACCCAAAAATGAGCTCTTGTACCATCTTTCAACATGCGCTGCTCAGGCCCCTGTATCACTCACTTGTCTGTGGAATTCTTGTGTTTCAGTATAGACTTTCCTCGTTCTGAGACCTTGCCTCACGCGCATGCGGGTCAAAAGCGAGTTGTCCGTTCCTCTTACTCGTGGCAGCTGATGAAGCAGTTGGAAGTTGAGGTTGATCTGCAGTGAGAGGTGGTGGACTTCAGATGTAGATCTGTTGAGCGTTGGTTCGAGTACATGTATGTCATAGTTCAGTTTACGTATATTCATCGTTCAATCTCCTTTGTCTTTTTTCTTATCATGCGATGTGGTAATCTACTGCTAAGGTATCCTTGAAGTACTTCGCCGACCTGAGTCGGCAACTCAACCTGACTGCGCCAGCTGTACAATAATATACAAGTTGAATTTCCCTACTCACTCATCTATCCTCTATCCATTTCTGTACAATGCTCAAGATGCAAGTCGATGTCCCGGGTAAACTAGTTACAAGGGATTCGAGGTAAATGTAATAGACCGATCATCGGGGCCGAATCAAAGCAATCACTAGACCCATGATCGCTGCACCCGCAGCAGCGCTCTGAAGAGCGACAGTGGTCAGGTCTCGCTGTGTAATGACCATACTACGATCACTGAATAGCTCATTGAGAGTCTGTCGCCATGAGTCGAGGGAAGTAGGAGGAGGAAGAGGAGGAAGAATGCGGGAGAGGTGAGATTTGCGGGGCTCAACGGCATTGATCGTTGCGTTCTTGGGAGCGCTGTCCTCTGTCGTTTCTGTTGCGGGTTCAGGGGTTATGTTTGTGACGATGGTGGGTGTAGGATCGGAGTCCCAGACAACAGGTTCGGATGTGATGGCTTCATCCGTGGTGGCTGGGGTGTTTTCATCGGTGGTTGGAGTGACTTCAGAGGTTGTTGAAGCAGTTGTTTGCTCCGCTGCTTCCTCCGCGGAGGGCGACGTCGATGTAAGAGCAGGTTGAGGTTTCAATATCTCGATGTGGTTGATGGCTTTCTCCTTCTCGATAGCCTCGATGACCTTCTCTTCGAAGCCCTTTACGAGTCGTTTGCGACGCCATGGCTCGACGGCAATTTGGAAGATAAGGAAGAGGAGAACGTTAACACCCATCAGGCCCCAAGTACCCCATGTACTCATTCGACGAATCTTATCCGACCAGACTTGTTCCTCGTGATAGCGGGAGAGGATGCTCTTGCTCAATTGCGCCGCTGCCTCTTCGGACTCTCGTTCTGCGGCCGACAGGGCATCCTGCGTCTCCATCTCAGCCACTTCGTTGGTGTGATCGTTGCGGTAAAGGTGGGTGAATCTCTCGAGATCTGCGGCAGACCAGGCGTGTTTCCGCTGGAGGAGCTCGTTGACTTCGCGCTGCGAGGCAGAGCGTCGGTTTATCGCTGCTGCGTAGGCATCTTTCGCTTCTCGGACCCGTTGACGGGCTGCTCGGAGTCGTTCCTCTGTTCGTCCGAAGAATTAATGATCAGGGAGAAAGAATTGGAAGTTCAAATCATTTTAAAAACACACCTTGCAATTGTATATCTTTCTTGAGTGCCTCAATGGCAGAGTAGCCTGTCAAATCGTTCAATCGCTGGCCCGCCACGAAAACGTTGGATTGGACGTTGTCCATCATCTCGGTAAATTGTTTGGACAATTGTGACCGGCGTTCTTCCAGGTACGAAGGTAGTCCCTTCTTCTCTGCTGGTTCACGTTTCGGTTCCTCCTTTGCATCTTGGTCGAACCCTTGTAAAGTCTCCTGCTCTCCCCCGGCCGGAGAAGGCCGTTGGGTCTCTGCATCCGGCTCTACCTTTGGTGATTCATCGCGGGACGTCGGCGTTGAATTTGCATCCTTTGACTGCTGAGTAGCTGCGTCGCCTTTTGATGTGTTTTTCTCAGGAGATGAATATAATGGTGATTGCGACCTGAATTGGCATCGTACACAGACCGAGAAGCTCCGCTGTATGTCTCTGACAGGTCGAATGTTCGGCCCAGCGGCAGGTAGAAAATGGGGTCGTATAGGGAGTGAAGTCCTCGCAAAATTGGCAGATGACCTAAGCGACTGCCTCAGAAGCAGTGGCATGGGCTGCATGGCCAATTAATGGTAACCTTGAATCCAAGCAAGTTCTTGTTGGATTGTTGTGGTGGAAACTCAATGTCTTAAGCTGACCTTGGATCGGAACAAAAGGCGGAACGGAGAACATGCGGGAAAGGCAGCCCTCTACTCTCCGATCTGTCACTACTAAATGTGCCACAAATGATATCGCAGTTATTATACCTCTGTAATGTTATAATATTATGATGAATGGTACAGTTCTTAATAAGAAATACATGTTCTTGAGTGCAGCGACCCTCGTCCTCTCCAGAATAAACTGTGCAAGCTAAGTAGGCTGTGTAAAATAGACGATGTAATATATTGTTTTCCTTCCTGTTCTCTCGTTTCAACGTGGTGGTATCAATTCATAACATAACAACCCTTATTCGTTAAGTCCTCATGAAGCATGACATTAAAGCATATCCATCTTACTCAGACGCAGTAGATGCCTTGCAAGTTAGATGAAACAGAGCCCTCGACAAAAACGGTCCACCGTTCGGCAATAAGCTGCTGTCGTAAATATTCACCAGCATTCAGTCGTGCGTCTGCACCTTGTGGTCTCCCTTGACAGCTTCGGCATAGGTTGGTGGTGGCCGGGAGTCACCCTGAGCTTGGTCACTGCTTCCTCCCTGTCCTTCCTCATGATGCGGCTTGGGAGCTTGCTGCTGAGGTTGAGGAGCAGGACTCGGCGCTGGTTCGTTTTGCGGTGCCACAGTGCCATAACCTCTCTGGGATGGATGCTGGATGGGCTGATGAGAGACGTAATAGTATGTCACACGACCACTTTCAGTGTCCCGTCTCCCGTCGGCATGGCCAGGAATGGGTTCGTAGTTCGGGTCATCATAGTCTGGTTCGGGGTACTTGAGTATGATGTACCATGCGTGTAGAAGACCGGGAACGTAGCCTAGGCAGCAAAGTGCAAGGTTGATGATCGAGTCGGCTGTGCAGATGCCCACTTTAATCCACACTGAGAGGATATGTTAGCTGGTGCTAGATAAACATGAAGAAGACCACGTCAGAAGGGCCTTCTCACCTGCAACTGGCGGAAAGAAAATAGCGAGAATTCCAAGAAAGATGTCTGAACCGCACATGGTTGCGTTCGAAGAGGGAATGGGCTATTTAACTAAACGAACTGTCTGACTGTACAACAGTTTCGGATGAATGAAGAATTCAACGTGTCTATACTGAGCAGTAAACCGCCACAAAGAATGCGTAGCTTTACAGATATGAGGCTCTGATAAATGTGACGACGACGGATGGTTCTCTCAATGATAAGTAGGATGGAAGCCTGCCTCAGCCTCTGCGTCCGTCATATGACGTCGGTACATGTCACCTGATTTTGCGGGATGTTGATGCCATAATTTTCAGGCTTCATATATCTGATAGGACATGAACCTGGTTGTCAGATTCAGCCAACAGAATACCTAAGGTAACTTTACCAATCGAGTCATTCCAGGCACCTCTGACATCGCATGGAGGCCATATCACCTTGACCATCTTCTAGGGACTTCGAAAAGCCAGTTTGAAGAGCCCGACCCATCCGAAATTCCTGCAGTCTTTGCATGTTGCGATGTATATAAACTCAAATGACTTGTTATGGACAAGAAATGAGACAAAGCGCGAAGAACATATGGACAGTCAATTAGAGGGGAGTTCTATTGGTCTTCGAGACAAATTTAATCGTTCTGTGTCTGATCTGGATCTGCTCTATCGCAACCAAGAGACCTCATGATCCACATCATGAATGATTTGCATGGCCGACATTGTGATGTTCCTTTACAGCCAAACCCTTGATGAATACCCGAGCGACTTAAGATAGGGATCAGCCAAGCATTGACAACTCAATATACATTGTACACAAGGAGGACTCGCTGGCAAATTTAAAACGACAGGTTAGATTGAAAAACATGGAGAAATGATCCCTATTGTCAAGAGATCTCTGTCTCACGCTCATATTCATAGTGCTCCCTACTTCATTCTCCTCATACCGACGCTCCGGTAGAGAACTATATGATTAGCTTCGTCCTCGATCAGTAAGGGACCTTCCCTCATCTAAGGAACACTGGGTCGGTGGGTTCTCCCGTGTTCCACGACGAATCCAAGTCGAACAACCAAACAGGAAACTTCAAAATATCATCTATATCAAAATTGAGATAACGTAAGGGTTGACGACCTTAAAACACCACATGACAATGACAGTAATGGATGATGTGAGCTGGCTTGATAGCAGATGGTCTCCCAAGCACCAAGTGTACAGAGAAGGGCTGCCACGTCAATTGACAACATCGAAGCCTCATTGTACCTGCGTTTGTTCGAGTACGGAGTATTTATGTAGCACTGTCGCACTCGGGTAGTCTACCTGTTGCGCTCGCTCCCTAAGGTAGCTGTCTTAAGGTACTTTTCTTTTGCATCGAATATTTACCTACTACTTCCGTATAAGATTAGCACCAGTGGATCTTTTCTCACATACGGATTCTAACAGCTTCCGGCACCGCAAACCGCAAATCGCCAAGGTCAGTTTAGTTCTAGCCTCGTTTTAGTGGAGTCTGTTTAATTACCTATCACAAACTTTCGAGGCTAAAGTGACCGGCACTGTGCAGCAGGACTACCTAAGTTATTATTGTGCCGTACCTGACTATCTATCTACTGGCTAAGCGGCCGTTACCCCCTTTTATTATTATTCTTCTTCTGCGCCGCGCCTCAGATGCAGACTGCCCTCTGCAGACAGCGAATCTGCGATAATCGAGTCGGCTTGGGGTTCGAGACCTTACTTTGACCCTTGAAACTTTGAAAAGCTTTTCTGTGGTCTCTGCTACGAAGTCCTGTCTTCTAGATATTATTGTTATTATAATTGAAATAAGCCCGTCCTCTCTTTCTTCACGTCCGTCTCAGAGCGCCCAAACCGTTTGTTACTTTCTCTTTCTGACGCTACTCATCCTTAGGGCCAATACTCTCCCTGTTGTTTTCTTTCCGGCCCATTGTCTCTGTCTCTCTGACTCTTTTTATCCCATCTTTGGTACGCCGTCTTTCGCGGACGTCTCAATCCTTATTTTCCTCGGAACCCAAGTCACTCGTTCGCCTTCACTTTTGCACCACTGTTCGTCGCCCTTCATCATTTGCAACACTCTTTTCCGTCCATTCCTCCAGGTTGACGCGTTACGCCTCCCGTCTCTGTTGACTTTCGCAATTTCCGCCAATTGAGTTGCGATAATCCATTTCGGGGGAGAGGCAACACCATGAGAACCGAGTTCGGTTACTTCGCTTGATAACGCATCTGAAATTCGCCATTCTCTACATCCGCGCTCCTCAACTTTCATTTTCATTCTTTCGAGGTTACCCTGTGGGGCCAGGAGCGAGATGGCAGGCACCTGCATCTCTCTATCGGGGTCCACGCAGTGCCCTGCTTTCAATGGCTCATCCATATCAACCAGCTCGAGTCTCTACACAGATTTGTAGGCCATGTCCCATGTATCCACCTGCTCGCTGCGTGCTGACCTTCTGGTAGTCCGTTCATGCAATATGTTTCGAATCTGGACGATTTTGATCGAGAATTGAGCAACTACGTGAACGGCTCGTATGTCAAGCAAAAGTAAGTGCATAACTCCGACCAGGGTCGCTCGTAGCTTCAACTAAAGCGTCATGATCATATTTAGGTATATCGACTATCTGGGATGCCAAGGAGTCAATCTCACCCGCACGAATAACTACTATGCCCGCTATACCACCAGTGCAATATGCAGCGGACTCGTTCAAAGCTCAAAGACCTACTGCAATCTTTCTGACCAGCAGTCAAGGCCGCTTTGTGCCGACACTTGCGCCTTGATGGCCACGAGCGAGGAGGAAATCGTCGTCAATGCTGACCTTTGCCGAACAACAGGCAGTAATTATATGAGTCAAATCCGGTCAGACTTTACCATATGCTCCTTGCCTGCCGACTCCCTCACTGGTACTTGCATTTCCGGCGCGGATAACGAACCCCACGAGTGCGGCTATAGGTTGAATTTGATCGGACTATGTGGATATTGTGGAGCCAGTTCACCCAACTCGACTGATTCATGCTGTGTCAATGCGAATGCCGCGAGCCGATGCGAAGGCGTTACGATTCCCACTCCGACTGCGACTTTGCGTCCAATATTCACCTCAACCTCCAACCCGACAGCAGATGCCGGTGCTCATGACGGTCTATCAGGAGGGCAAATCGCAGGCATCGTCATCGGATCTGTTGCGGGAGCCGCCCTCCTGGCAGCTCTTATCTTTTTGGTCCTCCTTTGTCTACGGCGCAGACGCAAGTCACGGGATTATAGTGCTCTTAATAAGCCCAATCCGCAACGGAAAGGGTTTTCGTCGATGCAACAGGATAAAAACCAGCAAGGCTTACCCTCGGTGCCAGGCGGACGGGTGGCCAGAATGTCTGCTCTGCGCGAGGTCCCAAGCTTGTCTCCCGCGCGCTCTCGTAACTCTCCGGCTCGCTTTGGAAGCACCAAGTACAGCGATACGTCCGACTCGGAGGGTTACGGGGCAAGCCCGGGAGCAATGTCAAAGAGAATTCCGCCGGTTACTGGAAGACGCCATGGATCTCTCTCCAGCAACTCCGCCCTGGCTGGCACATATAGTGACTCCTCGCCTCGCTCAGGAACTAATGGCCAATTCTCTTCACCCGAAGGCGTTGCGAGTGGGCAGTCGGAGCAATTGTCTTCGTTCCAAGATTATTACTCACCTGATGACATACGCCCCGGTGATAAGGTAGCTGTCCTCTGGGCCTATCAGCCGCGGGCAGGGGATGAGTTTGCCTTGGAACGCGGAGAAATGTTGAAGGTGATTGGCATTTGGGACGACGGATGGGCGACTGGCATTCGCGTGCCGGAAACCGCAGAAGACTATGACGCCAGGCACCGCGAGCAGCGTGACAGCGGTGTATCTAATGGATCACAGAGATTGGCTGCCTCTCCATCGCCTACTGGAGATATCAAGGCATTCCCGCTGGTCTGTGTCTGTCTTCCACAGCATTGGAGAAAGATCATCGAAGGCGGGCAGGATGAAGATGTTTCGTGATCTCCAGCCTGACTTTTTGACTCAAAGATTGTCTCAACCTTATGATTCTTCGCACCCCTCCGGAGGTCTTATGCTTTCATGACACAGAATCCTTGTCCTTCTCTCATCAGCAGCGCACCCATCGGCAGGATAGGAGCGATACAGTTCCCCAATAAGGAGGAGTAGGGGTATCCTAATTAGTATGGCTCTACGCCCTCCGACTTGTCATTCTGATGTACCAAAGACATGATGACTTCTTCTATCCGATTCCTCACTCATTTCCTTCGCTGTCGCGAGCATACAATGCAGCTACTGGACCATCATTTTATAATGGTCGCGAAGCGGTTCGACGGATGCTTGTGAAACGACTTTTTACGGTTCATATTGATATACCCCATTTTACGCCTGTGAGCCATTTCTTGTTGTTGGCCTTGATGCCTTTCTATTCTATGATAGTTCTCGTTCCCTTATGGCTCCTCTCAGACCTGTCGCAAGATCAGGTAGCTGTGGGTTGAGCAGGATTGTTGACATCTCAATACATATTGATAGATGTACATAAATAAGAGCCCTTCCCGCGTCTGCCTTATGGCACTGCGAGCATAACATCTACAAATCCTCCAATTTATCTGATCCCATTAGACCCAGAAATCCAGTTACCTTACCCTAGGCTTAAGGTTTGCTCATCATACTAACTTCGGATCAGAACTAAATTTTGGAAATTTAGGAAGTCGTCTTCGAGTGTGACACAAAGGTCACAACCGTAAGCCTACTGTGGACTACTTGACGTTAGATGGCTCGCTAGGGGCTAGTCGTCGGGTCCCATGGTTGAGTTCCATCAATGGATGATAATATGGAGCTATGATGTAGGCAGACCCGATATCGTATGGCAACGTTGTCTTAAAGATAGTAACCGTGATAACTATGTTGCCTGGCTGTATACAGCTGTTCAGGCCTTCTATATCAGGGTATGGATAGGTGAGTAGAGCTACAAGGAATATATAATCAATTTGTTAACATACAGGCAGCAAAGTAATGGGTGCAGATATAAGTTAACTGTAGTCATCGATCAGAAAGAAAACAGTGTGTATATAATCGATCTTACAACACCAGGGCTTCCCAGACACTATCAATATACAGTATCTCTGATATTCCCGCAAGATAGCGAAAAAGGAGAAAGACAATCATAAATCATCCATTCAGGGGGCAAAAACAAGAAAAGGACGGGCTGTGCTTGTGGTGCGACTGAAGGTCACGTGCAGGAACCCACCCCCACCATCACATCAACAACGCAAGCACAACAGCAAAGCCCCTCTATCTCCATCTCCGTTTCGCAATCCTCCACTCTCTATTATTTCACCCCCCTTTTGCCCCAAACTGCCAGTATTGGTAAAATATCTCGGGACCCTCCTTAATGTAAGTGAGCATTGACTGATTAGCAAGTCTCAAAGTATCAACAAGATTCAAGTGGGATCACTAACATCGCGTGCGAATGCAGCTTATCATCTCCTAAATCAGCCTCGGGGTCTATATCACACAGGCAACCATGTCGGTATGTCATAATCATTCGGTTTACTCCTCCCCGTAGGGGCACACTTACTAATGGTATTTCTTGCCTCGCAGCTCGCATCCGGGTATGTTGACAGTTGTACCTTTTCCGCTTCCTACGGCGGCTCGGCACAAGCCAAACCGATTGCGCATTCATACTGACGGCCACCTTTTCTGCTATAGTGTCTCTATCGCAGATGAGTGCATCACTGCATTCAACGATTTCCGCATGAGCGGCAACAAGGCGAACAAGACCAAGTTCATTATCTTCAAGATCGCCGATAACAAGAAGGAGGTTGTCATCGATGAGGTCTCGCAAGAAGAGGACTACGAGGTCTTCCGTAGCAAGCTTGATGCTGCCAGGGATAGCAAGGGTAAACCCGCTCCTCGTTATGCAGTCTACGATGTCGAGTATGATCTCGGTGGCGGTGAGGGCAAGAGGTACGATTGCTTGCTTCGCTCTGAAACGACATGGGCTTCTGTGGCTGACCGAATCTGTAGAAGCAAGATTGTTTTCATCTCCTGGGTTCCCTCAGAAACACCTACTCTGGTATGGCTTGGGTCTTCTATTATTTCTGTCAAAGGTCCACACTCTGACGGTCACCATTCTAGTGGTCCATGATCTATGCCAGCACACGGGAGAACTTGAAGAACGCTCTCAACATCCACACCTCCATCCACGCCGACGACAAGTCCGACATTGAGTGGAAGGCTGTTCTGACCGAGGCCAGCGGTGGTAAGGCCGGTAAATAGACGACGGCACCGGCTGGGTCCGGGCCAGTTGACCTAGTGTGTGTGTGTGCTAGTTATCGCACTAATCTCATATGAGGGTCGAGAGTACCTCCAAGCGACCGACTCGATGACCCTTTCAGCACACACACATAGTTTCAATATGAGATTGTTACGACTTGACCGCCTCTATAGTGACCGTACCATCTTATTGCGATTGTCATCGTGAACAAAACGATTGGGAGGGGGATTTTCTTTCTTTCATGAGTCAGCGTTTGCCTGTACAGAATATTGCTGCCTTGCTATGGGGTGTGATTTCGACGGTTCTTTGTAGAGTAGAATACACGATGTCACCTCCACAAATCATCCCTCTTTCTTTTCCCAGGGGTTGCCCGTTGTAGATATGAGTAATAGTGAGGATGAGCCAAAACGGGCAAGTCGCCCGGTCGGAATCGGATATCTCCATTGTAGCGGATAAGACAGTCTAGGCACTGGAAAAATGAAAGAGTCTTTGGCGAATGGATGTGCGATCTCGAGAAACTTATGATGTGCTTGATGAGGGAACGGCCGGGTTGTCTGAAGACAGGCGTGGCTGTCGACCAATCAGATGGCCGCCAAAACGGACTAAGCTTGTCATTCGGAAACTCGACTTTCCACCTCAAACCACAGTCGAACGTCGTCTCTGTCTCCTCCTCCACCCACTGACCAGCCTCAACCAGTCTCCAATCCGGGGAATTGACGCTCTTTTATACCGGAGAGTATCATCTACTCAATTGACACGTTTTTCGTCGCCTTTGCGCCCTCACACACATAATGTTCCTCCGGTCCGTTTCTCGGGCTGCTGCTCGCAGCTCTGCCATGCCCACCACGGCCACTCGCTCCTACCGCACTGTTCCTAGCCCAATTGCTTGCCTGAACGCTCGTCCTCAGCCTCAGCAGAAGTCTATTGCTTCCCAGCAGACCCGCGCCTCTTCCGAGCACGCCATCTCGAATCCCACACTCGCCGGTATCGAGAAGCGCTGGGAGGCCATGCCTCCCCAGGAGCAGGCCGAACTGTGGATGCAGCTGAGGGATCGTATGAAGGTTGACTGGCACCAGATGACTCTGCAGGAGAAGAAGGCTGGTATGTATCTCTCTTTGGCGCGGATACCAGACATTCCCCGGTGGTCAGAATTTTTGCTGACCAGAGACTCTAGCCTACTGGATTGCTTTCGGTCCTCACGGCCCCCGTGCGGCTCCTCCCAAGGGCGAGGGCATGCGGATCTTCTGGAAGGTCACTCAGCTGACCCTGGCCTCCTTCGCCGTCTTCTACGTGATCCATCTGTTCGCCAAGCCCCAGCCTAAGACCATGTCCAAGGAGTGGCAGGAAGCCTCCAACGAGTACGCCAAGGTACGTGTATATCGCTGTTATGGGGAGCTTCTCAGTGGAGCTTTTTTACTCTTGTGTGGTTGAATAGTTATTGACATGGTTTTACAACAGCGCGAAAACATCAACCCTCTCTACGGTATTAGCAGTGAGGGCTACGAGGGCAAGGGCTTCGTTCAGAGCCCTCCTGCCGAGAAGTAAATTGAAGGATAAGTATCTGGGAGGAACAGGTGTGGCATTCAGACACGCTGGGTAGGCAGTGCTGGAGTCGAGTGCCCGTCCCCTCGTCCTTTCTGTTGACCTCGGCTGCGTGCCTAGGTCCATTGGACAATTTTGACTTCGCCCTTGTCTTCCAATCTTGACAATTCGACTTCCGAAAAACCTTGTGTATCTCGTACTGTGCAATAATCAATGTATCTCCTTTGTAGCCATAGATCATTTGTTGCATTGTCTTCCTACTTTGTTACTGGTATTGATGACGTAGAATTCGCTCTTGTAGAGACTTGTACACCACATTACGCACATCAATGGCAGTACTCTAACGCTGTGCCCCTTCGGATAGCCTCAAGAGCTGCTTCAATGGATATATGATCGAAAGCCTATGTGCTGCCAATGGGCCTGTCCACGTCTTCCCCGGTGCTATTATAGCGTATACTCAACGACAGCTCCCTCAATTGAAGCTGCAAGTAGTCCTTAGTCCATCGTTTTCCTACATTGTGAATACAAAAGTGGCATCTTTGCTATCCGGCAGCTTCATAAGCTGAAAGGAACTTGATACCCTACCATGGGTAATACGCAGTACAAGCCGATTACAAGAACACGTCAGAAATTTCCATAACAGCGTTCGTCCGAGGAGAGGAGCAGTAATTGTTCTCGGAGCAACCGGTACTAAGAAAGCAGATAAAAGAGGATGAAATGAATTGATCGGTTCATTTGAGGAAGTCGATTAAGTAATAATACGTTGTTGATCTGGGGATAAGCTACATGCATCATGTTGTAAATGAGTATCAAATTTTGATGGGGCTGGTGTAGAGAGGTACAGCTGTACAGGTATCCAAAGCTCCCTGCATCCGGGCGCCAAGAAGTCTCCCGTTTGTGTGTGCGAATTCCCCTAGGTGACCACAACAGGGCAAGCATGGAGAGGTGGAAACCCGGACAAGTTGGGCTCGATGGCCAGGAGAATGCAGCATCTGACCGTGAGACACTGGAGATAAAAGAAAGGATAGTTTCCAATAGCGGTGCCTTTCTTATTCTCAAGAAAATGAGGCTCGTTGCGCACTGGGTTTTCTTGCGCATTGCTCGGTACATCACGGGATCGTCGGCAAAACCGCCCCGGAAAGGCTAAGCCGGACACAGTCGCCCGTGTCCACCTCAACCTCAACCTCTTCCCTTCCCTTCCCTCTTTCTTCCCTCTCCCCATCTTCTTGTCCCTTTGACCTCTTAAACCCCATTTTCGCTCTTAAACACCATCAAAATGTTCAAGAGGTTTGTTGCACCGCCAATTCTCGTTGAATCGCCTTTTTTCCCATTTTTTCGCCCGCTAACCTCGGTTTTTTGGATGATTTAGCGGTCTTGCCCGGACCTTCGGGAGGGCTGCTTTTGCTCGACCTTCCCCCGTCGCTCGTCGCGCAATCCAGCCCCTCAGATCCAATGGCCTTCCTTCCCTGGCCAGGTTCGCCAGCTCTGAGGCTGGTTCCGTCGGAAAGATTCACCAGGTCATTGGTGCCGTCGTCGACGGTACGTCCGAATATCCCCGTTGAAAACCCTGCTTGCAGCCTCCGCGAAAATCTTTTCCTGGCATCAAATCCATCTCAACAGCCATCAAAATGGGGTCAATAGCAATGTCAAAACACGATATCTGACTCTAGCCTACAGTGAAGTTCGACGGTGACAACCTCCCTGCCATTCTCAACGCCATTGAGACCCAGAACAACGGCCAGAAGCTCGTCCTTGAGGTCTCTGTATGTATTTGATATCTGATATCGAACCTCGATGACATCAACCATGCCCTGGCTAACCGAGTAACAGCAACACTTGGGTGAGAATGTCGTCCGTACCATTGCTATGGATGGTAAGCTCTCAGCCCCCTCTGCTCATCGGCGGCGTGACACCTAGATTTTTCATGGCGATATCGGCGCTGCTTTTCCATCGAATCGACTGACATATGTCCGGCTTTCAGGTACCGAGGGTCTGACCCGTGGTGCTCCCGCCCGCGACACTGGTGCTCCCATCATGATCCCCGTCGGCCCTGCCACCCTTGGCCGTATCGTCAACGTCACTGGTGACCCCATTGACGAGCGTGGTCCCGTCAAGGCCACCAAGTTCGCTCCTATCCACGCTGAGGCCCCCGAGTTCATTGAGCAGTCGACCTCCGCTGAGATTCTGGTCACTGGTATCAAGGTCGTCGACCTTCTCGCCCCCTACGCCCGTGGTGGTAAGATTGGTCTCTTCGGCGGTGCCGGTGTCGGCAAGACTGTCTTCATCCAGGAGTTGATTGTGAGTTATTCCCAATGTTCCGCTAATTCTCACTCGATCTTCTCACTAACGCATCCCATGTAGAACAACATTGCCAAGGCCCACGGTGGTTACTCCGTCTTCACTGGTGTCGGTGAGCGTACTCGTGAGGGTAACGATCTGTACCACGAAATGCAGGAGACTGGTGTCATTCAGCTCGAGGGTGAATCCAAGGTCGCCCTGGTGTTCGGTCAGATGAACGAGCCCCCCGGTGCCCGTGCCCGTGTCGCCCTTACCGGTCTGACCATTGCCGAGTACTTCCGTGACGAGGAGGGTCAGGACGTGCTGCTCTTCATTGACAACATTTTCCGTTTCACCCAGGCCGGTTCCGAGGTGTCTGCCCTGCTCGGTCGTATCCCCTCTGCCGTCGGTTACCAGCCCACCCTGGCCGTCGACATGGGTGGTATGCAGGAGCGTATCACCACCACCAAGAAGGGTTCCATTACCTCCGTCCAGGCCGTCTACGTGCCCGCTGACGATCTGACTGACCCTGCCCCCGCCACCACCTTCGCTCACTTGGACGCCACCACTGTCTTGTCCCGTGGTATCTCTGAGTTGGGTATCTACCCTGCTGTCGACCCTCTCGACTCCAAGTCTCGTATGCTCGACCCCCGTATCGTCGGTGAGGAGCACTACGCCGTCGCTACCCGTGTCCAGCAGATGCTCCAGGAGTACAAGTCCCTCCAGGATATCATTGCCATTCTGGGTATGGACGAACTTTCTGAAGCTGACAAGCTCACCGTCGAGCGTGCTCGTAAGCTCCAGCGTTTCCTGAGCCAGCCTTTCACTGTCGCCCAGGTCTTCACTGGTATCGAGGGTAAGCTGGTCGACCTCAAGGACACCATCCGCAGTTTCAAGGCCATCATCAACGGTGAAGGTGATGATCTTCCTGAGGGTAAGTTTGAACATGATCTATCTTCTAAAATCCGGAATAAAATGCTAATGTCATTCTCTTAGCTGCCTTCTACATGGTTGGTGACTTCGAGTCTGCCCGCGCCAAGGGTGAGAAGATCCTGGCTGAGCTCGAGGGCAAGGCCTAAATGTAATATTGTTTTTTAAGCGCCCTTTTCTTTTTATGGTTGTTAGACATGGAATCTCTTTCTTCAGTGTTCCGTTTTCTTTCGATGCGTGTACAGTACTCGAATTAAGGAAAGGGATTCGAAAGAAAGAAAGTTTCCATGAAAAAGGAAAAGGAGCACTTGCATCTACCCTTGTAAGTCTGGATGGAAACTTCCGGGCTTGTGTTACACTATGTGCTCATGTAAGTAAGTTTAAAATGACCACAGCCAGCCTGAATACCCACTGGGCTGGGACAATTGTACCATTTCTTTTGTTGGATTGAAAAGAGCGTCTGCGTAGTTGATTCCGTGCAATCGTAGCCATGACCTATCAGAGTACTTCGAGTAATTTATTCAATGCATGGTGTTATGCTTCTGCAACTTGCATGCAACTAAAGGTAGGTCGATAAAGAGACAGGCTCGATGCGAAGAGTAGTCAAGTCAGTCACAGAATTCCAGTTATTAGGCACAACATGGCGAGAGTTCGAGTTCATAGAGCATTGAGCACGCTGCTGGTATTTTCGTTATGGATCAGAAAATATATAAATTACAAGGCAACGTGATTTGTGTGAGTTAAGGACGAAGTCTACATTGCATCGCGCAAAAGACATAAATAGGTTATCGAGGTAACTAGGGTAAAATTTATATAGACGAAGCTTTTGTGCGTTCGTGCTTATTAGATAGCGCAATATATTTGATATCAATATGTAATGACTAAGATCAAACGCGACCACAAGTGGCATGAATGCATTAACGTGTTTATAGCGTTTCTTCCAGGGCGAGGACCTGCATTGAAGCTTCTGTTAGCTCATGAATCGCCAACGGAGGCGGAAAGGGGAAGGTTGGATGGAGTACATACCAGCGCTGTTCGGGTAGGAAGATAGACCTGCAGGTAATTACTACGGCCGTTCCAGGACATATTGGTCGTGAAGAAGCGGGTCTCCTTGAGATTACGACCGAAGCCACCAAAGTCCGGATCATCCGTGTCCAGGACGATGCGGTAGGTACCTGCTTGATCGACACCAACACGGTAGTCTGTGAAGCTTTCTGTGGGGTGGAAGTTAAAGATCCAGAGCAGACCTGCGCGCTCGAAGGCGAGGACCTTGTCGACCTCGTGCTTGAGGCTCACGTAGGCTTGTGGAGAGTGCAGCCAGCCGTACTTCTCCTCGGTCAACTGCATGCCGCGGTCGAACTCGTTGAGGAACTTGTAGCGGAGAAGATGGTCCTCAGTGAGGTTGAGTTGACGGCGGGCATACCAGAAGGAATTGCTGTTTCCGGCACGGGGGAAATCGAGCCATTCTGGGTGTCCGAACTCGTTGCCTTCGAAGTTGAGGTAGCCCTCTCCTCCCAGGCCGTGGGTGAGCAGTCGGATCATCTTGTGCAGGGCCATGCCTCGTTCGATGGTGGGGGTGAATTCGGTCAGCACGGACATGTGGGTGTACATTTCCTTGTCGCAGAGCCACATCATGAGCGTTTTATCGCCGACCAGGCTGGAGAAGTTAGCTTTCATGGATGCCATTGCAGATATTGGAAGGGGACTAACGCTTGATCATGGCTTTCTGCATAGGCGATTGTCTTCTCGCCGTGACGTCTGTTTGTCAGGGTGAAGGCCAGATTACCCAGGTCCCACTCGCTATCGGACTTTTCCTTCAGAAGTTTGATGTACATGTCTGGGATGGCCATTGCGAGGCGGTAATCGAACCCAACGCCACCGAGGGAGTGAGGTAAACAGAGGGCCGGCATTCCGGAGACGTCTTCTGCCACGGTGATGCAGTTGGGATACAAAGTATGGAGCATCTCATTGGCGAGAGTGAGGTACATCACACCTTCGTCATCAACAGAAGGGCCAAAGTATTCGTGGTATCCGCCTGAAAACCCGCTTGACGAAAAGTTAGTGGATGAGTCAAGTATTCAAGTCAAGAGTCCACTCACGTTCCAATACCATGGTGTACATAAAGCATACTCGTGACTCCGTCGAAACGGAAGCCATCGAAGCCGTATTCTTCCATCCAGAAACGAAGGTTGCTCAGAAGGAAGCGCAGGACCTCGTGGTGGCCGTAGTTGAACAACCGACTGTCCCACAGCTCATGTCGGCCCTTTCCTCCTTCATGGAAATAAAGGTGGTCTGTTCCATCAAACATGTTCAGTCCATCATCGACATTCTTTGAGGCATGGCTGTGGACAACGTCGAGAAGCACTGTCAAGCCCATACTGTGTGCTGTATCAATAAGCTCCTTCAGCTCGTCAGGTGTGCCGTAACGACTGCTCGCTGCGAAGAAGTTGTTGACTTGGTATCCGAAACTGGCGTAGTAGGCATGTTCCATGATGGCCATGAGCTGGATCGCATTGTACCCCAAGTACTTTATCCGAGGCAGCATGTTCTTCGTAAACTCTTTGTATGTCGCAACCCGGGTCTCGGGGGATGAGATACCCACATGGGCCTCATAGATGCGGAGGCTCTCCGGTTTCTTCGGGCGGGAATGTTTGAATTTGTACCGTTCAGACTCGGGAGGATTCCAGAACACGGACTCATAAATAGGGGACACTTCGAGGTTCTGGACCACACGCTTGATCCACGCAGGTATCCGGTAAATGCGCTCTCCGCTGGGAATGTCCATCGCAATCTAGACGATGTGTAAGTAACACAGGGCTCCGGATTGTGCTTATCACGAGAAATTACCTTGACCTTGCTATCATGCGGGATGGCTGGCATGCCGTCCTTCGAGGGCACTGTAACTTCCCACACGCCAAAGTTGTCTTTTGTCATTGGATGCGCTGTTACATCCCAGTTGTCTGCTCAAATCAGTATGCGCTCCAACGATCGCTACACTACGGAGTGTGACGTACTGAAATCACCGACTAGGTAAGCTCGTACAGCATTGGGAGCCCACTCCCGATATGTGATGTCTCCATTGGCATTGACATTGAATCCAAATTTCTCGTAGCCCTATGATCGAGAATGCAGTTTCGTTAGCTCAGATATCAATTCCGCGATGAGAATGAATTCCTTGAACGCTAAACATCAAACTACACGATTAGAGGAGATATGAAGTATACTAACCTTGCTAAACTTGTCTAGACCACCCTCATTTTCGTTGATTGTCTTGATCCAGTTTTCGACCAACCCGAATCTGTGTCGTAGAGCGTCGCGGAAAGGTTCCAGCCAAGGATCCAACTGGATAACACCTGTAAAGTTTCAGTTGCCTGGCAGATAAATGAGCTGGATGTCGAGTCCTCTGACCTGTGCCATCTGGAGGCGCTGACTGAGCGATGTTTGAAGCTTCAGACGAAGCCATGGTTACAGAAGATAGCAGCGATAAGCTCTCTGCGGATGATGGAGCGTCGCAAGAAAGTTGACGGAGGATATATTCAGCTCAACCAACAACGTCCAATTCGAAAAGATTTGGGAAAAGGACAGTGACGAGAGATGGAAGTAATTTTTTTTCTTTTACAAAATGTAGCGATTGCAAAGGACCGGGAGGAGGGAAACCTGCTTTTGTCCCTGAGCAAGCCCAAGCCCATTGCGGGGGAGGAGCATCTAGATAGGCTAACCTAAGGCAGAGGTCGAAGGCCAAAGCTCCCAACACATGTGACATCACCTTTCTCAACCTTTCCTTTCTCTACTGACCGGGCCCAATTTTTCTTCGTCTCAACGCTTGGACGACCCCTGCATTGTGTTATTAAAGTCAATTGCCACCTGCTGATAAAGGACGATGCAATTGATTCGTCTACTAAGGTGGAACAAGCTGTTGCAACGCACACCCTCCCCTTTCTGTTCCTTGCGGGCCGGTCTGGAGCTCTCCACTTTGCAGCTCGAACCGCCGGACCAGACCCCTCCATGAGACTATGGTCGTGCCCGCATCGAGAAAGGCATGATTTTAAGAAGCGATGAAAAGCCAGCTACATTTTTCCTGGAGCTCTACAATTATGCACGATCTGATGCTATGAATGTTGCTTTATGAGCCACTACTCGAATTGGAGCATGACCCCGCCCTTTGATTCGCGGATGCCCTATGAGACAAGGGTGGCAACAAATCGCTTAGTGATGTCTCGCAGACGTGCAGTGACTTCAGTGACTTGGATGTTCTCATCTTCCAGATTTAAATTAGTTGAAAATTTAGCTAATCATGCAGAATGAAAATATGCCAAGCTAAGGGAATTTTGTCGAACAGAACTGAACCCGGAGCTCGTCCGGTATGATTAAACTGTTACACAAAAGGCGCGGGAAACTGCATGAAGCTCGAATCGAATCATCGAGCTCAAGATGGGGATACAATACCATTTAGAGGCAGAATTATGCTGCACTCCTGAAGTGGTGGTGGCCATGACGGTGTCTCGATGGTCGATTGCCGCCTGCGGGTACTGGACCAGGATTACCTGAAGGAACAGGACCAGCACTCTCAGGAGCTGGCTGACCAGTTTCCTGTGAAGCGCCCTGCACCACTTGCTCTGACCGGGATGCGGCCGCAGGTGTCTCCACGCTCATGTCAACCGCGCGTGCCTTGGCAGCTTTGGTAGACTGCTTAGACATCAAAGCGCTGTACGGAGTTGCACCCGGATAGAAAGATGTGGGAATGGTCGGGATCGGAATTGACTTGGTGCTGCCGAAATCAGTCGACAAATCCAAAGGCATCTTCGCTGCCGAATAGCCTGACGGAGCACTGCTGACGGTGGTTGTGGTCACTGCATAAGAGGTTTGGTGAGATCCTGACTTTAGGCAGAATCCAGAACCATAGGCACTTTGGCACGAGTACCACTGCTTGCTGCCGGTCTCGGTCCACATGGCAAAGTCTTCAATGAGGATGTTGTAACAGGGCACTTTGTCAGGACAGATGATCTTGATGGGCCCGCGTTGTGCGCCGTTCGCCTCGGTTCCCTTCCAATTCTTGATCGTAATGTTGCTCAGTTCGACACCATCTCCTGAGACGGCGCTCATGCTGCTCCAGTAGCTGTCGATGTCCAAGGAGTAAGCGTTGCCGTGACCTATGGCCGTTTTGAATCCTCGGTCAGCCCGCCTGTATGTTTGAATGACAAAGGAAAGTGCTTGCTGCTTACCGATGAAATTCTCGAGAACGACATTCGAAACAGTGCCGCTGCCACCATTGCCCTTGATCATCATCATCTGGTTCGAGTTCCAGGTGTAGATATTCTTGTAGGTGATGTCGCTGATATCCGTGTCTTCCCCAAAGGAGCCCATGCCGCAACCACCGCTCAGGTTACAGTAGATGTTCTCCACGAGGATGTTCTTTGCGGGACTCTAAGTTTTGCGTTAGCACCAAACATACTAGAAGATTGATGTTCCAGTCATACCTTGACCGTTACACATTCGTCCTTGTTCGTCACCTCGACCTATTGATCAATCAGCCTTGTGATCCAAAGTATCTTGATCGTATCCGGGAACGGAAGCCAATCCTCACATCATGAATCCAAATGTTGGTGCTCCACACATCGAGACCATCCAGTCCGCCATGGTTTCCACCACGGATCGCCATATTATAGACCTCCCCATTGGAGCACGTGTCGATAGAGAAGTGAAAGGAGGGCGAATCGACGAGAATCAAGTCATGAACCGAGAAGTCCGACACATCCCACAGTCGAAGTAGACGAGGCCCACTCCAGTTGTTGTCGGCGTGAAACTCATATCCCAGGCCCTGCATGGCACCCGACGACGTACTGCTGTAGAGCTCAAAGTCGCTGGTATGCTCAATCATGATCATGTTGCCGCCATCCGTGCCGGTACGGTAGATGACTCCGTCAATCTGCAGCGCCCATGCCTTACCATTTGCCAGCTTGACCCAGGTGGACATAGCATAGTTTCCGGCGGGGATGTACACCAGTCCACCCGACTTACAGGCCGCAAATGCCGCCGCGAGAGGGGGTCCCAGATCGGTCTTCTTATCTGCTTTTGCTCCATAGTCGAGCACATTGCATGTCTTCTTGGCCGCCTTTGCTGACGCTGAGGTCAGGGGTCCGACAGAGCCGGAGAGTGATGCAGCAACAAAGCTAGGTACCAGCCCTAGAAGGGTGAGCAAAGTAAAGGCGTGAAGACGCATTGCCGCTCAAAGCTTCTCAGAAGCAAAACGAAAGGAATGTGAGGGCAGAAGTGGCAACCCAAGCCTGAAGAGCATCTCGGGAGTGCTTAACTACATTTATGGAGCCGACATGTCTGAAACGTCTCGACTCCAAGCCGGAGCTTTACCTGGACTACGTCTCCTGGGTAATCTCCACATCTTTAAGGTGAAACTCAGGGGGACGAGTGGATATATGGGGATCGTGGCTTGCTGTGGTTTTGTCTAGCGAATAGATACCTCCAAATTATTCTTCTGGAAGGCTTCTCACTCTCGACGGTTTCTCCACCGATCAATTGGCGAAGCTTAGGTCTAGACGGAATACCTCCGAATGGGCCGACACGCGTACCAACGAAGGAACGCGCAGGTAGAAAGCAGGAGGTGGCTAGAAACGACAGCAGAGGATGGTGACTCGCAGGCAACTCGCTGATCAGTTGCGACGCTCGTTTATTTCTTGTTCAGTTGAGTATCTTGCTGCGTTATCGACGTTTCCTACGTACGTGGCTTTGCGTTGCTTAATATCTATGTGTCATTCTGCGAGTTCTGCTCGGGGTTGAAGGATTACGGCGTCTTGTTTTAGAGGGTGGAGCATCTGCATAGTGAAACAGCCGTTCAACGGAATTGAATTGAATTGTTATTGTTTTCTAGGAGGGCGTGCGCTTGAACATCCAAATTCTGATTTCTTGTCGTCGGCGGGTTGACCCCTTTCCAGCGGCTTTTTGCAACATTGTGGCTAACAACGTCAAAAAATGCCGTAAACATGAGATGGCAGCAACAAGACAGTATGGCCGTAGCGGCTCCCAAAAATATAGATGGTTTTTTTGGAATGGTCAGAGTGGACCTAGAAGTGTTTGTCCACCTATCGGTGCGTGTACAGCAAACCTAAATCGCTCGCCTTAACCACTTTCATTTTGAGAGATATTAGGTTTGTTTCAGCCGATCTTCAGTTGTTAGATAACTATATCCGCAGTTACCCAGCCTGCAGGAATCTCGCTATTGAAGAGGTGTCATATCAGAGCGATCCCGAATTGCAGAAAGGCACGCCGGAGCCTACTCCTCCGGTCACGGTCCGACCAGCAAGGACACGTCCTCGTCCGGGGTGCCATCCCTCTTGAACCTCTCGTCCTCAACAGAATCAGACTCAATCCCAGCGTCAGACATGAAGTTTGTAACAATGACGCTGCTGTCTCGCAACCAGCCGCCCATGCGTGATATACTCAACACCGGCTGACCCCGGCTAGCATTTGCTGGCAAGAGGATCGTTCGCAGCAAGTTCCAGGAACGGTATATTGGCCAAGGCCCGGCAATGACTCGTCCAGTCCACTCTACTCTTCTAAAAGATGAAGAGAAAGGACGATCATACTCTCTGGCAAAGTAATCAGCCGGCGAGGATTTGATAACTGGTAGATTGGCGTAGACGTCTTGTATGTTTGAGACATGGAAATAAAAGGATGGCTGTCAGTAGCCATGAGGCGGACAAAGAAACCTCAAAAGCCCACTGAATTTTTCTCAGAATGAGCAGATCCAATCACATGGCCCAGGTAATCCTCTTTCATCCACTTCAATGAATTTGGCGGGTGCAGCGTGTCAGCCTTCACTGTTTTCTTGAAATAAGGATATTTCCGGATCAAGCAGTGAATGCATGCTCACTCTCCCTCCCCCTCCCTTTCACCATTCACTGCTTGTCTATCCAGCTCCCTTCCTCTGCTTCTACCTCTTCCCCTCTTTCTTCTTCTTCCTTTTTTCCCTCATGATCTTCATCGGAGCATGGTGCTCCTACATATGCTTGATATATCTATTCTAGAAGTAAAACGTCGATAATCGGATCTTGTCAGCCTCATTATATATGAATGGACTAGTCTAAAGCACAGTCCTCTTCCCGTATTTCTAGACCCAAGCTGCAAAGCCAAGCAAATGCAGTATGGCCTTCTGGGGCGAGCGGACCCCTCGTCGCATTAAGAAGATTGTTGCAAATAGGCTCCTTTTCAAAGGGAATCCGCATCTTCCCTGATAAGCAAAGAGAACGAGGAAAACAGGTTTGTCAAACATTTCTTGCTCAGCGTCTTTGATGACCTGCATCGAAGGACTAACGGCCAGAAGGAAGAAATGGTCCATTATAAATACTCTCTGATACCCTGCGGAGACCAAGAAGAGCAGAAGCATGGCTGCGTACGGAATACACTGTTCCAGGCAAGCGGACTGCGACCTATAGCAGGGGACGATGTTAGAAAGGTAGGTCGAAATCATATCCGTCTCGGTTGTTGAACATTGCTAAATGCTTCTAGGACGGGGAAAGGGCACATATACAGTGCCGTTGCCCCTCCAAAGGAGAAGAACGCGGTTTCATAACAGCGCTGCCCATATGCAACGGCACTTAGATATAGTTCCGCGACATGGGAAACTCCCTACGCATACATGGAGGTCTTTATTTGTCGCTTGGGAACCCTTGATGAACGTTTTGATGTCCCTAGGCAAAACGTGCGGAACTGTCGCAGCACTCGCCGAGTCGCACCGTCCTTGGCCAGATACCATTTCCTCCACTTTCTGGGCGCTCATACCAGTATGATCTCTAAAAAGTCTAGGATCAATGATCCGTCTTGCGAAGGAGAACCCTGTACCTCCCTTTTGACCGATAACACCTTTGCCTCTGCCGCTTCGACGTATTCTCCGGCAGGGGAACCAGCCTGGCTTTATTCTTCTCTGGCCGTTGACAGACGCTATCTGATGCAAGACGGACTTCTGTGGACAATTTCCATTGCCGATGATGACGGAAATGACGGCGGGGCCATGTACATGTAGGTCTAACCAGGAGGAAAATATCCAATTTACTGACATATACAGGACAAAGAGACAGACATTAAGATATTTGGTCAACATGCCACTGAGTCAATATTCTTCCACGAGTTTCCCGGATGAGAATCACTAAGCTGGCTTCCATCACCATCAAAACGGATTACTCTACAGCCATTGCCCAATATTTAAAGAGCAAAGATTTTGAGATTGTGCTTGCTGCAGGGCGGTCACCTGCAATGACATTTCGGATGGAGAAAGCAACTACTTTCGTGAGTGTTTCCCGTCCACACGGCGCTTTTCGTCGTCGCTGCTAACATATACGTAGACTGATGAGGTCCATCGCTTCTGTGACCCGTCTACTCGCGTGGTGGCTTCGCACACTGCATTGCCGCGCCTGCCCCGAGAGCAAAGAGTCTTCGCGGGCGACTGGGCGAATGACTATCCCGAGGATGGCGAGGAGAATGATTAATGGCTCCTACGCGCTGCCATGTCCCCTGAGGCACTGTATCGTGAATCCCACCCATGAGACAACCTTGGAGACCGCAGCCTACTTCCACTCATCCGACAGGCATCCAAGATGCCCCGTCCCGTTGTGATGTACCATAACGATCTGTCCCGCCTTCTTCAAAGGTTCGGGCTCACTCGTCGCCCTTCTCTGGCTTCGACCAACAGCCTCTCGGTTGGTCAAGCCATGCTGCTTCGCACCCTGCTCATCACTCTGATGAACCGCACCCGCCACTAGCACGATTACCGCATCTCCGCTGCAACCCAGCACGCCCATGTACAACCGCGCCTTTGACCTCTGTGGTTATTTAGCCATTCTGTTCCCAGCAATCTGCCGCGCCGCCCCGAGATCTGGGTCAGGTGATAATGACGCCGATGTGGACTGGTTTGCTGAGTACCAACGTCTTGCAGGCCAGGCTACCCTCCCCGACCCCCCGCCGTACCTTGGAAATCCTTGCTCTTATCGACCAGCTAAAACGCCGCATCCACGAAGCCAATGCCATTGCTCTATTCGCTGCCTTCGTCTACCTCATAATGCGAACATGACTCGTCTTGCTGCCCTGGATCTGATCTCTCTGGAGACATTCCATGATACGGGCAAGTGCGCTCTCCTGATGAAGCAGTCTACGGACTCAATCAGTCGCCTGTACAGTGGCACAACCTCCTATATAGTTTCCTAATTTAAATTTACAGAGGTTTCGGATTCCAGCTGCACCGTCTGTCTTCATCCGACAATGGGCACGACACAATGTCGTGCTGGCAACAAATTAGTGGCTGACCTGCTGGACACCGTCCACCAACCCGCACGCGAAGACTCCGTCCTCAGGCTGGCGCAGGTCCTTGGTTTACAGGAGAACCTCTCGAGCATGCAGCACATCCGGCTTGGAGCTGCTGAGGAATTGGAGTTCCGACTCGCCAGACCTTCCAAGCACATTTTTGCTGCTGGGGCAAGCCCACATATCCAATGCGACCTGCTCGATACCTTCACCCGACTTCTACAATCTCAATGATTACGAAGCACGGCGTATGGAACATGCCACCGCAATTGCAGCCGCTGATTCGATACCAAACCTGTGGGCAAAAGACCGAACTGAACCAGGACGCTCTCGATGGCCAGCCAGTCTTTGCCATTGGCCTTAATGTAGCAACATCTCGGAGATTCTGCCTCGGCTCAGTCAGCCCTACGTTGTTGCAGATATTGCCATCGTGTTGTTGCCCAGGTCATGCGGATTGCCCATGCGACCTTTGGCCAGGAGCCAATATGACTGAAATTCAGGTTATAGCAGGGGACCTCCGATGGGAGGCTGAGATGAATGAGCTAGTGGTCATTCAGGTGTGGAACACGTATCAATCTATATATACTGCACTTTTGCAGCGCCAGTTAGGGGTATCTAGAGGGTGGGGGATCCATGTAGCTAAAGTTCGGACCTTAAGGTTCCTATCTTCTGTTTACAGATCCAGGCTGAACCACAGAAGGCTGGATTTTATTCCAGGCACTCGATTTCCCGGTGGATAGAATGCGATAATGTGGTGAAGGCGCTCCCGCAGTTGGTGGCGCAGCTACACGACCTATTCAAGGTGACCCCATCAGGCCGGAAGGAGGACAGAAGCAGGGATTGATCTTGACATCAGGGATTGTGGCTCACTACTTTGTCTTGTAATTCTTTTCATTTCAACGAAATACATAGTACCCTACATGGCGAGAACATGGCTAGTACATGGCTAAACGTCACATTGGCTCCACGGTATATCGACAAATTCTATGTACACTATACTATCTATTCATCTATCATAAGAATGTACTACCTGGCCTGCAGGTTACGACGCAGGGCTGGGAGGCAGCTCGCCCGTGAACCAGTCACTCGGGCTGTCTCCCAGCTCAAACTCGAGCGTCCCTCCATTCTCAAAGACATCACCCCATGTCAGCCAGTTCTTCCGCCACTGTTTTCCATTAACCTTGAGACTCTGCACATAAATCTTGTTGTCACCGTTGCCGTCACCCCCGGTTGCAGTGACACGCAGCTTCTTCCCGCCCCCGAGATCGATAACCAGAGACTCAAACCACGGCGAATGGATGAGGAACGTCGTCTGCCCTGTAATCGGATACAGCCCGATCATGTTCCAGAGCAGCCATGTCTGCATTGCGCCCGCGTCGCTGTTACCAGGGAGCCCTGCGACGCCCGTGTTGAAGTACTTTTTGGCGACCTTGCGGGACTGCGCGACGGAGAGATCTTGGCGGTTGACGTAGTTGTATAGGTATGGGATGTTGAACATACTAACTTGTCAGTACCTTCATTCTCTTGTCCTAGCCAGAAGCAGAAGCAGAAGATGATGACTTACGGCTCATTCGTAGGATCAAAGATCATCCCACTAGACCCGCTCGCCCCCTCCGTAAACATGGTATTCAGCCGATCGACAACCGTCTTCTCGCCTCCCATCCGCTCAACCATCTCCTTCATATCATGCACGCTCGCCCACGAGTACGCCCACGAGCTCGCCTCGTAGTACGGATCCCCCCAGTACCCGCTGTCCGCCAGGGGATCCGTCTCAAGGAACCCGGAGGTATTCCGCGGGACCACGAACCCCGAGAATCCCAGGGACGTCTGTTCTGGATTCCAGTGGTTGCGCCAGTTCCGCGAGCGATTCAGATACTTCTCCGCGTCGTCGTGTTTCTTTAAGCCGGTTGCGACCTGGTACACCCCGAAGTCATTACAGGCGTACTCGACCGCGCGCGTCACGGCGCGGGTATACTTTGGCGTGATGAACCCCAGACGGATCCAGTCGGGGAGCGCGCCGCGGCCTTCTTTTGTGGAGGAGTCGGGAGCCATAGGGTCGATGGGATCGTTGGGGGGCGCGACTTCGGCGTCTTTCACTAGGGCTTTGTACCCGTCTTCCCAGTTGACGGAGCCGCGGACGCCCTTGACGTAGGCGTCGGCGAGGATGTTGTCGGCGTTGGAGCCGCCCTGGGTACGGCCGTTGTAGTTGGATGAGCGGGCGTCGGGGAGGTAGCCTTCGAAGCGGAAGATGTCGATTAGGGAGCGGATTTGCTCTTCGTAGGCGGTGGGTTGGAGGACTTGCATGAGGGCTGTGGAGCAGCGGAAGAGGTCCTACTTCATTAGTTTGGTGTTGCATATAAAGGGAAAGGGAGGAATACCCAGTATGTGAAAATATCCTGGTAATAGGGCTCTGAGGACGACCAGCTGGGGTTCTCGCCTGTCTGGTTGGTGGGGATCAAGTGCATAAAGTACAGCGAGGTGTAGAGCAGCTCGAGGCTGGTGGCGTTTGTGTTGGTGGTGGTCACCTTGGACAAGACGGTGGTGTTCCATTCGGCCTTGGTGGCTTCAACAACAGAGGTGAACTCTGTCCCGTGGGGAATCTCATCCTGAACATGCTTGCAGGCTTTCTGCGTGGAGATCCACGAAATCCCAACGCGAGACGTCACCACGTCGTCCTGGAAGGAGAAGAGTCCTCCAACACGGGTCGACCCCGAGGTCGAGGACGCAAAGCCGCTCTTCTGCTTGACACTGCCCTGCGCATCCGTCCCAATATACGTCGCGTTGCTAACCGGCTCAGCATCAAAATAACCACCTGCAATGCAACCATTAGCCAAGCACCAAGCACACACTGACCATAAATGCAACTAACAAAAGTAAATAGCCCAATCCGGCGACCGGTTCCACCCATTATCATACACCCCATGACCCTCATAGTGCCCATCGGCAAAAACCGTCAAATTCCCCCCCTATAGCTATACTAATGCAAGCACAGCACCGGCACCCAAAATGGCGGGAACAACTTCCCCGGCGTCGCCCGCCCCTTCGGCATGGTCAAGCTCGGCCCGGACCTGCTCAACCCGGGCACAGACGCCTACTCGGGCTACCTCCCCACCGGCGCCTTCTCGGGCTTCAGCATGATGCACGAGCAAGGCACCGGCGGAGCCCCCAAGTACGGCACCGTCGCGCAGTTACCCCTCGTCGGCGACGTCCGCGACCCGCTGTCGAATAAGACGGTGGCGCGGGCCGGCACCGACCAGGCTGAGGTGGGACACTACCGCGCTCACACGGCGGACGGCGTGACCGTTGAACTGGCTGCTACCGCGCATGCGGGCATGTATCGGTATACGTTCCCGGCTGGGAATACAAGAGGTTAACGTGGGATGTGAGGTCGGTGGCTTTGACGGCGGGATGTAACAGGGTTATGACTAGGAGGACGCTCAGGCAGGGCATCGTTAGTAAGGCCGCTACTATTGCAGATACGACAAGTGAGCGGAGACGAGGCCTGGCGGGGGGAGAGTCAGTAGGGTGTTTCATGAATACGATGGATGTAGTCTTGCCTCTGTGTCCGTCCGTTGGCGTGTCTGGTATAAATCTAAGAACAGTCTACTCAAGCGAATGGATAGTCTACCACACGACCATGGATCATGCTTCTAAACATATAAGCAAGACAAACGAGTGACCGGGTTCCCCTCAATTGCTGGCGGAGTAAACCGCTGCAGGGATAAACTGCTACAACAGTAAGCAATGAATGAATGGACGGATGGTGGACATCCAGAGAAGAGACGTGTTAGTCGACCAGTGGAGGCATGAGGACTCGACACATGCGACAATCACAGGCAAAGAGGGGGTTGTCAGCACTAGACGCGAGACTAGAAAAGTAGACTGACAGGCTGCAGGATTAGACTCCTTTTAGGCTCCATCCTGAGTCCCTAGACTAGACCAGAAACTACCTTAGATAGACTAGAAGTAAGGGATCGACGTGGATTCTTGACTATCATTTGGCAATCAATATATGACCAATCACAATATACATTCCTCAATAGTGCATCTGATCAATATACAGGGCTCATCTGCTCATACTTGAAATGACTGCAAAGAATGCAACATTTCTTCATTATCACGATTTTACCCCTGAGTCCGACACATGGCCAAGTGAACCATGGATATAAGCATCAGCCAATCCAGTCACAAGACTGAATGCGCACATGCGGGTGTCCCGAAAATCAGCCACTGCAGTACCTAGGAACAAGTCCCTTAGACTAGGGACTAAGTTATACAACCAGAGCAAATGATCCGCCCACATGCTAGGCAACCAATCCACTGATTGGTTACATATTTTAAGTCTGCCTGATATGGCTCTAAAAGCAACCGCAAATATCAGCTCGCCGGGCTAGCTCAATCGGTAGAGCGTGAGACTCTTAATCTCAAGGTTGCGGGTTCGACCCCCGCGTTCGGCTTTCTTTTTGTGGTTTTTTGCCTCTGTCGATTCTTGTTCGGCCGTGTTGCTTTTGATTTGTCTTTGGATTTTCTATAGCTTTTTATGTCTGTTGATGCAATTAAACCACAGTAATAATAGTTCTGTATGATGCCCTGGCCATCCAAGCTACCACTGACTGAAATCTGCATGCCAGATGGTTGTAAATAGTCTCCCGCAGTCCTCATCAAATGATGCAGCCGTCTTCAGCTTCATTCTCAAATTCAAAACTCAGTCTATAGTTCTATAGTATTGCCGTGGATCATCTGCTGAATCACCACACTCTCACCACTCTCCTGCACCAGTCCCCGAAAAACACCCTTCTCAATCGTCATCAGCTCCCCCGGTGTCCCCATCTCCACCACCCTCCCCCCATCCAGAACAATAATCCTATCAAAGTCCGCAATTGTCGAGAGCCTATGGGCAATAACCAGCAACGTACACCCACGAACCACCTGCCGCAGCGTCCTCTGGATCCGAATATCCGACTCCATATCGATTGACGCCGTCGCCTCGTCCATGATCAGGATCTTCGGCCGCGAGACCAGTGCACGCGCAAGACAGAGTAATTGTTTTTGGCCCTGCGAGAGGTTTCGTCCTCCTTCTATGATTGTTGCATCAAGAGAGAATGGTCCTGAAGCACCGTCTTCTGACCGGAGCAGCCCAACTTCAGTTAGAGCGTCCAGCAACTCGCTATCATCATGCTGGCCAAACGGATCCAGAACCTCGCGCACCGTACCGGCAAACACAACCGGGTCCTGCGGGATGATGCCAACCCGCGAGCGGAGATCGTGCAGTCGCACTTGCGCGATATCGATCCCGTCGATGTGTATAGACCCGGACCGCGCGTCCAGGCAGCGAAGCAGCGCCAGGGAGAGCGAGGATTTGCCCGCGCCTGTCCGGCCTACGATACCGACTCGCTCACCGGCGCGCAGGGTGAAGGTGAGGTCGCTCAGGACAGGTGGGAGGTCTGGCCCGTAGCTGACGCAAAGATCGGTAACTTCGATTTCGCCGTTGCTGGGCCAGTATACTGGCACGGGGATGCCGGACTGGGGTTCCTGGTCGAGCTGCGTGTACTCGACTATTCGCTCGGCGGCGTTGGCGTCGAGTTCGAGCTTGGCGTACTGCGAGAGGAGCCAGGAGATGTGGCCGGAGAGTTCGAGGGCGAAGCTGAGAGCGAATCCTGCGAGGGGGGCGTCGAGGGTGCGGATGGTGACAAAGGTGATTGTCACCGAGGCGACGAACTAGATAGTTAGCACTAGCAGCGTGTGATGGGGTGAAGGGGGAGTACAATTGCGCCGACCATGCTCATCCAAAACGACATCCAGCAGGAGAATAACCGTTTGTGCCAAAGGGCCTGGCAGTGGATATCGATCAGATCGTACATTCGCTTCAGGTAGGCGTTCTCTCTCCCGAATGCACGGATGGTAGGTAGCCCGGTGAGCAGAGAGCCAACCAGCTCGAAGATGGGCGATCGAGCGGTACTTTCTAGCCGTTTTGCCTCTCGAGCACCGGTGACATAGAAGAAAGCAACTGCCCATGACGCCAAGAAAGTCAGCAGGCCAAGGCCCACGATGAGAGGAGAAGTGACCGAAGCTGCGACAATGACGCCGAGGATCATGATGCCGCTATGCAGGAGATACGAGAGATCGAGAGCAAGGTCCGAGTCAAAGGTACCGAAATCCGACGTGAATCGGTTTAGAATCTGGCCAACCGGTGTCATATCGAGGAAACGGAGGGGAGCCCTGAGAACGGCCTGGGAGAACTGTTCGAACATCACCTTGGAAGCTTTAATGGAGCCGCGGAGGATCATCTGAATCCTGATGATGTCCAGGATCCACGAGGCGAATGCCAAGGCGAAGTAAACTGAGCTATAGTAGACAAGGCGATTGTCCAAATGCAGTCCACCAGTCCTGAAATCTGGATGGTCACCGGGCTGTGTGAGAATCGACCGCGGAGGACTTTCATTGTATGCTCTGGTCCAAACAGAAACCCAGTAGGGAGCTGCCAGGTTCAGTACCAATGTCAAGACGCAAAGAATGGCAACGAGAATCCAGCGAGGGTAGCCCCCGGAGGCTTTCACATAAGCCTTGTATACCTCTGCTCTGACCACGCCACGCTCTCGCTTCTCCTCCTCGTAGTACTTTTTGGGCTGGGCATCTGACTCTGTTGGACTTGCTTTTATTCGCTGGCCAGACTTCAATAGCGTAGGTTTGCTACCTAGCGACGTGTCTGACGTGCCGTCATCAAGTTTTTGCTCGGAAGGTTCGTCTTGGACGAGACTGGACGGATGCCCTGCTTGCACAACCTTGCCATTCTCCAGTCTCACCAGGTATGCAGCCCCTCCCAGACACAACCGAACATGGTGCGTGGCCAGGACTCTCGTTCTCCCTTCGGCAAGAGCCCCAGTCAACGCATTGTCATACAGATGCCGTCCGACATTGGAATCAACCGCACTAAAGATATCGTCCAAGACAAGAATACTAGCGCGACTGTATAGCGCTCTCGCCAACGCCAGGCGCCACTTCTGCCCACCGCTCAGATTGATTCCATTAGCGCCAATATCCGTTCTATCTCCGTCAGGAAACGATTGCAGGTCGTGCGAGAGCGCACACGCGTGGGTGACTTTTTCATAGCGCTCTGCGTCAAAGGGCAGCCCGAACAAGATGGCATCACGGATTGTCGCATTCTCAATCCAGGGATCCTGGGAGACATAAGCGACCAGACCATCCACTATCCAGTTTTCCTCGCCAGCTGGCCTGTTGGTGGTTGATGGGCGAGGGACAATCGCGGTACCCTTCACGATGTCTGCTTCGCCGATGAGTGCCTGAAGGAGAAGTGACTTGCCCGCACCGCTCCGTCCGGAAATAATTGTCAGCTCCCGCGGAGGAAACTCAAGGTTGAGGCCCTGCAGCTGGAACTGCCCTGTTGCATCCTCTGAAGCAACCGACGGCCATGCAATGGTCGCGTCGCGAAAGGAGATAGCGTCGCCGTCACCCGGCTCTCTCTTGTCCTCGTGTTCTGCCAGATCCAGGAAGCCCTCGATTCTCCGAAGGCTGACCCTGGCATCTAGTAGATCGGTAAACATCTCCGGGAACATGCTGAGTACGCTCTGTAAATTCTCAAAGAGCGACAAGGCTGTAAACGCAACTGAGACGGCAATTGAGCCATTTAGGTAGATATGTGTCGCGATTGAGAGACAGCTCATGCACAGTGGACCCAGCGTCCAGATGGCCGTTAGGTAGACGTCGAGCTGAAAAACAGTGTACTGGTTACGCAGTTCTTTTTCACGCAGCCCCAGGATCTTGTCGTACCATTGGGTTTCGAGCGCGCTGAACTTGATCTGTCGCATGCCGCGCATCAAGACCGTAAGAGTCGCGGATTTGTCGTCCCGGCGGTCCATGAGGGCTTGTTCCTGTTCACTGTACCGATTCGTTAAGTGGTAGTAGAAAGGTATTAGAAGGACAGGAATAGCGCAGCCAGCCGCTATGGGTTTCCATCCCATCAGGTATACGAGGAAGACGATCGCGATGCCGAGTCCAAGTATGCAGTCGAGGAGCAGATGGCTGTAGGCGACGAAATCGGAGACTCTTTCCACGTCTACTCCGAGGAGATTGAGAACAGAGTGCTTTGTTCTGGGTGGAGCATCGTCATCGTCGTCGTCATCATCGTCATCATCGTCGCTCGCAGCATCATCATCCTCGCTATCGCCGCCGGCTATCACTACATCCTTCAAGCTCATGGCTTTCTTGGAAATGACCGCGAGCAGCTGTTGATTAATCGGCAGAGAAAGCTTCATATCAGCGACGAAGTCTCTCAGGGATATGGACCACGAAGTGACCACCATCGACAGCCCAAGTCCCAGGGCACCCAACCATAGCTGCAACTGGTTGCTTGCTCCCGCATCACGGTCCTCAAAGAGGCGAAGGATGGTAAGGAGGAGGAAGTGAGGGAGGAAGTTGACAGCATTGGCGACGAGCTGCAAAGTCACCTGAAAGATAATCTCTGCCCAGTACAGCTTAAACCACCTCCTCCATCGCGATGAGGCTGAGCTGACTGCAAAGAAGGAGTCGGAGAGCGTCTTCGCACGAACATCTTCTCCGATTAGCGGTAGGTCGTCAATATTGAGTCTTTTATTCTTCGCCGCGATGGAAAGGGTTTTGTACGCCCAGGAGAAGGTATATCGGTTTAGAAAGGAGATGGAATTCTGCGAGTCAACTGGACGGCCGTTGCGGTGGATTGTAGGTCCTCTTGGGAAAGCGAGGTTCACGAAGACGAGAATGACAGCGGCGACCAGTTGAACAATGCTCGATGCATCTCGCGAAGTTAACCTGAAGTCGGCCGATTTGCTGTGCAACGACGAAGCATATGGCCAGGCTATACATATGCCTATAGCCAGACTAGCCAAGGCGCTGTAGTAGCCTAGTCTATATCTGGCTTCTGGATTCCGACGGCTTATGAGGACTAATTCTTGGACTAGGATCATGATCTGCAAATATCGTCATCTCTAGAGCTTGAAAGTGCTCAGGCGCGTTGCCTCTTACCCAAGTAGCGAGACGAAGGACATTATGCGCAAGTACTGGTTGTATGCTAAAGCATGACCAGAGTGCCGCAATGGTGGCTGCTGCTGCAACCACAACTAGAGTGACGCGCTGCCAGACTGATCGTGGCGACTTGCCGCTGGTAATAGACTCATCGTCGTTGCTCGATTCGATTAATTTGTATGCTTTCTTGCTTCCACAGTCCGTGACAAGCTGACGAACATGAGGGATTGATAGGAGCAAGATTGCTGATACCCCTACGGAGGGGATAGGGAAGGCCGACAGAGACATGGACGCGAGACCGACAATTCATTTTGAGAATTTGCAGAAGAACCGAGCCGAGAAAGTCAAATATGAACCAAAGAGCTGCAGAGATGGCTAATCCTGATGAGTCAAGATCTGATCTGACCATTTCAGGCATCAGGATTTCTGCAGGGATCAGATTGTCGGGCACCGGATTAGGACATGCTCTTCGTATCAGAGTTTTCGAGCAGTAATTTTAAAGGTGCATACTCGTTAAAATTCTGCTGAAGAGTCATTGTAGATAATAGTTGGTGTCATATTTGTAATTGTCACGCTGCATGCGTGTAGGCAGACGTAGCTCATAGGACCAGATTGCTGCAGACGACAGCCTTTTCTTAACGTTTATTTGATATTTCTGCGGCGTCCCGAAATCCGGCCAAAGAATTTAAGCTCAGGTAGTTTTAAATAAGAATATTGGTTAGCTTGTGTCTAGTTTAGCTAGTGGAAGCCCTGCATTAAGCTGATGAAGCTTAGGCGGAGGGTACTATATTTTGGACATCTGGAATCTTCCACTGCCAACTTAAACAGTGAAAGACGTCTTTGGGGTGGTCTACAGGCCGTAAGTGGCTGAACACGAAGACCTCATTTTCGAAATGTCCAGAAAGCCGCTCCATATTATTAATAAACGCGAATACGAGGCCATTTGTCAGCATCGGTCTACCTCTATACAGAATATACTTCTCTGATACTTCGTAGACAGCAGACTATAAAGGTACCCTCCTGACAACGGTTTTCTTAACTATAGCCAAAGCGCATAAGTTTCTATTAGCTATATAGTAACATGTCTCCTATCCAGAACGTCACTGTTCTCGGGGTATAGTCCCCTTTCCCCCGTAGCATATATCCCATCACGACCATACTAACGGATATACTATCAGGCATCCGGAGCCGTCGGGACCCTCCTGGTGGACGCTCTGCTCGCCTCCAATTTCACCGTCTCGGTAGTCCTCCGTCCCTCATCCAAGGCTACCTTCCCGGCGTCTGTGACCGTCCACCGCGCCAACTATGACGACCTCGCGGCCCTGACCGCCGCCTTCCAGGGCCAGGATGCCATCATCTCAGCCGTGGCGACCTTCGACGCCGCCATCCAGCGCACAGCCATCGACGCCGCAGCCGCCATACCCAGCGTAAGGCGGTTCATCCCAAGCGAGTACGGAGGCGACACATCGCAGCCGGGGCCGGTCAGCTTTGCCCGATTCCCGCAGGCTAAGCGGGAGATTGTCGAGTACCTGGATTCCAAGGAGGGGATAACCTGGACGGCGATTTGCACAGGGTCGTTTATCAATTGGGTTTGTCTTCCTGTCCCTGTCCCTTCACCGAATCTGACTCTGATACTGACAACTGATGCAGCTACTCGAGTTGGAAAACGCCGCGATGGGCTGGGATCTGTCTGCGCGCAAAGTCAGCATCTTCGATTCTGGCAATCGCCCCTTTGTCGTGAGTACGCTTGGGCAGGTGACGAGGGCGATCATCTCCGTCCTGCGGCATGAGGAGGAGACGAGGAATGCGTATGTGTATGTGAAGTCGTTTGGGGTGACGCAGAATCAGCTCCTGGGGTTGATTGAGCGGTTGTCGGGGGCGAAGTTCGAAGTGAAGCATTTTACTACGGAAGAGATTGCGCAGCGGGGAGTAGATCACCTCAAGGAGGGAGACTATGAGCATGGTTATCCCGAGGTGGTGACGGCGGTGGCTTACGGGCCATGGGGTTTCTTGGGATTTGGAGAGCAAGCAGAGAAGTGGAATAGTGTCCTGGGTCTTCCGAAGGAGGATCTGGAGGAGACAGTCAGGGATATCCTGAGGAAGAAGGGATTATTGGAGTGATGTTAGTTAATGGTATATATAATTTACGGCTTCGCTCTACAAATACTGGTTAATATAATACATTCAATATACCTTAAGTACACAATGAAGTCTCTGTCATTATATTTGGTTGAAATGTACACTATTGAAGATGTCTCAACTAGATATCCGGTAAAAGGAAAATGATACTGGGACAAGTCAGACTTGACCTGTAGATATCCATTCATGATATGCATGGCCAGCAATCTGTATAACGTCGAATTCAACCAACCTTCCCCTTCGAGCTCCCAGACTGCTAAAGCGGTACTCTGCATTCCGGTCAACTGCCGATGAGAGAAAGCTTAGCCAGAATATCCAACGAATAGGCATATTACCGAGCCAACTTAAACTGCAGATTATTATTCCTTCAATTAACACCCAGCTATCAATCGCCCCATTCCCATCATGAAGAAGCGGGGAAAGACTTTTGGCTAATCATCCTCGTATCACTCCTGATGAATTAGGCTATTACCAGAACGACAGGGTTATAAACCCGCATTCCTGCAGTACCCCAATATTGTCAAAGGTAACTTTTGAACTGTTCTTGTCATGTTGTACTCCATTGTTGGTCTTTTCTTAGGGCTTGGGCTGATAGCCCAAGCTCAACAGACATTCACGAATCCCGTCATCTATGAAGACTTCCCTGACAACGACATCTTCCTGGGCCCTGATGGAAAGACATTCTACTGGTCCAGCTCCAATTTCCACTACTCCCCCGGCGCCCCAATCCTCCAGTCTACCGACCTAGTGAACTGGGAGCTAATCGGCCACTCCGTACCAACTCTGGACTTTGGCTCCAATTACAACATGGAAAATGGCCGGACGGCCTACAACGGCGGAACCTGGGCTTCCACCTTACGCCATCGCAAGAGCAATGGCAAATGGTACTGGATCGGCTGCATCAACTTCTGGACTACGTACGTCTACACAGCCTCGGACGTCAAGGGCCCCTGGCAGCAATCCGCTAGTTTCCAACCCTGCTTCTACGACTGCGGGCTCTTGATCGACGACGACGATACAATGTACGTGGCCTACGGGAGCAATAACGTCTCCGTGGCGCAACTCGCTCCGGACGGGTTGAGCGTCGTCAGGACGCAGCAGGTATTCAGCTACCCGTCCGAGTGCCCGGGGGGAATTGAGGGGAACCGCATGTACAAGATCAACGGCTTGTACTACATCCTCGATGACTGCCCCGCGAACGGGATCACCGAAGTCTGGAAGGCCTCCAGCCCGTTCGGGCCCTATGAACGGAAGATCCTCAGCAATAACACCCCCTCTCCAGTTCCTGGCTCCGGCGCACCGGTCCAAGGAAGTCTCATCGAGACGCCCCACGGACAGTGGTACTTTATGTCCTTTGCGTGGGCCTATCCCCTCGGCCGACTACCGGTCCTCGCCCCCGTGACCTGGGGTTCCGACGGCTTCCCCAGCCTCCAAACGGTGAACAACGCTTGGGGCGAGTCCTACCCGTACCCTCTCCCCAAGAACAACAGCGTGCCGTCGTGGATCGGCGGCGACCAGTTCTGGGGTACCTCGCTGGGCCCAATGTGGGAGTGGAACCATAACCCCGACGCGACCAAATTCGCCTTCAACTCTCCGGGCCTGACGCTGCAGACAGCTACCGTCACCAACGACCTGTACCACGCGCGAAACACCCTCACTCATCGCCCTCACGGCCAGTTCCCAGTAGGGACGCTACTGCTTGACTTCACCAACATGGCCGACGGCGACCAATGCGGGCTAGCCGTCTTCAAGGACCAAAGCGCCTGGATTGGAGTCGTGCGCAGCGGTAACAGTTACACCGTGACTGCCGTCCAGGGGCTCACGCAGGATGCTAGCAATAACTGGGCCACGACGAGTACCGGAACCGTGGTTGGGAGTGCGCCTATTTCAACACGCCAGATCTACCTCCAGATTCGGATGGATGCGCGTGCGGATGGTCCGAAGCAGTCGACGTTCTATTATAGTGTGGATGGGAGCACGTATTCCCAGCTTGGTGGTGCGTTTACTTCTGATAGCGGCTGGCAATATTTTATGGGGTATCGCTTTGCGATATTCAATTTTGCTACGAAGGCGTTGGGGGGTTCGGTTAAGGTCCTTGGTTTTACGAGTTGGACTAGCGGGAATTAGCCGTAGTGTTTCCTCTGCTATTCTGCATGGGATGTCAAGGTCGCCTGTCCTTTGGAATAATGGCCAGCCATAGAGGAACCTACTTGGCTTAGAGCATATAGCTGAGATGTAAGCTTGAATTTAGGACACTCCTAACGTCATGATGAATGCTTAGCTGGCACTCCTGCAAAACAGGCATCCTCTAGATCGCTTCTTCCGTAGTTCATAGTGGTTAGCGGCTTGGTGCAGACAGCGCAACACGCCCGAGTGGACGGAGTCCCATATGGCCTGTTGCGGGTCTCTTTGGTGGGTTTCTGGTGATCGGAAGGACGCTCGTATACTGCCTCGACTACGGGATTCCTCCATACATCCCGGCCAGTAAAAAGCAATGGCGTGTCCCGGCCGTTATTCAACTAACCCCCGGTGGACTGATCTTTATCGGACTCTTCTTCCTCAAAGTAACACCTCGCTGGCTGAAGAGCAAGGATAGTTATGAGGAAGCCCTCCAGTACCTAGCTTACATCCGGAACAAACCTTACGGCCCACGAGGAAGTAGAGAACGAGACAGCTGAGATCAGAACACCAAGAGGCTGACCCGGAAAGAATTCCTGCAGAAGAGTAACCGGAATCGCTCTCTCTTCGCCGTTGTCCTCATGTCCTGGTAGCAGTTCAGCAGCACAAACTCAATCGGTTATATGCTCCTCAGACATTCCAGTGCCAGAGTGCGACAAGTTCATCCCTCTCGGCGTCGCGTCTACGGAACAGTCAAGGTTGTCGCCACGGCGATTTTCTTGCTCATCGGGATCGACCGATGGGGCTGGAGCCAAGTCTCACTGGCGTTGCTGCCTGCATGGCGACCATGATGACTCATTTGGTCTGTTTAGATACGCATGCGCCAGATCCAAACGCCTCAGGGGTATCGCAGGCCTCAATCGCCGTGGTCGTCATCGGCTATTCGACCTGGGGACCTGTCCATTGGACAATATTGGCGAGGTAAGATGACCTCTGCACGTTTCTGTTGTTCAAGCGCATATGCTGTCCCCAACAGACTTCGTGCTTACGGCGTGGTATCGGAGCCACGAGTCAGTGGCTTCCATTTTGTGATAACCGAGATTAGGAAAAGCTGCAGGGCAATCCAAGAAAGACAAGATTTACCTTATGATTCAGAATAATTTCGGACATGCAGTAGTCGGCCGAGACAGAGAGTTCCATGAAGAAGGTCTTGTCATGGGGAGCGGGGTCATATGTCATCTTCCTAGCTAGGCCAAATGGTGGATATAATCTGTGAGTCACGACGATTGATCGCCAGTTTCTTTTCTTCCAGGAAAGTAGTTTGGGGTTGTTGCGAATTACGCAGTATTGGTTGATTCTTTTGAGCCGTTACCATACCCATGCAATAGGAAGCTGGAGTGTCGCTCGGCTGCATGAAGGCGTGGGCGCTAGTATTTGTGCAGAAGACAACTGTCTTTCAAAAGTTTGTAATAATTGCCCGGAACCAGGGAATGTCGCATATTTCAAAATAGGAGAAACATCACGTTCCTAGAGAGTCTTGGTTTTTCGAGATGTCTGTCACTTGAAACTTGTTATGACTGCGGTTGGATTCTGAATTGCCGCATCGAATGAGTGTGACATTCTGACTCAGCGACAACATACGCACTTACACCCCTTGCAGTAGGACGAGCGATGCATAACCCCTGTTACCAGCCTGACTCGGCAGTCGGCACAACCTGCAAGATGGCCTCCACAGAATATATAAGTAAGCGGAAACGAGATGTGTACCTGATCGCAGCAGTATTGTCTATCGCAGCATTCGGGGTTGTGCTAGCCTATATTTCAACAACCATGTTACACTGGACCAAATGGTTTTTGGTGCCCTTTCTGTATGTTGCGACCACAGCATCAAGTTCTAAAAGTTCGCCGAATGGTGCAACAGGTTGTCAATGTGTATCCCCCTCCCTGATTGAAGCAACGACGGCTGAGCTCCAGGAGGGGCTCACTAAAGGCTGCTTCTCCAGTGTCGACCTGGTCAATGTTGGTGTATTCCATTCTCCCATAAACAGGCATTGATAATAATTAAGGTAATAGGCGTATGTGACGCGGATACATGAGGTCAACTCGACACTTCATATGGTCCAAGAGGTTAATCCCGACGCATGGGACATAGCTCGGCAGCTTGACTTGGAGCGAAAATATGGAATCGTACGAGGGTAAGGCATAACAGCTGTTAGGACGTTCATGATAACACTATTCGCTGACTGTGGCAGACCATTGCATGGCCTTCCCATCCTAGTCAAAGGCAACATCGGCACCGAGGACAAGATGGAAACAGCTGGTAAGCTTGTACGCGGTGATATCCCAACTCAACAACTGACCATGACTACCAGCCGGCTCTTATGCGCTCGTTGGCGCCAAGGTGGCTGCGGATTCAACTGTTGCAAAGAAGCTCAGACAAGCAGGCCTCATCATCCTCGGCAAGACCAGCATGTCAGAGTGGGCGAATTTCAGGTCACTGAATGGATCATCCGGCTGGAACGCCCAGGGAGGCCAGACATATGCAGCTTACTACCCAAAGCAGGATCCCAGCGGTAGCTCGAGTGGGAGTGGCGTGGCAGCTGATTTGGGCCTTGCCTGTGCAGCTCTAGGTACCGAGGTAAATGACTTTCATCCACAGAGTTCCCATGCTATTGTGTGCTAACTCCGAGGATTGACCAGACAAGTGGAAGCATTCTATCTCCGAGTGAGAATAACAATATTGTCGGCATAAAGCCCACCGTCGGCCTTACCTCACGGTATATGGTCATTCCCATAAGCCAGCGCCAGGATACGATCGGACCGATGGCCAGGACTGTCAAAGATGCAGCAATGATACTGCAAGCGATTGCAGGTCCAGACAAAAATGACAACTATACCCTGGCGTCTCCATTTGGCAGTCACCCCCCGAATTACGTGGCAGCTTGCAAGTTGTCCGGGTTGAAAGGGAAACGAATCGGTATACCCCGTAACGTCATCAACACGTTGGACGCGTCAAGTGAGCCGATAGTGTCTGCCTTTGAGGCCGCTGTCTCCGTGATTTCCCAAGCAGGCGCGACAATCGTTGACGACGCCAACTTCACAGGTTACGACGAGTACCTCAACACTTCGATCCCGGGGGCTGTTGTGGCTGCTGATTTCATAAGCGATATCGCATCATATCTCTCGAAATTGAAGACCAACCCGAACAATATTCACAATCTGGAAGATATTCGGCGCTTCACTCAGCAGTCACCACTAGAGGACTATCCGTCTCGTGATACAGGAATTTGGGATCTCGCGCTTGCTAGAGGTATCAACAACACGTCTCCCGAGTTCTGGCCATTGCACTTGCAGAGCCTGTACTACGGAGAAGAGGGAGGGTTGGCAGGAGCTTTATCCCGTAACAAGCTTGATGCTGTCATTCTCCCAACAGCTGTCGCTTACGATATACCGGCAATCATCGGGGCACCGGCGGTCACAGTCCCTCTTGGGTCTTTCCCTGCGGGAACACCCATTGAGTACAATGAACGGGGCAACTTGGTTGAAAAGGCGCCTGGCATCCCCTTTGGGATCAGCTTTCTTGGACCCAGATGGAGCGAGGAGAGCTTGATAGGCATGGCCTATGCATTCGAACAGCGGACGCTGGTGAGGAAGAAGCTGCAAAGATATATTGAACCGAGAAGTGACCTAAGCATGTTGTAATGAGTTTTCGGTCAGGAACAGAGTATATTCATAGTAATTGATAGAGGGTATTATTGCAAAAGAAGGAGATCGGTAGATCTAACCATCGAAAAGGACAATGCAAAGAACAATCTATAGAAATCCATGAACAATGCATCATAGATGCTGCAGGGCACGTGCACTGGGGACGTTGGAGATTACCCAGAAAGGAATAGCGCAGTTTCTGGTCGGCACGATAAGATTAGCTCCTCTCGCGGGGTTTTTAATTTGATGCGCCAAATCAAGAGTTCGAAGACGGTTGGAAAAGCCCGGAGTTCAGCGTGTTATTTCTATATATTTATTGTTGCCTTTTTTATGGAGAATCTAGAGCAGACATGCGCGTCCTTACGCGCTCAAATAGCTGCCACCGAGGCCCAACTTGCAGGTCTGAAACGCGAGCTTGAAATCGCTGAGCAAGCAGCCGCCGACGTCAAGTCTCAAGATACCGTGAGAACAATCGCTGCCGACGAAAGGAATGACAATGGGACACGGAAGTGGCCACTGCTCGGCGAGGAATACAAGCGGTATGGAAGGCAAATGATTGTACCCCAACTTGGGTTGCAAGGTATGTGCATCGAGCTCCTCGAGGAACACAACAATTCTCTGCGTCGGCTTGGTGATTATGACGTTGCTAATGCTTCTGATCACTTGTATAGGCCAATTGAAACTTCGCTCCTCACGAGTCCTCATTGTCGGAGCAGGTGGACTGGGATGTCCTGCAGCGCTGTACCTTGCTGGAGCAGGTGTGGGCACCTTGGGCCTGGTCGACGGAGACACTGTGGAAAACTCGAACCTGCACCGGCAAGTTTTGCATAGGAGCAAGAATGTTGGGAAGTTCAAAGTAGACAGCGCGATTGAATATCTGCAAGAGTCAGTTCAATGGCGACCCCCATCGAATCTGTTCAGGGAGGTGCTGACTTGTTGATTTCCCCGCCTCAGGTTGAATCCCCATCCCACATACGTACCGTATAGAGCACACCTCACGCCTCAAGAAGCTCCGGATATTTTCAAAGACTACGATCTCATTCTTGATTGCACGGATAATCCCGCAACACGGTATTTGATCTCGGATACAGCGGTGCTGCTCGGGAAGCCTCTCGTCTCTGCTTCCGCATTGCGGACGGAAGGACAGCTCATGGTGTTGAACTACCCTTCTCGGCCGGTCGGAGACAAGAGCGGAGGACCATGCTATCGATGCGTCTTTCCGAAACCGCCACCGGCGAACAGCGTTGTCAGCTGTGCTGACGGCGGGATTCTGGGCCCCGTTGTAGGCACCATGGGGGTTCTTCAAGCACTCGAGGCAATCAAGGTCATTACTTCTCCGGCTGTGAATCCGAGCGCATCACCTCCATCTCTGCTTATATTCTCCGCATACTCAACGCCTCCGTTTCGAACCATTAGACTCCGCGCTCGTCGTGCGAATTGTGCGGTGTGCTCTGCCGAGGCCAGCGTGACGCTAGAGACGCTGAAATCAGGATCAACTGATTATGTCTTCTTTTGTGGTGTTGCAGGCCTGGAAGCGACACTTTCGCCGGAGGAACGTATTTCGCCCCTTGAGCTCAGAAAGAGACATCCTAAGGAAGTGCCACAAGACGCAGGCCGCATAAGCAAGGAGCCCACGATAATTGACGTGAGAGAGAAGGTGCAATTCGATATTTGTAATTTGGAAAACAGCATCAACATCCCCATCTCAACCATTTTGTCATCAGCGTCAAGTTCTACGAACGCAGACGCCAAAGCGCAACCTTCGCTACCGTCCTGGCTTCCGACCGAACTAGCGTCTGCTGAGTCGACGGACCCGATATATGTCGTGTGTCGTCTTGGGAACGACTCGCAAACCGCAGTTCGGAGGTTGAAAGAGCTGGGGCTCGATCAGGGTGGACAGAGATACATCGGTGATATACAAGGAGGGTTACGCGCGTGGCGTGAACAAGTCGATCCTGACTGGCCAGAATACTGAATAGAAGTAATAGATCAAGTTATGTAAATAAAGATACAGTTATGTACAGCAGTCGTAATGGGTATATCAAAAGTAGAGCAACAGAAAGAGAGGGTAAAAGAAGCTGAAATGCTCATCACTGTAACGAAGCAACAGGGGAGTCTTCTAGCCACGACCATTCAACGGTGACCCGCCCAAGGTCCATATCAGCAAGTTTCTGAAAGACAGCAGGCGAAACGTCCAAATCTTTCACTTTACATCCCACACCTGGATTCATGTCAGCAGGTTGCCCACATAGTAACGTGCAGCCAAGAAAGACCAGAAATGGCAGCGACAAAGACATACATCGATCAACAATCTTGACATCTACGCTCGATTCACCCCGACGAAGCCTCAATTTGAGCCCGCACAGCGGATTCGCATTCGGGTTTGATCCCGTCGAAGCAGCATCAAAGAGGACATGCGAGACGGCACAGATCATGTCCGAGTCTGTGCTGGTGATGCCGCATGAGCCGAGGCCGGGGTTGTAGTAGGTCAAATCTCCCGAATACGGACCACCATGAGAGGTGGGAAGAGGAAGATTTGAGTGGCTTAGCCTTGGTCAGTTGATACATCTGAAGAGATAGAATGCGAGTGATATGCGACACTCGCGCAAAACCACTCACCCTTTTCCCCTGGTCAATCCCACAGCGAGGCCGATGACCAGCGCAAGGAGACAGACGACCGCGACTGCAATTGCGATAATTACCAGGCGCTTCTTTCTCGAGAATTGTCGCCAATTCCAGTTCAAGTTCAACCTAGCTGGTTTGGTGGGGAGATGCGCAGTAGGTTCTTTCGTCGCAATGGCTGCTGGCTCGGGAGAACCCTCTGCGACACCGATAGGGACGGGCTTCCGCTTTGGGACCGCCGCAAAGGGGAGATGCGAAGCATCCTGACACAATTGCGGGGGAGGTTTCTCCACGTCTATAGACATGACCGTGACGTTGACTGATTCTTTCGTGGGATTATTCAGATCGAAGACTGTCATGGTGATGGAGGTCGCGATAGCCGCTTGCTGTCTCTAGACTCATGAAGATCAAAATTAAGGGGTTAATGAAAGAGACGCCAATTGATTGGCTGCATTTTCTGTGGGATTCAGAGCAATCATCATTGGTAATTGAATCTCTAGATAGATATGCATCAGGAGAATGTGAGCATCATAGTGGTCTCAATAAATAGTACTTGATATTCACATTCACATTCCGATAAAGACTCGAGATATTTTTGATGACAGATCTCGTGCTTGCCAGTTGTCTCTCACGAGTTCCCTTGCTTAATGCTGCTTGCATTCTCCGATCGGAGAATTCTCCTCGATAAGGCTGAAGAGAAGTCTAAACTGCAGCCCCGATTCATTATTACAGAAGAAGATAATCAAAATAAAGACATGAGACAGATAGATAGAACATGATAACATCATCTGTTTCCACATTTCAAGGAGAGAACTACTAAGCCACGAGTGCTGACCCACAGAGAAGTATTGTTCCTTGCATCATTGTCTGGATCCTACCATCAACCACCGACCAACATCTATCTAATCATCAAAGGTCATGTCTCTCAATCATCAGTCATCGATGTGACAAAGTACTATGATGTTGATCACCGTCTAAATCGAAAAGAAAAGAAGGTACTGACGAACCCAAGCGATTCTCTGCAGGACGCCAGGACCGCAGATCCGAGGCATTTGTGAAGCTACACGGCCCACTATCTGAGGCCATCAAATTCCGCCCAGACTGGGGATGTCGCACTTCCCGCTCTGAGTTCTAACCAAAACCTTAATCCACGTCCTGTCACTTTTAGAGGAATCTCTGCAAGAGTCGTGTAATTGTTACTCTCGAATTGACCTCAGCTTGTCCCGCGTCTATTGACCAACGCCGGAGGACGTATCCGTCGATCATTGAACATGCCGATGATCGGCCCCGGTCTACTGAGAGAGTGAGACATCGACTGACGTTCCCCGAATTGACAAACGCGGGGTGCGACTGAACTCTACCATGGCGTCGCGAGTCAGTTCGCGCCAGTCGACAAGTTCGTCACAGTACTCGCAGAGTGATGAGCCAGACAACAAGAAACAGCAGGAGAAATGGAACCTTTTCCGCATGATCAAGAATGGATGGTCCAGGTTGGACCTGGATCTACGAACGGTGATCTTGATGATGAAGTGAGAAATGACAATTGACTTTGCATGTTGAATTACTAACAAGATACCAGGGGTGCTCTACCACCTGCTATTGCCATAGCCATGTAAGATGTCCTCAGTTCCTCACATTACACCGCTCTAACAACGAACAGGTATCAAGCCGATTCTATTGCGGCACGGTTCTCCACTACAGGTTATCTCATAGCAATCATCTCGGTTCTCGGATTCGCCATCATGCCACGGGCCAAATTCATCCAGATGATGCTCTTGGACGTGCTGGCGGTCTGCGTCGCAACGGCCTTTGCTCTGCTTATGATGTTCTGCAGTGTTAAAGCACGACAGAACACACAGTCTGCTGCGGATGCGGCCTCTTTATCGAGTTCGGATCCGACAGCCAACGAGTACAATTCATCTGCCTCCGCCGTGAGTGGCGTGCTGCTGTTTTTCCAGATATACCTTGTGCACTCGTTTCGCGCCCACTATCAACAGTTTCAATTTCCGGTGATCATCTACGCCATAATTGCCAATATCACCGCGTCATATGCCCCTCGGCTCCCAACCATGGCCGCCGGTATTGCTTTGGTGAGGACCTTGCTCGAGGCATGTTTGATCGGTTTGGGAATCTGTACGGGTGTCTCCCTGTTTCTCTTTCCCGTGACCTCAAGACACATTGTATTCAAAGAGATGGCAAGCTACATTGGAGGTCTTCGCGCGGGTCTCAAGGCTCATACAAAGTACTTTGAGAGTCTGGAGCGCGATGACATGTTTGGCCGGGCCGAGACATATGACGAGACGGTCGAGAAATTTTCCAAGAAAGGCAAGGTTTATAGCCCAGAAGCAGAAGCTATTCGAACTGCGGTCCAGAAGATTACGGACCTCCATGGCAAACTGCACGCAGACCTGACCTTCGCGAAGCGCGAGTTCGCCATTGGAAAGCTCGGTCCTGACGATCTCCAAGCCATCTTCAGACATTTACGCCAAGTGATGATTCCAGTTGTCGGTCTCAGCTTCATTGTAGACATTTTCCAGCGTCTCTCGGAGTACAACAAATGGAACGAGCCCATTGACCCACTCGCAACGGACATAGGTACCACCATCCGCAGTCGTGTTGTACACGAATGGAACGAAATTATGAAGGCTGTGCATGATCCCTTTGCCTCCATTATCGAGACTATCGATAGCGGCCTAGAACACATTTCTTTATCATTACACCTGACAAAACCGCCGAAAGCTTCGCTCGGAAAGAAAGATGCCTCGACAGACGGGGCCGCAGACCTGGAAGCGTCGGCAGAGAAACCCCCGTCCCCGGGAGAAGCAGGGTTCGCGGCTTATTATGAGCGAAAGCTCAGCGACTTTAAGGTGGCAAAACGACTCGCTCTGAGGACCTGGAGTGAGGAGAAGGGCATCACCTTACCCCCGGATTTCTTCGAGCGCCCTTCTTCTGACTTGCCCGATCTGGACGAATTCCTACTAGACAAATCCGGGGTCGGTCGCGATAGGAGCCGTCGACAGCTCTATCTTTTTCTTTATGTAGGTGCAAAGGCAACTTGCTCGCATTTCCGTGCTAACACCTTAAATTAGATGGAACAACTACTCTACTCGACAGGACATACAGTACTAGATTTTATTCATTTCGCCGATGAGAAAGTCAAAAGCGGAAAGCTGTCAAGATCACGTCTGATCATTCCTGGTGCTAAACGCTCACTGAAGTGGTTACGCAGTATACTTCAGGCGGAGGATACTCATGAAGACGATCACTTGGGTGATATCCACACGCAGAACCATATTCTTCAGCTTGGTGAAGCGTACAGGCACAGGAAGGATCCTGAGCATTTGCCCCCTGAAACCACCATTCAGAAGATCGGCGACAAAATCAGGGTAATACCCTGGCTGCTGCGTTCATCAGAGTCAGCTTACGGATTTCGAGTGGCTTGCGCTACTATGACGATCTACGTGGTTGGCCTACTTTATCAGACTCAGACATTCTTCATCCATCAACGTCTGGTCTGGGCCATGATCATGGTCAACATCAGCATGTCACCGACCGCGGGACAGAGCATTTTCGGCTTTGTGCTTCGTCTGATTGGCACTGTGATAGCCATGGTTCTCAGCTTTTTGGCCTGGTATATTCCAGGCGAAAAGACACCGGGCATCATTGTCTTCTTCTGGCTCTTTGTCGCCTGCGGGTTTTATGTCCCCATCAAGCTTTTCCGCTTTCGAATCGTCGGGATTATCGTCATCATCACCACTTCCATGATCATCGGCTATGAACTTCAGGTGCGCAAGGTTGGGCAACAGGTTGCGAGCTCTAACGGCCAGGCTTACTATCCCATTTATCTTCTTGCTCCATATCGTCTGGCCATCGTGGCCGCAGGTATCGCGGTGGCATTTTTTTGGACATTTTTCCCATTTCCAATCTCCGAGCATGGAGTTCTTCGCCAGAGCCTTGGAGCTTCGCTTTATCTACTGGCGAATTATTATTCTATCATCCACGAGTCCGTGTCTGCGCGTTTGCGGGGTGACGAAGGTGATCTGGCTTTGAAAACGTCAGCAGGGCGAAGGCTGCAAAAAGCGCGAGGCAAAGTGTTTTCTAAGCAGATGTTGATGTTGAATGGCTTGCGAACGTCTTCGGAGTTTCTGAAATGGGAGGTACCCGTTGGAGGTCGCTTTCCCAAGAAGCGGTACCAGGCTATCATATCATCGATTGAGAAGTACAGCCCCATCTCCCTTCCTTGCCGTTGTCTTACCACTGACATTCGATAGTATCGTGAATTATCTGAGTTTGCTAGGCTACGCCTCGGACACTCTTTTGCAGATAAGCGACGACTCCCACGCATCGAATTCTGACTGGCTTCACGACTTCAAAAGACTGGTGTCCAGTGCCCGTGTTACGACTCACGAGGTGACCTCTCTTCTGTGTCTTCTGTCAGCGAGTATTACGAACCGACAGCCTCTGCCGCCCTACCTGAAGACTCCTCGACCGTACAGTTTCACAAGGAGATTAGAAGCGCTTGACAAAGACATCCTTAGCATCAAGCACATCGCAGAGCCGGGATTTGCCACGTTTTCTGTACTGCAGATCTCGACCAGATGCATTGTTGGAGATGTGGAGAGATTGATGAGGTGAGTCAGATCTCGTCCGTGTTTGACAGTATGCTAAGAGGTATGATAGAAATGTGAAGGCTCTCGTAGGGGAGCTTGACTTTTCCTTCCATGCTGTCAGCACAGCACATAGCACCAAGTCGTCTCTAGATCAATCGCGCCTCTCGAGACCACCATCTCGCGAGAAGTTCGATTGAAGAGATTACCATTTTGTTTATACATATTGGAGGTTGTCAAGTCTCGACTTGGTCGCCTTGACTGTAAATACTTGCGCATAGAACACGAATGTTATGTATCTCAATTTCTTGGATATTGTCTTGATTGCAAATCGGGTATCCGAAGGAACCATCTCGTTCCTGTTCCGCTAGCTATCTCTTCCAGCTGCTCCACTAACTTTCTCAAAGCTACAAGTGAGAATAAAGAATTCGATCCACGTTCCATAGCCTCATCGTTCATGCCTTGAGCAACTGAACATCGTGACTAACAATGCCGACTGAACTTGGCAGTTGCACGGATGCTTTGAAACGGCGAATATTGAGCCTCCTACATTCCGGACTCGAGTTAAACGAGATCATTAGGTCATCTAGGAACTCCTTGCACGATCCGTGCGCCATATCGACAAATCCTGCGTGGTCGAACCCTCAACGGCATAACGCATCAGGAATGCAGGAGAGTATGCGGACGACGACTCCACTGGAGCTTGAATCAAGGGCTCAACCTGGGCACCAGTTTCAACTCCTGCCTTCTCTATTCCTGGCATAAATAATCTTGACTCCACCATGTGAGCATCTGTGCGCACGACTTTCCATGTCGAGGGTCTATCATCAGTGCATCCCTTGCGGAGAATTAATCATGCTTTTGCAGTAAGCCACCATGAGGGAACCGGATCTTTTTCGATCTTGTCGTTGATAAATCTGCCTTTGACCATATTCCCCTCGGACAGTTCTCTCATCATTCTCCAGGACACTTGTCTACTGACACTGGCGCCATCTATGTCTTGACTTGCGCAACCGCACCAAATGGGTGTAGAATCCATTGACACAGACTACACTGCGAACACCATCAGAGACCACTTCAAGTCCGGCACAGCATTCCACAGCTACGATGACGATACGTTTTCCTATACTGACACGGTCGAGCTGTCCGTGGCAGTGGCAAACCCAGGGAGCAGAGAACGGAGGCCCCGGGTCAAGGAGTGGCTTGTTCTGATCTGTATCTCGATCTTGACGATGCTGGTCGCATTTGATGCGACAATGGTCATACCATTCATCCCGGTAAGGCCTCCAAGACAGCCCACTGACTCCCTCTTAACGACTGGCCAGGGCCTATCACTCACGTTTGGAGAACCCCTCAGCAGCACACTCTGGCTCAACTCATGCTATCTCCTCGCTAGCGCAACAGGACAGATCTTCTTTTCGATCCTGGCCGAGGTAATCGGACACGGGCCGCTTCTAGTCGCAGCAGCGGTCCTCTCAACAGTCGGGACAGGAGTATGCGGTGGCTCCCTGCAATTATCCGAGCTCGTCGCCGGTCGATTCATACAAGGCCTCGGCGGAGGGGGCGTGGTATCCGTCTCGCTGCTCTGCCTGGCGGAGAACATCCCCGATAAACACCTCATACGCTTCTCAAACTATGTCTCCCGGGTTCACCTGGCGGGCGCCATCCTCGGCCTGGTCATGGGCAGCTTGTTGTACGAGTACATCGCCTGGCGCGGAGCCTTCTACTCGAGCTTCTTCTTCTGCGCGCTCGGCATGCTCGTCATCCCCTTTGCAATCGAGCTACGAGGACACAGGGGGATCTCATCGCGAACATTGCTAAAGATGGACTGGCTGGGCGGCGTGCTGACTCTCCTGAGTCTGTGCTCGCTGCTTATAGGAATCAGCTGGGGCGGAACAAGCTACCCCTGGAGCGACTGGCGTGTTCTCACCCCCCTCGCTATCGGTGCATCCTCGATCCCCGTGCTAGCTCTGTACGAAACGATCTGGGCCATCCGGCCATTCTTCCACAGGAACGATTTCCGCACTCTCCCTGTGCTGATGATGTACGCCGGCAGCTTCCTGCACGGGTTCACGGTATGCTCTCCCATCTGCGAACTAACTCCTCGCTAATTGCAATTGCATAGCTCTTCTATCACCTACAAAACCTAACCATATACTTCGTCTTCGTCCGATCGCTCCCCCTCCCATTAGTCGCCGCCAGCCTCGCCTCGATAATAGCCCTCGCCCTCCTCACCCTAACCTTGACCGAAAAGCTCGCAGTCCTGGATAACCGCCGACACTGTTTCTGGTTGGTCCGCGTCGGATGGATGCTTCTCATCCTGTGCACGGGGTGTCTCGTAACGCTGGACGCGACCACCCCAACCGCAGGATGGGCCCTTGTCCTGGTCGCGACAGGCACAGGGCACGGATGCTTGATGTCGGGATTTAAAAAGTGTCTTCGGCCGGCGCCGGTGCCGAGGGATTATGGCGAGCAGGAGGAGAGAAGCGTTAACCCTACGAGTGCGCTGCTGATGTGCGCGCTTTTTCGGACGGTGGGGATGTGTCTTGCTGTTACTGTCAGCGGGACGCTGTTTTTGGGTCGTGTCGCGGTGGAACTACAGGGTCAGTCCTTTGAGAGCACCCAGGGCCAGACGACGGGGACAGCTGCTTGGGCCCGTATCCCGGAAGACCGGTTCAGGAGTACCTGTGCTGCCAGCCTGGAATTTCTGTGGTTGGTGCTGACTGGGGTCGCGAGTCTGGGTGGTGTTTCTTCGGTGTTTACTAGGGCCGTGGGATGAATAATAATGTAATTAATCAAACGTTTCCCAATGAAATGACATCAGCGGAATTAGCTTCCTGTTGTGTAGACTCTGCTTCTGTGCCTTGATTTCCCGCAGCTTTAGTTCGTTCCAGCGGGGAGGCAGCGAGGCTTGGCCCAGTCTTAAACACCATCCCTCCAGGCTATCCCGCATAACAGGGACACTAAAATGCATTTCGTTGTGTCATGGAATCCCATCCACCAGCCCATTGGAACCGCAGTATCCGACTCCAGAACTCTATTGCCCTGCGTGATGTCATCCGCCTCTCATGGGAAATTCCCCATACAACGCACCTCCGCGGAAGCCAAGATCATTAAATACATTGTAACTCGTAAGACAGACCACCTCTATTGACAGCCATTCGGGAAACTATAAGTAATTGGTGTGCATGGAGTAGTCAAGCAATCATGCCAAAACCCACCGGCGCAACCGACCTCGAAGTCCTCAATGAGCCGGACTGGACGCAATCGCACAGTCACCGCGTCGGCGTGCGCAACCGCGACGATCGCTTCCCCGGTCTGACGCACGAGGGCGACGACTGGCGCTATGAGCTCGAGAAGGAGGCCGAGAGACGGGCGGAGGAGCTGCGGGCCAAGGCCAAGAGGGGGGAGCTGCTAACTGTGCGGGACTTTTTGCAAAAGCAGGAGGTGAGCATATTCATATCCTCTTTTCCATGTCAGTACCTAGAAATGGAGGGAGGCTTATCTTTGTAGGACTTTCATTTGAGGAGGCCGGATGTGCATCCGAAGCATTGGCGATATGTGCTACATACGACGGAGGAGTTTATCAAGGAAGACCAGCCATGGTTGATTAACGAGAAGAAGAAAGAGATGGAAGAGCAGGAGAAGGAGAAGGAGAAGAAAAAGCATCAAGAAAAAGGAGGAGAGCAGCAGCAGCAACAGCAACAACAACAGCAGCAGCAGCAGCAGCAGGAGGAGGAGGAGGGTGGGAGTGACGGGTCGGAGAAGAAGCCTGCCGAATCAGGTCAGGAAGGACCGGATCAGGGCGACGAGGAAGACTCGAAACCAAAGTATACCCCGGAGCAACAGGCACTCCTGGCGTATCTGAAGCAAGAGGCAGAGTATATGCAGTCGTTGAAATCGAACGACGGAAAGGGCCGTTCGCCTGCGGGGACTTCCTTTCTGCCAGGAGAGATCGATGAAGCCGATCAATTCACCCCGGACAACTGGGTTCCTCGGACCGACCACTTGACCCGACTAACCGGGAAGCATCCGCTGAATGGGGAGCCAGATCTGGTTGAGCTCGTCGACGCAGGTCTCATCACCCCCAATTACCTACACTATGTGCGCAGTCACGGCCCGGTACCTCACCTCCTCTGGGAGAACCACAAGCTGGAGATCTCCGCCGGCAAGTCATTGACCTTGTTAATGGACGATTTGAAGGATAAGTTCGAGAGCATCAACATTCCCGCCGTGATGGCGTGCGATGGGAACCGAAGAAAGGAGCTCAATCTGATCAAGCGCAGCAAAGGGTTCAACTGGGGTCCGGCCGCCGTAGGTTGTGCCTATTGGAAGGGCGTGCTCGTGCGAGATGTCCTGCTCATGGCGGATATCCTGCAGCTGATGGACGATTACAAGGATGTGCCTCTTTGGGTGAATTTTGGAGGTGCCGAGATTCTCAGCGAAGGAAAGTACGAGACCTCCATCCCTCTGGACTACTGCATGGATCCATGCAATGATGTGATCCTTGCCTATGAGATGAATGACTCGCCCATACCTCCGGACCATGGCTATCCGCTACGCTTGGTGATTCCCGGGTACGTGGGCGGACGTTGTGTGAAGTGGCTGGAGAAGATCTGGGTCACCGACCGTGAGAATGACACCTATTACCATATCTTCGATAACCGGGTCGTGCCGCCCTTTGTGACCGACCGGTTTGACGAAATAGGTCAGACCATATATCGTCTCCCGAGCACGGCATGCAACGAACAGATGCTGAACTCGGTCATCGCGAGGCCGGCGCAGGGAGAGAGGATAGATCTCACGGAAATAAGAAAGGGCAAGAAATATCGAATCATGGGCTATGCGTATAATGGAGGTGGGAACGAGGTACAGAGAGTTGAAGTCAGTCTCAATGGTGGTGTCAACTGGCTCTATTGCGTTCGCAAGGTATGTCGGTAGCCATGTTTGCGATGGGGTAATGATGCTTTCTGACGCCTATTGATATGGAACAGTTTCCCGAGGCACCGCTGCGACATGGCAAGAAATTCTGGACTTGGTTGCACTGGCATGTCGACATCGACATCACGCAGCTCCTTCGCGCTGAGCAGATCACTGTCCGTTGCTGGGATGTGAACAAGAACACCCAGCCGGAGAATCCGACGTGGAATCTCGAAGGGTGAGTGTCGAACCATGAAAGTAAATCGGGGGTATAACCTTGCTGAACACAAGCAGCATGATGAACAACTGCCACTACGTCGTCAAGTCAGAAACCTCAGTGGACCCGACGAACAATAAGCCGTACCTGCTGTTCCGTCACCCCGCTGAAGCTGGCACGGGCGAGAACGGGTGGATGAAACCCTCGATCGATATCCAGAAGGAAGATATCCGGCGATCAGCAGCCGTTCCCGAGAAGCAGTTCACCCGTGAGGAGATTGAAAAGCACACCACGGATGATGACTGCTGGATCATCATCAACGGTAAAGTATACGATGCCACCAGTGTCCTGAGCTGGCATCCAGGAGGAAAAGCGCCCATTATGGCCCACGCCGGCCGAGTTCATCAAGACACGTCGGAGGAATTCGAAAGTATTCACGACGATTATGCCGTTCAGAAACTAGAGGGTACAGCATCCTTGTCCGTCGCATCATAACATGCTAACCTGATGGACAGAGTGCCTCCTGGGATCCGTCACCCAGAAAACGCATGAGTTCATCAAGCACGATGCCGAAGAAAAAACTAAGGAGAAAGCGAAATCAGCAAAGGAGGAAAACGAGGTCGCTCTGAAACGTCACAAGTATGTCCTCTAACCTTCAAGCCTGACAATCAAAGCTCACCTCGATCGCAGATGGACCGCGGTCAAATTCCTTCGCAAACGACCATTATCGGAGGACACAAAATGCTACACCTTTGAGCTCCCTTCCAAAGAGAAGAAGCTCGGTCTGGAAACAGGCCAGCATCTCCAGATCGGCTTCCACTTCAAGGACCGGCTTGTCGTTCGTCCATACACCCCTACCCGGCCCATCCTGGAGTCCGAAGAAGACGGCACATTCGACCTCGTCGTCAAAACATACTTCCCCAGTTCCGCACAGCCAGGCGGCACGATGAGCAATATCCTCGACTGTCTCCAGGAAGGCGAGGAGGTCGAAGTAAAAGGTCCCGCAGGCGAGATCCGATACCGCGGGAACGGCGAATTCCGCGTCGACGACAAGACGTATGGGTTCGATCACATCACGTTGATTCTGGGAGGATCGGGCATCACACCAGGGTATCAGCTCATTGCACGAATTCTAAGGACAGAACAGGGGAAAGGGCCTAAGATCAGGGCTATCGATGCCAACAAGTCCGAGGATGATATCTTGATGCGCGGGGAACTCGACAAGTACGCAAAAGAACATCCGGACCAGTTCCAGATCACGTACGTGCTCTCTCATCCGGCGGACGACTGGAAGGGAGAGAAGGGGCATGTGAACGAGGAGATCCTCCACAAGTATGCCTTTGAGCCGGGGGAGAAGAGCGTTGCGCTTCTGTGTGGTCCGCCGACCATGATTCAGAAAGCGGTCTTGCCGGTTCTGAAGAAGTGGGGATATGATGAGGACAAGAATCTGTTTGGTTTTTAGTATGGGTCTTTTTGGATTTGCACCTTTCTATTTCCCAGTGGGAGGATTTTCTCTAGAACACTCATGGGTTGTTGTACTGCGGCAGCGGCTTAGTGTTTGGATTCCCTAAGGCAACAAAACTCGGAGCAAGTTCGCTCGCATAATTCTTGGACGCATCGGGAAGAGTTGAACGACAAAGTAGACATAAGTCTAGAAGAATCAAGCACAAGTAAGGTGTAAATAAAGGCAGTCTGCACTAGATTCCATCAAGACGTCGCCTAGTTCCCATTGCTCGGCGGGGTTCCCTGTCGTCATGCCAGATAGAAAGTACGTAACACAATAGAGTCATATAAGTTCAATTTTACTTTTCTTGCCTTACGATGCAGTACAAAATTAGAAAGGCTGTATTAACTGGTTGATTGATTGATTGATTGACCGGGTTGTTTGACTGACCCAGCGTAGTATACAGACGGCCGAAGCACATGACGATAGGCACAAGCATTATGCATTATATTCATTCACAATGACACAAACATTGCGTAAAGGCAATAGCAAGGCAGCTCGAAGCTGCTGGTATCGAGAAAGTAAAATAAACAGAACAGAACAACAGCCAAGGCAAAAGAAGAGACAGAAGTGAGAAGACATGCTTCTCAACTCCGCGTCATGAGCGGATAAGGAGTTGGCACCCGCTTCAAGCCATAGCCTGAGTGCTCGTCCGCCTTTGAGGGCGTTATTTTCAGTTTGAATGAACTGACTCGCTCCTTGAGCGAGGACTCTTTGGAGTCGTCTGCTGGCTTGGACTTGCGGAGCTCGTTGACGAGCTTGAGGTAGTGCTTGAGGAGGTTGGAGCTTTCCTTGGCCATGATCGAGTGACGTTGAAGAATATTTGGAGTTGAGAAGAAGGAATGTTTTTGAGTTCAGATGAAGAATTTGCTGTCTGGCAGTGTTCTTGAAGGACGAGGGATGGAAGAAATAGAAAAGGAGAAGAGAGAGAAAAGGAGAAGAAAGCAGGAGGGAAGGTTATACTCCTTCAGCTGTCTAAGAATAGATACCGTTCCAGAGAAATCTGAAGGGAAATGACAACAGAGTGATGCCATGAGCTGTGGAAGTTGACTCAGATGACTCAAGAATACTGCACTTTGGCTTGGGGCTGGCCATATATTACGATTCGAAGAAATCAGACACACGGAGGCAGTGTTGATCGTCAGAATGATGCTGAGCTATATCGCATGAGGCATCCGGATACTGGCACGTAGTTCACATCTAAGGCTCACTGTCATTGACATTCTTCTCATAGATTCTGCAGGAAAGTGCAATGGCAGCAGTAGTAGTACCTTAGTAGTAGCCGCCGTAGTCGTCTCCGTGAGCTAGTCCTACTTTCTAGCCCTAAATACACCTAACGCCTTGTAAGACCAACCAAAATTATGTACTTTCAGACCGTGCGAACTGAGGAAAGAGACGGACATCGCATTATGGATGCGGGTTTTAGAGTAGAACCCGTCGTTCGCAGGAGCTCTGCAAAGTCCTTGGGCTTGAGGGACTGGAGGTAGTCAGTCACCTCCTGCCTGCCTGAAGGCGCCGAGGGTGTTGGCGACGGGGTGTTGATGCTGCTCTGCGCCTTCCTGCAAAGGACAAGGGAAGGAGCATTTACGCTCGATACAGCTGGCTATTACTGTTTGTTTATATGGAGGCAATTTCCCACTGGCATCTTCGAAATTCCCCCTCTTCTGCATCCTCTCCCAGCTTACACTCCATCTCTTATATCCATTCCACTCGTTACGCCTTTCAGTCTCATATTCTCTTACTGTCCACCATTTCTCTTACTGTTCAACCTTCCGAATTGCATCATCACTGTCATCATGCAGTTCCTTCTTATTGCTTTTCTGCTCTTCTTAGCGAATCCCACCCTCGCTGCTCCACACCGGCCGGGGCACAATGGGTCTTCGCTGCCAGATAACCTGCCCTTTCCTTCTCCTGGTCAGCTACGCGAAATAGAGCTGAGAGCACACGGAACGCTGCCAAACACACCTCCTCCAAATAACATCAGCCGACAGGGTATTGTCAACCTACAATGGATCGCTTTCAACGAGAACTTCGAGGTAGCTTTCTTCAACAGCCTTCTGCACAATGTCACCAACAATGTGACGGGCTATGAGATTCCCGGTGACGATGACGAAGGCGAAGAAGATGAAGAAGACCGGGATATGGTCATCCGAAGTCTCACTGCAATTCTCGCGGTAAGCCTCCTCGGTGGACACATCAATCAACGAGCTTGACTAACAATTGACTTTAGCAAGAAGAGTTGCATGAATTGAGCGCCAATATGGCCCTTCAACACTTCAATGTTTCGCCCATCCTTCCGTGCAGGTATCACTTCCCTGTCTCCGACTTTCATTCCGCGATTGTCCTCGCCGCCAATTTCACCGATCTTGTCCTTGGAACCCTTCAAGACGTGGTGGAGCGCTTTGCCGTCGGGGGTGATTTCAATTTCACTCGAATCATCTCGTCGGTGATTGGAAACGAAGGCGAACAAGAGGGCTGGTTCCGCGTGCTGCAGGACAAGATTCCCAGCGAACTTCCCTTCCTCACTACCAGTGATCTCAACTTTGCTTTCTCCGCCATACTCAATGCCTTTGTCGTCCCCGGCAGCTGCCCAAATATTCATGAGATTCCACTGCAAAGATTTCATCCCTTGGCCATCCTGACACCACCTGAAAACCGGACGCAGATTATCCAATTCGCCTTCAGGGCTGGCAGACACATGGCGCAGCGCTTGTGGATGACCTATATCAATCAACAGAATCTACCAATAGTGGAATCAATGAACATCATCTCCAGCGAAAACCGGACGGTGGTCGCTGAGGTCCTTTTCCCGTACGACCAGTTCCTGATGAACGGACTGACCATTGCTGCTGTGACCAACAGCAGTGGTCCGTTCCGCAATGCGAACGACGTGGCTCGGGCGACAGTGGCTGGACCTGGCTTGATCATTGTCAATTGAGTTCTTGTCATGGATTGCGCTTTTCATTTTTCCATTATTATAGTTTAAGGCTCCTGTCTTCTCATCCTCCTATGCTGTCATCACGCTTGCTTGTTTGGGACTTTGGAAAACCGCGTTAGCTTTAGGTCTATGGCAAATCACCATTGATTGTCTGATAGGTAGTTAGGTATGAAAAAAATAAACGGTATTACCAGATAGCTCTCTCTACTCTCTCTTCTGTCTCCTCGGCCTTGACGCTCACTTTGTATTGTACGATCCGACGAACATCACCTCCGTCGAAACCGGACGGCCGTCAATGTTGACTGGCAGTACAATCTCTCCAGTCTGCACGCTATACACGCACCGAGTAATCAGTAGACTGTTTGAGTGCTAGACCAACTGTAGTGGCGGGCGCGGCCACCTCCACGAAGTTCTTCGTGGATCCGGGCTGTTCGATGCTCTTTTCGGGACGCCAACCGCACGCCCGGGGATGACATCTCGCTTCTTCTAATATTGGCGTAGGCTAGAACATAAGGAGAGGCATGGAGGCTAAGCCTGATTATTCAGCAGTCGCTGATCCGTAGTGTTGTGTGTGTGTCCTATGATAAGAATCGATGTCATGTTTTCCTGCCTCATCAATGCATCATCCAGCGCAAGAGTCCAGAACAACACAAAATGAGCATCCGCAAAGTTCAAGGCTCCCCAGACAAAGCCATCATTGAAACCATGAAAGATGACATTCTAAATCATTCAGAGGATACCACCTACGAAGTTCTCTTCATCGTTGCTGCGCTTGTCGACTACGACTACCATGTTACGTGCGAAAACTTCGCCACTGTGTGCAAAGACCCGGACTATATCAGCCAGTGCATCATACAGGCTAAGTATGAGGCAAGGGGACCGAATGTACCCAAGCACTGGTTTCCTAATCCACAACCGTTCAAGGCTATTCGAGTTCCGAAGGAGCAAACCGCAGAATCTGCATCGTGATGCTTGTGTCTACCTGCCCGCTTCTAGGATGGACGCTGTGGCTTGGACTACAGTGCTAGACCTGGTTTGATTGTTGTTAATTAAGGTCATAGATACTACTCTTCCTATGCTGGCCATGCTTGTTTGGTTGGACTTCAGAAACTGAATTAGCTTAGGTCTCTGGCGAATCACCAGTGATTGCCTGATATGGTTATGGTACTTAGGTACAAGAAAATTAAACGGTGTTACCAGATAGCTCTCCCTTCTATCTCCCCTCTCCTCTGCTCTCCCGCTCACCTTGTGTTATGATTCAACGAAATGTGCAAGCCGCTTACAGCTTACAGCTTACCCTGGCCCGCGTGGGCGGTAACGCTGGAAACAACGGTGTTGTAGGCAGCAGCAGAGGCAATGTTCTTGCCCTTGAAGTTCGAGAGGAAGTCCGTATCAGCCTTGCTGAAGGCGCCGGAGCTTCCGAAGCCGTTGATCTGGCAGGTGCGGCCCAGGTAAGAGGAGCAGACCTTGTTGGTGGAGGCGTCGGGGGAGGTGAAGAGCTTGCCGGAGATGGGGGACTCGGCGACGGCCTTGACGTTCTGGAAGACGTTTCCTTCGGCGACGACGTAGGCGCCGGAGCCGATCTCGAAGGCGTGGCCGGCGTTGTCGTACCAGTAGTTGTTGACCTTTTTCATCTTGTTAGTTTATGATATGTAAGGGTGAGGGAAGGGACGTACAGCGTGCAGCAGAGTGTTGCCCTGGACCTTGGGGGAGCGGCCGCTGGTGTGGTAGATGTAGTTGCCCTTCATGGTGACCATGTCGTTGGAGCCATCGAGGTAGATGCCCCAGTAGTGGTAGCCGTTGCAGGTGGCCGAGTAGTCAGAGAGACCGTCGATGTAGCAGTTGGAGATGGTGATGCGGTTGTCGGCCTGGGTGCCGAGGACGATGTGCTGGCGACCGATGCGGGCGGTCTATCCCATAAATGTCAGCATTGTCTCAAGTAAGCACGTTCGAGCAACTTACAGTGACGTGGTCGATCCAGACGAGGTCAGCGTTGTTGATGGTGATGGCGTCTCCACCCCAGACGTACTTGGGGTTGATGTCCGTGATAGCGATGTTCTGGATGATGATGTTCTTTGCGCCACTGACGATGCGCAGACCCTTGCCCTTGATGACACCGGCGCTGCCCTGACCGATCAGGGATTTGTTCGAGTTGACGGTGATGCCGAGCACGCCGGCGTTGTCGTAGCTGACGCCGACCTTGGGGGCGTTGGGCTCGTAGTTGTCGCACCACGAGTTCTGGTTGATGGCCAGCTGGCACTTGGCATTGGTTCCCCAGGGAGCGCAGCCGGTTCCGCTCGTGGCGCCTTCTGTGCCGCGGAAGTCGAAGCTGTGGCCACATGTTAGCATCCCCGCTCATCTTCATCTGTCAGGGCATTGGGTTGAGTACGTCTTGGTGAGGACGATGACGCGGGCGTGGCTGTCACCGAGGTATGAGACCAGCTCATCGGTTGTTTTGGGATAGACGGGGGAGGCACTTCCACCTCCTGTTACGCCCTTTGCGAAGCCCTCGGCGGCTCCGGAGACGCCAACGGCCGCGGCGGTGCTGGCCAGCGCAGCCGTGACGGCGGCGAAGAGAGAGGTATATCTCATTGTGAGTGAAAGAATGACAAGAGAGAGAAAGAATGAATGAATGAATGAAGTAAGCACTAAAGTGAAGAGCAAAGGAAAGAATGGGTTGGTTCAAACAAGCATTCCTCACAGGGGAAGCCTTTATATATACACTTCATCTCGGAATCCGGACATGGTCCAGATGGAGACCTCAAGAGATGCAAACCCCTATTATCAGATCCGGTTCATCTATCCGAGTCAATAATGCAGGGCCAGGCTAAATAGAGACCTGTTAGATGAAACGTACCGGACTAAGCCAGCCCTAAAAGCACCAGTAAAACACCAGTTCCAAGGCCACTGGCGCTAAGAACGTCCGTTGCATGGTCCACCACAATAATAATGTCTTCAGTATGGAGGTCAATATATGAAAATTCCAACGTCGGCCGAAATTTCTTCTCAAGCATCGGTAGTAACTGCCTGTCAGCCGTCGACTGATAACTAGTGGATAGTGGATAGTTCACAGAAGAGGGGCAAGGGGTGCAAGTCTAGTTTAAAGTGTTTCATAGTCCTACTTAGGAAATCCGTAATATCTTAACCTCTCTGCACTGAGTCATGGAACCGGCTAACATCTTAGCTGCCGGATGTTGTTGCACTTCTTGAGAAATTTCTCCGTCTTGGCGGGTGCGAGTTGATGTATCCAGAGATCATCACTCGAGACTTATGATGTTGCACCTCTGCGAATACGAAACTCTAACAATGCGGCTTTCTTTTTGGATCTTTTGATTGACATCGACCATGGTTCTCAAGATTCAAGTCTCATTGTGGTGTGGACCGTGTGGTTGTGGTAGAAATCAAACTGAGAGAAACACGATCCACAGTGGATCACCGCGACTGATTTTTCGACCACATGGTCAGTCTCCATTATCATGACTAGTGCCTTTGTCAGGGCCCTCAGGGATACTCCTGGACGTCATAAGCTCATAACTCATAAGTTGAGATAGCCTCTTAGGAATAAAAGGATCACCCCTGCATATACAAACTGACTCCATTCCCCATACTCTGCAGATCCACATAGGGCAGCATCCGAAATACCGAGCTTAGCTTTGCCTTCAACGTGGTCTTATCCGCCCAAATAATGGGTATAGAGCAGTAAGCGGTTGTCTTAATTGTAGGAAATTGCCCGAAGGCCGCAGGGTCTAGTGCCTGCTTAGCATATTGGCAGAATGTAAGCGTATTAATCTGCTATACCAAGGAGGTGGTAATTACCGCCTAGACCCTTTTCTTTATCCTCAGAGCAATGCTCATTAATAGGCTGGATATGCTTGTAGAATAGCCGTTATCTTGGCCATACGCCAGCTTCTGTCTTATTGCTACTTTAGTCGACCATGCTTGGAAGGTCAAGAAATATGTCTACGACCTATGGTGTGGCACTGCTTGAAGGCTAGTATAGAAGGACAATTTCCGTATCCCAATAGTTGAATCCTTCGGCCGCAGCAACCTGGTTGCAAAGTGATGGAGAGGTCTGTCTGGTCAATCTGATCATAACATCCAGAGTCCGGAAAGCCTCCGATGGTGTTGCCTTGCTGAAAATGTACTATTGCCGTGAGACGGAGAGCACAACGGCCAGGGTACATACCGCAGGGACATTGAGGTCAGCTTCTCTAAAGGTAAGCGTCACTGTAAGGTCATGAAGCTCTTGTGGGCAGAAGATGGATCTTCCTGTCCATAGTGATTCTGCGGGAGGTCCGGAGCACGCCCGAGTCTTCTCCGTGACGCTTGCTCATTGGCAATCAAGAGCACATGTGGAAGGTGGTTCTGTCAAAGACTGAATCAGACTAGACTGTCAGTGGTAGCTTATAACCAATTGTCTTAACGTCTCATTTCACGGAAAGAATAAGAGAATGCTGGACAATTGACCATTGAAACGACTGAGAGACCCCGATGACAAAGCAGATAAACGGCAGTTGGACAGTCAGGCACGATCATGAAGAGAGCAGATGAGCATGATCTTGGCTTTCAACATATTTGCTCGATTTCAATTGCAGCTGCATATTTATATGCACATCAGTTCATGGTCATGATCATCCTGATCTTCTTCACTCAAGACGGTAGGATGTCTGAATAGAAACGATCGACACTCGGTTCCGATCGGTGGGTGTCATAGCAGTCTGATTACTGAAACAGATCACCAGATTCTGTCATATCAGATCGGCGGTTCGAGAGCAGACTGAGGCAGATGTGATTGGCAAAGCTATTGTTGATCTTCGGGATGGATGAATAGGTGGACTGCCACCACCCAAGGAGGGATAGCGTTAATGCCTTGTTGCCTCAGGTTCTTTCACATGACGTTCGGTCGTCGGGACGGCAGTTCCGTTCCCCCTGGGGTGGGCTAGCACTCAATCATTTCTATCGACTTCATAAATCAGGTGGCTGTATACCATAGATGATAGAAGGACGTTCGCTTGTCAATTGAAACAGAACATCTACCGATAGACGACGGAGTGGCTGCAGGGAATTATATTTCTTACATGGGCAGCGAGCATTCGCCGTGTATCCCCGACGCTTGCAATTAGCGAATGTGTGATTGGCGGGGACGGGCTGAGTCAGCAAATTGCCGACCGCCAGACCCGAGGTTACCTTAGCTCCCAGAAGCGACAAAACATCTCCAGCGGCATCTGAACCGTCTTCCGGACTCCTTGAACCTCATCTCGTCGTCGCCGCTGGCAGGCTGCTGCTATATCTATCCGTCTCTACATCTCCTCTCTGCCTCACTGCCACTTTACACGACTCAATCGACGCCTTTCGGCTCTCCACCCTTGACTTCAGCGCTCGCGTGATTGAAACGACCTTCCACTCGTCCGCACACCATGGCTGCTCTTCGTTCGACCTCGCGCCTCGTCGCATCCACAAGGCCTCTGTTCCGTCCTGCCGTCTTTGCTCGCTCGTATGCCACTGTTGATCCCGCTACTGGAGTCGGTCGCACTGGCAGTGCCGAGGCCAAGGTTACCCCCGAGACCAGGACTTCCGACGTTCAAGATCCCAACCCATCCCAGTCTCCGAGAATCAAGAAGTTCCACGTCTACCGCTGGAACCCAGACCAGCCCACCGAGAAGCCCAAGATGCAGACCTACAGCCTGGATTTGAACAAGACCGGTCCTATGATGCTGGATGCGCTCATCAGAATCAAGAACGAGATCGACCCCACCTTGACCTTCCGGAGAAGTTGCAGAGAGGGTATCTGCGGTAGCTGCGCCATGAACATTGACGGAATCAACACTCTGGCTTGCTTGTGTATGTTTGGCCCATGTGGAATGGATTAAGGACATTGAGCTTGGTCACTAACATCCCATTAGGCCGTATTCCCACCGACACCAACCAGGAGTCGCGTGTCTACCCGTTGCCTCACACCTACGTCGTCAAAGACCTGGTCCCCGATCTGACCTACTTCTACAAGCAATACAAGTCCATCAAGCCTTACCTGCAGCGTGAGACCAAGACTGAGGATGTGAGTACTTCTCAGATTCTGTGATTATGTAGCCCAGCTAATTCGACAATAGGGTCTCGAGTACCGCCAAAGCCCCGAGGACCGCAAGAAGCTCGACGGTCTTTACGAATGCATCCTGTGCGCCTGCTGCTCGACCTCTTGCCCTTCGTACTGGTGGAACAGCGAGGAGTACCTGGGTCCCGCCATCCTGCTCCAGTCTTACCGTTGGCTGGCTGATTCTCGTGACGAGAAGACCGCCGAGCGCAAGCACGCTCTCGACAACAGCATGAGCGTCTACCGTTGCCACACTATCCTCAACTGCTCGCGGACTTGCCCCAAGGGCCTGAACCCCGCTCGCGCTATTGCTGAGATCAAGAAGATGCTCGCTGCTCATTAGGTGGTGTATTCACTATAAAAGAAACGTGCTTCTTTCGTGTCCAATTTCCCTGTGCGCATATATTTCCTTTCGCCTTTTGTGCCATGTTATTGCATTAGTTTTTCCCTCGATTTCGAGGTTCTTCATGTCGGATGTTTTCATAGGTGTAAATTGAGTATTTGATTCAAGCAATATAGTGGCGATATTCATCTTTAAATCGTTTCCTTTTGTGGCAGTTTATTTGGAGGAAAATTATGGTCCATATTCATAGAATTCAATCTGTCCGCATTGAAAGGAACAGTCGTTCCGTGTCTCACATGTGTATGTGAATCCGCCAAATCATAGTGATACTGGAGCATGATCGGGAATTCTTCGGCATTTGTTCGATTTTCTTTATAGCGGCATAATTTGGGTGGCGATATCATCACTGGGCTGTTAGCACAGTGGTAGTGCGCCCGCTTCGCATGCGGGAGGTCGTGGGTTCGATTCCCACATAGTCCATTTTTGCTATTCACAGCTTGATCTTCTGTTTTTCTCTTCCTTGTATTTTTTTGCATGCGGTTATTGGCGTCATGCTTGCAGTGCAGAATGTCTGTTTGTATCGGATCATAGGCTGTCTAGAGTGATACATATATTATCCTGGAACCAGTTTCACATAAACCCCTTATATATGTTTGTACTGGAACGGCAACTCTTAGGCTTATAAGCATTTAATTTACTGCATCATGACTGTCCTTAGGGCTGATATCAAGGATTAATGGATATAGTCAGATATATTATCCAGCGTCAATCTTTCATGTTTTGTCTGGTATATGTATACTGCAGCACAGTCTCTTATTAGCACCTTTACTCGTTTCGACACTTATGCTCACATCTCTGCGTAGTACTCTCAGATAATTCCGAATACTTCTTGACTTGTATCTATATGTGTGTACTTATAAGTAAGCTGAGATCGGACCGAGGACAGTAAGTTGGAACACACTACTATTTATAAAGGAGATCTCCACTATCAGTGTAGATCGTCCTCTGCCTCACTCCCTAGCCATTAACCCCACCATCGAGCCACATTGTCTCTTTTCGACTCAACTTCTAACTTCATCAACTATTACCAAAAATGCCTCCTCACGCCGGTTTGGTCCATCTCAAAGAGTACGACATCAAAGACAGCAATGTGGAATTGATCGGCTCAGACATCGACCACCGCGTCAAATACAACTCAGCCGCATCCGAGCCAGCCTGGAACAACGGACTGGTAGGCCAAGAATGCGGCCTCTTCATCTGGCGCATTGAGAACTTCGAGGTCGTCCCCTGGCCCAAGGAACGAGCAGGCGAGTTCTACGACGGCGATAGCTATATCGTCCTGCACTCCTACAAGGTCGAGGACAAGCTATGCCACGATATCTTCTTCTGGCTGGGAAGCAAGACCACGCAGGACGAGGCGGGCACGGCGGCGTACAAGACCGTCGAGCTCGATGAGTTCCTGCGTGGGACTGCGACGCAGCATCGTGAGGTCCAGGCGCACCCCTCGTCGGAGTTTGTGGCCCTTTTCCGCCGGCTCTGCATTCGGTCTGGGGGCGTGCGGTCGGGCTTCAACCACGTCGAGACAGAGGAGAAGCCGTCTAAGGAGGTCATCACGCTGCTTCGGATCTTCAAGCATCCTGGTGCTGCGCGAGCTGAGTCGATCATCGTGCACGAGGTCGAGCCGACCTGGGAGAGTCTCGACGATCACGATGTTTTTGTCTTGGATCAGGGAGAGAAAATCTGGGTCTGGCAGGGCAAGAACTGTAGCCCGATGGAAAAAGCAAAAGCCGCCCAGGTGGTCAACGATATGACTCTTGCTAAACATCTCGACGTCGAGGTTCTTTCCCAGCTGGAGTCACGGTCCAAGATCATCGTGGACCTCCTCGGCGGCAAGAATATCCAGCAGTCGTCCTTCCAAGCACCGCGGCCTGTCTCGTTCCCTGCAGGAGGCGATCGGGATAGTGACGAGTCCCAGTCACTCAAGTTATTCCGACTCAGTGACGCCACGGGGGCGATTTCATTTGATCTCATCAAGGATGGTCAGCATATCTCCCCGTCAGATTTGGATGGAAACGACGTTTTTCTCTGCGACACCGGTAGCAGACTTTGGGTCTGGCAAGGCTCCCAGGCGAGTAGACAGGAGAAGGCGCTCTGGCTCAAGGTCGCGCAATCCTATATTCGTCAGATCCAAGAGGATCGGGCCAACTCGGCTGCCCATCTGATTCCGATCTCAAATGTGGTGCAAGGTCATGAGAGTCCAGCATTTTGGAAGGCTATCACAGTTTGAGAGTAGCCACAGCCAGTGCTTAACCCTTTCTTATTGTCGAGACACGCTTGCTCGGCCTCACACTGTGTATCTAATCCAAATAGTAAAAATGTCACGTTGTACTTGAACATGATGGATGGCTTCAATATTCAATTTCATTTCCACAGAATATACTTTTAGGAACTACGTTGCTATTGGCATACAGGGCTATATCACATTGCAGAACGCTGACCTGATACCCTACACTTGCCGGAATCATCTCCCCGAGTTAAAGGTAAGGTTGGCCATATCATGCTGAAAGTGTCCCTTCACATTTCCTGCTAATGTAACAGAAATTAGTAGATTTGACTGCTTGTTTTCCAGGTTTATCCAGGGAATCATTGCAAGCCACATAGATTCAATAGCCATGCGAGCCAGGGACGAAGGCTTACCTAAACCCCTCAAGCTTCTTCCGCTTCTTGCGCGCCGCTTCCCGCGATGCGCCTTCATAATATAGCTGTTGAAGCTCTGCTCTTGGCGCAGGCCACTGTTGTTTTAGAGTGAGTGTTTTCCGTGCGGGTGGTATATTCGGCTTATGTCCTCCGGTTGCACTCCCGGTGGCTTCTTCAGCAGGTATATTCAGTTCATGTCTTCCGGGTGCTCTCCTGCTGGCTTCGTCCGGGGTTTCTGGCGTGTATTCGAGCTGAAAATACCGAGTGGCCCATCGTTTTGGATTTTAACGACCTGTCCATTGGGCCCCAACCACCCTAGGTGTGTTCCCTTTTGATCAAAAAGGTTGACTGCGACGAAAGCGCCACTGTCAAGCTCAACGCTGCGATTTGGATCTGGATTGAATGCTGCTTCAATTGCTGCATCGAGTTGTCTGTTCAGTTCTGCGCGACGCTTGTCGAGGCTATTAAAAATCTGTAAAAATTGCACTCTGACCGGTGAAGCCAGGAATTAACGGTTTAGGGCCTCAGCCGTGATCAGAGAAGCCCGGGTCGTGGCGTCTGGGCCTTTAGCTGGTGTACTAGAATCATCCTTTGCCCGCAGGGCATTGGCATCAACGAAGGCCACTAGTAGGTTCGATGAGTCACGTTTGCTACCATAGAGAAAGCCTGAATTGCTCTACCCGTCGTGGTCGTCCGTTTGCCGCAGGGGATACAAATCCTCACGTTCATAGTTCGTCATGTGCCGGAACTGGACTTCGTAATGAGACGTGGTTTTTAGCTGGTTACTGTATGTCAGCAACAAGAACGCTCCGTCTGGTCTGCTCTTTGACAGGAGGCAGATAAGCCAAGAAAGGATTACCTACCTTACGATTATAGTGCGCTCGCCTGTAACGCCGCTCGTACCGGTGCCGAGGAGCACTGCACCGGAGCCGTCGTCGTCTGTTGGTCCACCGCCGCTCGCATCTTTGAGCGACTGATCTGAAGGTAGTGAATATTTCAGCTTTACTCCCTGTTTCTGGGGGGCAGTGTGCTCCTTACTCGAGTGTAGGTCCATCTGGAGGCTACCAGCCGGAATGCTGACACCTTTTGCATCACCCAGGATAGGTTGGAAATGGGCTTGCTCTGGGGCACGTAGACGGAACGACTTTCTGACCAGCTGCGGATCTTTGTAAAGAAAATCTTCCAGAACTGGTCCAAAGTGTGAGCCTTCAGGAAGTCGACGCCTTGCCCTTAGCAAAGGCGACGGGCGATCCGTCAACATACCGTGGGTCTAGCAAACTCCTTGTCATGTTTCTCTTCCGTTTCTTCTTGCGTTTCCTGCTCGAACGTGATATCGTATGAGGGGATCGTTCGCGGCTTCAGACCAAAGGCTACAGGCAATGAAAGAGTCAGTTCGTCAGTACGGCAAATGGACTACTTCCTTTACACACCCGTGTAATATGCCCTCTGAGCACTTTCTATCTTCTGGCCATCGCCAAGCGTTGCATGTTGCCCATTAAGAACCCCAGTGTTTCTCATCACAATCCCCCGTTGTTTTTCCGTCATATCGGCAGCATGGCTGTTCTGTCTCAGCAATTGTCAATCTCCAAGGATATGGTTTCGGGACTACTTACACAACTTTGTCAGAGCTTTTACTGGCCTGCCAGGAACTGTGCGCATATGAGCTGGTGAGCAAGTTCGCCTTCGTGCTCAGAAGCCCTGGCTTGTTGGTCTGTCTGTAGTTAGCAGATGGCCATGGATAATGAACCTTTCCCCCGAGGTGAAAAGCGAAGTACTCATACCGCCTCTAGGCCCAACTTCTGTTTGAGGAAGTCTTTTGTATGTTCACCAAACTCCGTCCGTAACTTTTCTGATTTGAAATAGACCGTTTATTTGTTCTGGAGCCTAAAAGCATTAGTATTATCTGGACTGAAATACTAGGGCTTCCTAGGGGAGGATATACATTACTTCCGTTTTCGTCTTTCCCAGCCAGTTCAATGTAATCCGTGAAGAGCGTCTCATCGCCCACTTCGCCCCCTCCACTGGTGCAGAAAGGGTTTTTAGTACTGCCTGCATGTTAGCACAGGGGGCCGATGTACAAGGAGGGAGTTCAGCTAACTGTCTGCTATCCAGCGCCTTGTTATTGATCAGCCACCACCGAACGTTGCTGAGCTTTCTGGCTTCCAGCCGTTTGGGGGCCGCTTTTGCCGCCGAGTGTCTCTCCTTGTCCAGCATTTTATCGTATTTCATCACCGTTAGGAAGATCTTTCGGTGTCCTTCTCTGAATGCTTGGTTTTCTCATCCGAAGGATTCACCTGGGAGACGTCGGCCTCGTCGGTGCCATCCTCTTTGGTTTCCTCTGTCTTGCGCAATTTCCCCTCTCGTTCTTCCTCCTCTGCATCTGAGCCCCCGTCGGTCAGCGAGGGAAAGATCCTTCTGGAATGGGATGTGATACCTGTTCCTTTGCCGGCCTTGGCAGCTTTTCTCTTGCCGACCATGGTGTCGTGAGGAAATCAAGGCGGCCCTTTCAGCTTCTGCAGTAAACATATAACTATCCGGCTATAATCTGGAAAGCAATGGACCCGGCTTTACAGATGAAGGGATGATCAGATACAGAATCTTTCCTCGCGGGACTCGGGACAGTATTTATCTGGACTCTGGAGCTACCCCCGGCATTCCGCATGCAGAGACAAGTATCCATGACGATGAGTTGAGAAGGAAGTCTGAACTACTGCTTCTGTTGTAGATGTCAACACTTAACTTTAATTAATTGCGGTGTGTTGAAGAGCTCAGCGGTCAGGCAATGAGAGATGAGGCCGGGAGATGGTCGGCTGGGGGAAACTATCGCAATCGATACGTCCCCTCTGGTTGGACAGGACCCTTTTGGGGCTAATTCACACTGAGACCACTCTGGTTGGGATAATGCCATAAGAAATATCTACATATGATAGGCCGTTATGATTGGATGATTGTAGTTGATTCCAAATACTAGTTACCTGTAAAGATATGTGTGTCGTTTTAGGAATATACAGCTAGATGTTGTTCCATGGCGCATCACACAGGGTCCGTGAGTCTGCTTTTCGGCCGAAATGACAAATACACTGCAGCTGGAGATGCAACTAGGTAGCAAATTAGACAAGAAGAGTAAGGTATGTACATAGTGCATTACTCACCATGTATGAGGTTCACTCTGCTGCTAACTCATCTGTGTCTCGGTCTTCCGATCTTCATGAACAGCCGAAAAGGACCGAATATGAGCGACAGGAGCGGGGCTTGCTATGCCAAAAGCTATATAGGGTAATACACTCTCCATTCTTTTTCTTTTGCATAAGGACTGCGCCTAATCTCGATCTTTCGGGTGATGGCAACTCGGCGCAATCGATTCGGTATCAGGCTCAAAGTACTGAATGGGAGCTGGCGTCTCAAGCAGACATAGGTTTCTTGAGTCGTAGTCTCAGTGGTTAAGCCTCTCCAGCAGGAATTCATTATCGATCACATACTATCATCACATACTATAGAGTAATCCCAATGACCATTTCCATACATTCGCCCATGCACCACTTCTGTTCACCACTACTAGATACTAAGCCGTCGCCTGTTTATCGCTCCATGGTTCTTCCATATTCCCATTAACTATCGTACCTCGGTCCTTCTATAATCAAAGGAGATTATTGTGTCGTCCCGGGCTATATGGCAAGTATCTACTTTATTTGGTCTCCTGTGTCCGATTACCGGGCAGCATCTTGGAAGGAAGACAAGGCTGAGACATCAGCGCCTAAAGTGGAGCGGCTGTGGTCAGGGTTATTCTTCCCTTTCGCACGAACATTGACAGCATATACCGGCTTGCCAGCGCCATCTCAGTTGCTATAGGGCTGACTACACCGATTGACTGGCCTCCTGCCCTCGGTAGCGCCCGTGATGCCTGGACCCTGCGGCAGTTCTGGGCTGTATACTGGCACCAGTGGCTGCGGTGGCCTTTTAGCGCCATCTCTACCGCTATCGTGGAGAAGGGGTTTGGCATGACAAAGTCAGATCTTGTGGGGAGATATATGCATGTTCTCTGTGTGTTCACGCACTCTGGTCTCTTACACCTCATCAATGATGTTTGCTCTGGGCTCCCGTGGCGCAAGTCTGGCTCTCTGCCTTTCTTTTCTCTCGGATTTATGATTGAGGACGGGGTGCAGGAACTCTGGCGTCGCTTTACCCAAAAACAAGGGAAGGAACAGGCGATGCAGTGCAGTGAGAAACACAGAAGCACGGGTGCTGCCCTCACCCCCACGCCAGTATGGAAGAAGGTATTGGGATTTGCATGGGTAGGGGCCTGGTTGAGCATCTCGACCCCAGTTTTTATCCAGCCCTTTTTCGAAGGCGTGTGCCGTGAGGGTGCCGCATCTGGCTTCCTCTATATAATCCAACAGCTGGACCCAATGTTCCTGTGCGGGGCTATGGCGGCTATGGCTTTTCTTGTTTGGCACCATTTCTATATAGACCTCTGAAGTGTTCATCAGCATTGCTCGTTTACCCAGTCTGAATAGGCATTTAATGCAAGTCTTCATTTTCACTTGTTGAATATTTTGTTCACATGTAATCTGACTGTGTCACCGGATTCGGTTACAACAAGAGACAATATGAGAGTGAAGTGTTACTGAGCCGTGCCATGAGACATGGGCTGCTAGCACCTCAGCCTTGTACAGGTATCCTAGAGAGCTGTAGAAGCTGAGCTTGTAATGCTGCAGCGAGCTCCTAATGGTAATAGGCTACATCAGCCGCGGAGCATGAAACAGACACACGAACTCTCAATAACTACCTTACTGGTAATCTCGAATTTCAATACCTGGTGGAGATATTGCTCTCTCAGCCTATTTTGACCGACTTTAGCATCTATCGATACCTGTATTCCACTCGTTCATTTTGGCTTTTCTCCTTGTCGTGTCTAAGCGCCTTTCCTTAAAGATGGGAGCAAGCGAAATCATTGGTCATTCTACACGGTCACAAGAACCATGCGCGTATAGGCAAAGGAGTTAGCGCTCAAGCAAGCATCGATTGGTTTCGACGCAACGTGTCAACATGCGTTACACAGGGCTATGCAACGATTCGATATCCGGCTCTCCGAGTCAGTGATTGCAAGCAAACAAACAACAGCTGCCGCTTGGGGATATCGGCGGCAATGTCGGCACTGCATACACATAGCCCAATAGTTATTCTATAAGAATGGGTCTGCGTTGGGCAGCAATATCCAGTTCTTTAAAGACTTTCAAAGTACTCCAAAATCACGCAAGTAGCTGTAAGTAAGTTTCCGATTGAATCCTCTCTGCTCGTTTACTCTTACTCTGTGCGCAGTTTCCTTCTATCCCGTCCAATATATCCCTACATCCGCTACACAGCCTTCTGACGTCTTCTTCTGCTTCAAGATGTCAAAGATCAAGGTATATGTAGCCATATCCGACGACGGTGGTGTTTACAAGCACTGGGCTCTCTTCATCGACCAAGCCGAAGCGGAAGCAACCTTGCTCAATGTCAGGGGATCCGATGGCCGTTTTCGCTATGAAACGGAGAAAAGAGATGTTCGTTATGATGAAAGCCTAGTGGAGCTGGTCTACCTTTGTGACGTGGATGTCGCCAAAGCCAACACGATCAGGAATATTGCGAGGACAATCCCCGTTCATAATGAGATCTCAGGTTGGAATTGCCAAGACTATGTGCTTGACCTTTTGGACGAGCTGGAAGAAAGGAAAGTCATCGATGGTGAAGACGAACTATATCGCATGCAGAGGACTTATGTTGCGGTAAAGCAAGAAGGACTGGCATAACGCTCTTCTTCATCTGCCATTGATTTCGTGCAATAACCCTTTTTTGTGAAGGCGGACACCCATGTTACGCCTTTAAACTGGGTGCATAATACCTGCCCGATCCATTGTTGTCAGCGGGTTGCCATTATATCTGACGTCGAAGTTTCAAGTGACGTATTCCTTGAGGCGCGCCGTAGCTAAAGGGAAAACAACAGTCATTTGGCGGCAGAGAAATACTATGATGTTAGCTTGTTTTGACATGATGTCCTAGCGCCGATGAACAAGCACAAGCCATCGTATGGGGAACTGCGAGGTAGAAATGCTCCTTGGCAAATAAGAATATCAGTCATTCTCCTCCGTCAGACACAATGTCCTTGTTCATGAAGTACATTCATAGTGCTTTGGATAAACCCGGCTATCTTCCCAGTCAATGATACCGGTCACGACACAGGCATTGTTCTGACCCCGATTCACTATAATAATATCAGTTCTGCATCACCATGGGCAAAGACTGACATCTCCACGGGATATGTAAAGAAACAATGGAGGAATTTGACAATATGCTCTACTGCCATGATAGGGAGTAATATGCTCGAGATGTTCAGATCCAGGAGGTACGCTGATTATTGATCTGTCTGTGTGGTCCTCGATTCTTTTCTTTCAACGCACTCGAAATAGTAGTCGTCTCTTTGAGGTATCCTCAATTGGCACATGATATTATCCTGCTGATGCTGCTGAACAGACACCTTGTCTTGATGCCTGAGGTAGGCCACGCCTTAGTCAACATCATAGACAGGATGTAGGACACGAAAATAATGCAAATACCTCCAGTTCTGATTAAGCCATGGGGCTTTGGAGCAGGGATCTTCGGTTCGCGTCCAGCAAGGTACTGTAGAGTCGTGTACTCTGTGTAGTTACCGCTCGTCACGACAACTTTTGCAACGAGGCCATCATCACACTTAACCACGACATCCCTTACGGGGTTTTCCCATAGCTTTTGGGAAGACCACAGCAGTTGTCGCCAGGGTCCAAGTAGCGAGTGCCCTGCGTCCGCTGAGTTGCGCATCGATAACGTCGACCGTAGTTCGGAGGGAAAACCGACAGTAAGTCGATATCGGGATCGTCGCTTACCCAGAACTGGAGCTGATTCGAGATCCTTTGGTTGAGCTTTGCTGTATCTGTGTTCAGACCTTGGGATTGTGATTTTTGATGCTTCGCGCGATATCAGTGATGAGTGCCATCAAATCAGCAGCTGGATTTCTCTCAAGCGCTATTCTAAGATTTTTGTATCAGCTCTTGGTTACGCTCCACAGAGTCAGCACACGCCAGGGAGGTGAGTATTTACGTAATCTGGCAGTATTATCCACGATCAGTGAGAACAACTGGGCTGCAAAGTGTTTGCGAAATGAGCAATCGTAAGAGACAGTTGGGTTAGAGTGGGAGAAACGTAGGTCAGAGTTTGTTACCATGCATGATGCAAGAAGCTAGTTACAAACAGCAAAGATAAGGGGTGTTATATCGATTACATCTAGATATTATGCTCCCCTTATAGTTATCTTCTCTATTTGTAGCTAGCTTCCTGCATCATGCATGGTAACACAGGTCACATGCCATTTGGGAGACTCCTGGACATCAACTCATGACCTACCAAGCACCCGATACATCAAAGACCTTGCAACAGGGGGGTGCAGATAAATCTGTTCCTTCTAAGTAATGATCTTGTGGTAAGTGAATTAATTATAGACCTTTCACTGCCTGATCATTTACTAAAAGACACATCTTCCAGCAATAGGCTTCCTGATCAGGTTATGAAATTCATTCTGCGTTCATCAACAAAGCTATACATATCAGCTGTTTTATTACCATAGACTGTCCTCAGTTACATTCAAATCAACCATGGCTTCCAAGAGCTTCTCATCCAATGACTCTGCTCCACTCCCCTTAAAATACGTACCGATCGAGGACGTCGAAAGACTTGAGAAGTACCAGCCTGGTGGATATCATCCTATAATGATAGACGATGTCCTTCAATCCCGATACCGAGTAGCCCACAAGCTAGGCTACGGAACATATTCAACCACCTGGCTGTGCCGAGACTGCCAGACGAATAAATATGTGGCAGTCAAGGTTGGAACGGCCGAGTCAAACAGTCTGGAGGCTGACGTCCTCGATTATCTCAACCACTTCCCACTTGCCCACCCAGGCAGGGCAATGATACCCTCCGTTCAAGATAGATTCGTCCTCCATGGCCCCAACGGCAACCACCCTTGCTACGTGACGGCCGTAGCAATGTGCAGTGTCTCTGGTGCGAAGGATGCATCATATAAGCGCATCTTTCAGGCCAGGACAGCTCGTTCACTCATCGCGCAGCTTGTATTAGCTGTTGAGCACATTCACAGTAAGGGGATCGTTCATGGAGGTTAGGCTTCATACCCTTAGTTTCACAACTATGCTAATACAAAACCTATATCAGATCTCCATACTGGCAATGTCCTTCTGCGTCTCCCGGCCGATTTGGATCAACTCTCAATCAAGCAGCTATACGAAAGATACGGTTCACCTGCGCCAGAGCCAGTTACTCGGTTTGATGGTCAGCCCCTTGAGTCCAGTATTCCATTTAGCGTCGTTCCTCCGATCTGCCTTGGAAAGGCCTGCGAGGATTTCACACCCTCAGAGTGTAATATCTTGCTCAGTGATTTCGGAGAGGCATACAGACCCTTAACAGAGCATAGGAGTAGCTCACAAGCCCCCTTCTCCTTTGTGCCGCCTGAAGCCCGATTCGAGCCCGAACAGGGCCTTTCCTTCCCAGCTGACATCTGGAGTCTCGCATGTTCCATATGGATAATACTTGGCCAGCGCCCCTTGTTTGAGGACATACTTGCCACACCGGACGATATCACTGCTGGGCAGGTTGACACTCTAGGAAACCTACCTACACGGTGGTGGAAGATCTGGGAGGCGAGACACGAATATTTTGACGAAAGTGGAACACCAAATCAAGGTCGACAGGTGAGGTCTTGGGATGACCGCTTTGAAACGCACATTCAACTCCCACGACAGAAGGCTGGAATCTCGGGTTTTGATGCAGAGGAGAAAGTCGCTGTTATGAATATGTTGCGATCGATGCTGTCTTTTGAGCCAGAGAAGCGGTTAACTGCACAGGACATCTTGAAATGTGAGTGGATGGAGAAGTGGGTATTGCCGGATTTTAAGAAATCTCGCTTTGGGGATCATGGAGGTTGCGAAAAGTTTTCATGATTCTCATTCCTCTGAGATGTGCTGTATGTTGAGGACATGAAGCAACATTGCTGTCGATGATCGTGAAGCTATCCAATTATACCAAACAGGAAGGAGGAAAGCTTGGCCGGTGTTAGCGGTTGTCGCTTGACGATGATAGTGTGAGTGCATTTTATAGAGGTGGTCCGGTGAAGCTCACTTGGGGTGAAGCAAATCCACCCGGCGCTAGGCCAGGCACCTTGAATTCTTGATTGGAGAAATGCCTGCCTCTCCGGCCCGGGGTCGATCTTCCGCGACAGAGCCATCCCACGTGTCACAGACTCACAGTCATGGCCTCGGAGACAGCAGATTTTCCTCCTGTAGAACTTTGTGGAGAATGCTTTCGAGCTGAAGAGAATTGTGCACTGCTTGGAGCCTCTGATGTCGTTCTTCATCAGTTTAGGACTGATCTTGGCAACCCATTGAAAGTCCCCTCGCCAAAGTCGTTTCTCAACATCTCTCGGCAACAATGAGACCGCTGGGCAAGTGACCAGGTCTGAGGTATGTACCGGGGGAAGACTGCAGGCTGCAGGGTCGGAAATTACGATGTCGCTACAAGTGAACTACTGGCCCTAGTAAACAAACCCCTGGCATGCTGGCTAATTAAGGGTAATGTATTCTGTGGTAGCAGTAGACAGTTCTAGATTCAATCTAAGATAGTGTATTTACCACTAGCTGAATTAGGAATCTGGATAGATTCACGACGACCAGTACGTAGACCTTAGCCCCAAATTAGGACACATATACGGGGTGCCTCTCATGCATCTGCTTCATGCATTAGACGGAAGGTCTCTAATGCTTGGAAAAGTAGCCATGTGAAGGATCAGATTTAAGAGCCAGCCACGAAACTTTCCTGATATCTTGAATACCAGCACTAGTCCTCAGTCAGCCAATGATATCGCATTGACTGACTCTGGCAGTTCGGCTAAATGGCTGCCCAATCAGCGCAGGGGCCACCTGTAGGCCATGTTTAAGTTGGAGGATACAGTGGGTTCCCTCGTGCTCACTAAGATATATCTACACAGTATATCCGGACAAGCTCGGCCAAGATGCAAGCGAAATGACACATTTCCGCGCCATGACATGAGATTCAAACAATGACTGGCGTCGGGGGGATATTACCTTAGAGCTACAGTGGCATGTCAAAAGTTTGAATCCAGGGTATATGCCGCTAACCCTATTAGGGATTTCCCTCAGACCTCTCCAAAGCTTTCCATCCACGGAGTCCTGGAATGGGGCTTTACCGCGATGCTATCCTGGAAAAGATTGATGCTATAACAGAATTTTAAGCAATTTTGATCACCAGCACTCTTGTCCAGACGCCTCCTCTGCCTCTCTCTTTCCTTTTCTGTATCTACCTGATTTTTCTGCTTCCTCTACTCGGTAGGTATTCGACTTTTACTCTTCCTCTTTTCTTTCCTCTCTCTGGCATCTTGTCAAATATTTCTTTCTTCCTCTCTACAGCTTGACCGCATTTCTCTTGTCCAAATAGTTCGCTCCTCGTGTACTCGTACCCTCGGGATAGATGGAAGCATGCAAGCGGGTTTACCTTCTCTTCCACGCCTCTACCTAGGCTCCAACTATCAGTCAACCTAATAAGTAAGCAAGTGAGTCATATCAAAGACTTAGCGACGCTACTCGCTACAGGGTACCCATGCGATGGTTACAGGCGCCTATCCTCATGTGACAGGGACTAACTATCTTAGCGCACTTGATGATTCGTATAAATACCTGCCTCGATGGCCCCCAGTGGCTCAATCCACCCAGCAACCTCACACCCATACGCACCACTTACTCCATTTGACTTCAGCACAAATGGGTCAGCTCTCATCTTTTGTGAGAGCTTCTGTTCCCCGTCTTACTCTTACTTTGGAAGGAAAATCCAGTCTCGATCCCTGCTTTGACACGTCATACCACCTCATCATCACAATCACGCGGGATGAAGATGATCCCCAGACACAGCCATGCATCATTCACTGGGACCCTATTGAGGACGTATTTGGCCAGCTAGGTATAATGCTGGTTCGTTCTAATGGTGACTTCACAGAGGACCTGGGACCTGTTCAAGTCGACTCTAACCAGCTGTGGGCAAAACCCCTCCACCCAAGGGAAGTTTCTCAGTCCGACCCGTGCTTCAAAGAACTGTACCCAGGCTCCAGCGTCTCTTGGGAGTTAGACTTACCCCCTGTCTACTTCGATTCCCTGGAAGAAGGAGGCGATTACAGAATCCGCTGGGTAGGCGGACAAATCTCTTTGTGGGGCTGGGGCACGTTAGCGCAGCACAGTGGCCGCACACTCGGCCCCAAGAACCCCCCAGTAGTCCTCCCGGGCGGGCCAGAACAGCTACTGAGCGTTGGCTTTATTGAAACCGATATAGAAGAAGAGGCACCCTCATTGCCGCCTTCGCCCTCACCCATTCTGGCAACTGCCAGGATGAGTGGCGCCCCGGTCTTCAGCCTCACCGTCGCAGGACCTGCTACGCTATCGATGAGAGATAGTGATCCATCCAGTCGGCTACGCTATCCGGTCACAATGACACTCTCGTATGATGCAGCTCCGGATGGCTTAGACGGAAAGCCAGTCACATTTCATACGTTCATGTTCAAATATCTCGATAGCCAGCAGGGTTTCAGGCTCTCCTTTAGAAAAAAGGGAGAAGACCACTGGAGCCCACATGAAATTCCGATCATATTTACGTACCACATGTACAGATGGTCCAAGCCCGTCCCGGTAAATGTTGGCCGCACCGACCAGGATGAATTTGCGGCCCTGGTGCCTGGTGAGTCGTGGTCATTCACGCGGGAGGTGACTCACTTCCCGAAGCATGTAGCGCCCGGTGATGAATACCGATACCGGTTCAAGGGAGGTCAGCTTGACTGGTGGGATTGGGGACACCTTCAAGATCACGAATATACTGTGGTGTGGATTGACAACTGGGTTCGCGATCCGAAAGATAATGGGGGCCGGCCAGGGCTTGTGGTGCCGGCTAGTAACTCGATCGGGTTTACAGTGGTTGAATGAGATCCTTGCTTATAAGGCATCGAATTTGAAACCAATGACGATATCTGGATATTCACATCTCAGCCGGATGCCCCAAAAGCGGCTCTGTCTCGGTCCCCCGCTGTACAGTGGCTTTGCTCGGAGACGAGCGATGCAAGGCCAGTAACAGAAGCACTGCGTGGCCGAGGGCGAATACAAAGCTGTCAACAATGATGAATCCAACAGCCCCGTACCACACAGTAAAGGTATTCCAATTGTAATGACCGTCTAATTTCTCGTACGGAAATGGGAGACTCGGTATCCATGTCACCGACACGAGCGTGAAAACAGCAGCCTGCACAGCCAGACCCTGCAGACTCAGCGCATTTGGAAATGGTGCAACCAAAATCTCGCGAGCTTGACAGGAGATTCCCAGAACGCCTAGCGCCGTGAGAATTGGGTAAATGAAGATGGAGTGCACGATGTAAAAAGCTGCCGACAAAAATTCTCGACTTTGATAGTCGGTGGGTGGGACGGACTGGATAACCATCAGAGGAATGATCGAGATAAGAAAGAAGCTGGTGTAAGTGGCAACTAAGAGTATCCTGCGGTTGCTATAGACGAGAATCTGTATGAACCTAGGGGAACGAATATGAGCATCTACCCTGGTTAGTTCTGGACATTAGGATATGATCTCACAGTACAAGAAAAAGGAGCGTGGCTACAGCACAGTGCCACAAACTAAACCTGTCCCCTGCGCTTGTTGGGGAATGGAGAAAGAAAGGGTGGCCTTCTTGTTCATTCACAACAAATAGTATGAATATATAGATCGAGAGATGCTCAGTGGCGATAATCAAGTTCCACAAGACGTTCAGCGAAGAAACTCCATTAATGGTTCGTTTCCTCTGGATGAGCAATATCTGGGGAAGAAATGAACCGACGGCGAGAATCAGCAAGGTACTAAATAAGTCAGCAAAAATTTTGTGGAGAACCCTATCCTGAAGTATGCATACGCACGCCACCATAGAGGTAGCTCTGGAAGTGAGAAATGCCACCAATCGAACTCCGGTGACCTTGGAGGTGGCTCTGCAGGTGACATCTTGTGTTGTGAGGGGGTCAAGAAACTAGGGTATATAGAATGTAGAGGGCGAATGGCATCAATTGCCTAGGTCAGCTAGCAGCGTAGTATAAGTATTCGTAGGAGGATTCGGCTTTAACCAAGCGTTGGTATCAGACTGAGGAAAACGGAGGAAAGAAAAGAGAACTAGAAAACAAGCAAGGGCATAACCTTATATAAAGCCCAAGGTGCAACCATGCCAAGATGCGGCGGCCCTAAAATCGCACTTATAAAGGCAGCTAGAGGGATAATACAAACTAAATAAGCTAGCCATAGTAGCTCTATACGATGACATCGTTAGCGCTGAAATACTAACCGCCGCTCTCCGCCTGTCGTCGGGCTATCTTGCTGCCCCCTTGCGGTCTCGACTCTCGACATATCCATTCCATCTATATAAGCTCGAGTCCTCTCCCTCGAACGGCGACATGCTTTCTTTGCGGTGCTAGCACCACTGTGCACTTACAAGATGTCCGAAAGTAAGGCCTCAGTTGAGCAGTCATCTCAACAGATACCATTGGATCATTTTAATAAGGGACCAGGAGACGCACCGTTCACGTAGTTTTGGAAGCTCGAAATAACAGCATTCGCTCTGCGAGAGATCTTGCAGAAAATTCTAGCATTCAGGCTCCGTATCATGTCCGATGTGGCATTCAGATAGAGCTCCCAGTGAAGTCCTAACAATCTCGCGTGGGGTTCTACGGCGACATTCCCATGTTGTTAGCCATACAACCCGGATCCCAAAGGTAGTATCTAAATCTGTCACGTTGGAATAGTCGACGTAGAATGCTCTTCTGTCATTGAGCGAGTTGGAAACTCCTGTGAAATCCTGCCTGGTCGCTAGAGTCTGCGCATAAGATATCTTACAGTAGAGTAGCCCCGTTCGAAAATCGAAACTTAATCCGGGTCTGTCAATCAGCGTAGCCATTCCTGTACTGGAAGAGAACTGTAGCTTGATATAAACAACTTTATATACCTTATATTCGACATACATGACTGAGAGAGACCCCATGCTTATTTGCGTTGAGGAATACTTTGCATTTACTTTGCTTTATTAAGGGATAACCACTGGAGTACCATCATCCGAGTCATGGTATCTTCGCTGCCTATTTTCTACAGACAAAGTCCACCTTAGATCATACAAGAGTCAAGACAATTATTTTGTGCACGCACGCTATTCCAAACAAGGGATAAGGTACGCAGTGTACTTTTGACACGACCTTTTTTATTGGACAGGGGTATGATTAGTGATTACACGATACGGCCCACGTATAGGGGTTGTTTTTAAAAGGGGATTCTTGCCCTCTCGGACATTGAAGTCGATCAATTCTCTGCGGAAACAATTTGATAGGGTTGAAATTCTCAAATGACAACGGAATACGAGTTTGGCGGACCGTAAGGAAATGTCCTCTTCATCAAAATCAAAGCTAACAACTCGATGTCATACAGCCTGGGTGGCGCGGCCATCACCTTTGGCTTGCCGTTGCTGCTGTACATCTTTGCATTTGCCTGTAATGATGTTACTGGTTGCCCAATACCGTCTCTTCTAAACCCTCGCCCGCTCTCCTGGGAAAAGGTCAAAGCAGATACAGGACTACTTAATGCTAGTATGGACAATTTCTTCAGTTGGGAGGTGACATTTGTTACTGTTGCCTACTATATTTGGGGGCTACTTCTCTGGAGAATCCTTCCTGCCAAACAAGTCTATGGCACTAAGCTGGTGCACCATGGCCGTCCACTATCATACCGATTCAATGGTAATTATTGACCTCGTCACATACTCTTCTGTACATGCCAGAGCTAAAATCCTCAAGCATTCTCCGCAAGTGTGGTTACTCTAGCCATCTGTGCTGCAGGGACCTACCTTCAAGGCGCCGACTTTCCCCTCTGGACTTACATCACCGACAACTATGTGCAGCTTTTGACAGCGAACATCTTAATCGCATATGCACTCTCTGCTTTCCTTTATGCCTATAGTTTTACTGTGGACACCAATTATCCCAACAGCGACCTTCGAGAGTTAGCTGTCGGCGGTGCCACCGGTAATCCGATCTATGACTTCTTCATCGGCCGTGAGCTTAACCCTCGTGTCACCGTGCCGTTCTTCGGTGAAGTCGACATCAAGACCTGGTGCGAAGTTTGCCCTGGTCTGACTGGGTGGATCCTGCTCGATCTTGCCTTTGTAGCCAAGCAGTATCGCAACTACGGCTACGTCTCTGATAGTATCGTCTTCACGACAGCTGTACAAGCATATTACGTTCTGAGTAGCCAATACAACGAATCCAGCATCCTGACCATGATGGACATCACCACCGACGGCATGGGCTTCATGCTCTCGTTCGGTGATCTCGTCTGGGTACCGTTCCTTTACTCAACGCAATGCCGCTACCTCTCCGCCTACCCTGTCCATCTTGGATGGCCGAGAATCGCGGCTGTCAGTGCTGTATTCGCGCTAGGCATCTATATCTTCAAGGCCGCCAATAACCAAAAGCACGCTTTCCGCACGCAGCCAGATAACCCGGCCGTGGCTAATTTATCCTACATCCAAACTAAAAGGGGAACTCGGCTCCTCACGGCTGGATGGTGGGGCGTCTCCAGACATATCAATTACTTCGGGGACTGGTTGCAGGCACTACCATTCAGCCTGCCTACGGGACTCGCTGGCTACATGATTTTACCAGCAGGCAGTGTAACTGATGACTCGCACGCTGTTCCTATGCTGGATGGCCGGGTGGCTATTCAAGGACCATCGGCTGGCTGGGGCATGATCTTCACTTACTTCTATGTGCTCTACTTTGGAATCTTGTTGATACACCGCGAACGGCGAGACGATGCCATGTGCGCGAAGAAGTATGGTGATGATTGGAAGGAGTACAAGAAGATCGTTAGATGGAGGATATTGCCTTGGGTTTATTGAGTACATCTCTATGGGTCAGCTTAGTGGCTTTGGCCCAGAAGGGTTATGTCTCTTGTTCGACATAGATCCAAGGAGGAGTACAATGACATGGCAAAAAAAAACACGTCAGTGGGGCCATCTCTGAATTTCAACGTCTCGCACCTCGTATCCCTCCTTCATTCGCGTTAGAAAAGCCATAGGAAATTGCTAGTTATCTTGCAGACAACTAGAGGAGTCATTGCCTCCTAGGTATTGATAATCTCCGTGATCTTCCGCTGCATCAAGACACACCACAAATTCGATGTGAATGGTAAACTAGGGAGAATTTCAACACCCAGCTCTTTTATCTGGCGCAGCTCATTTTTGGAGGGATTCTGCCCTTGGAGATCCTCTTACATTTATACACACTAATGTTGTTGCAGAAATTCCACTAGAGGTAGATTAAGGCTGTTGTATTAGTCCATGGATCCTTAAACTAATTCCTTAAATGCATAGATCATTTCTTCTTGCTCTTTTTCTATGACTTCTAGAACCTAACAAAATTAGATAAATTCAGCCTCATCATTCTAATCACAGTAGGTGCGACCAAGGTCCAGATCCTTAAAAGATCGTCAGTCAAATAAATGTTTTGGCTATAGCAGAGGATGGGGTTACAAGCTGGAGCAGATTCAATGCAATGTGAAGTGCTAGTTCTGCTGAGTACCCCAGGGAGGTTCTTGTTAGGTTTCATAAAGTGACTAAGAGTAGTGTGCACCCATCCTTTTAGCAAGCACATCTGTAGCCATTATGCTTGTTCTCTGTGATTATATTTATCAGAAATGCTTAACTTTTCCCAATCTATGCGTGTGAGTTAGATTCTATATACTAGGGTATCACTCCTTTCAAAGTGATAAAAGTAAGGTCCTGAATCAGAACCATGCTAGTGCTGATAATTTTGTGTACTATAGGAGCAGCTGTGCCCAGTAGAAGCTAGTTAGGATTCACACCTTTTAAAATTAGCCACCTGGCTCTATCCAGACATGGACCTAGCAACAATACATTGATTATATATATTAATAGTTTCTATCCCTCTGTGTCTGGCATGTCATCAGACAAGCCAGCATCATACAGCTTTTGCATGACCTGGCAGGGTAGCCTGACTTGATGGAAGATGGGGTCGTGCAGTTGATCCGACATGGCGTCTCAGGAGAGGACCTTGCTACCGAACGTCAACCGAGGGATTTGACAAAAAATCCAGGCGCATCATTGATATATAGTTACTTGGATTTGGTTTATGTAAAGACATGAAGGAAGAGACGAGGAAAGGAGATGGAATCAAACGAGGGAAGTTTAGATATTGTAGGGATGACTAGCAGTATAGCCTCGGTCTTGCTCTTTGCAAGTACCAAGCATTTTACAACTTGATTGGTTCAAGGTTCTAAGATACGATGGCTGGCGCTTTGACCTTTTTACTATTAAGGTTATATATCTGTCCATTTCTTGTTATGCTGATCCCCTACTTCTGGCGGGTTTCCAGAGTGCTTCATGATTCGCAATACTGGACTGACCCTTCTCCGCTGCAGGGTCAAGGAATTGAGATACCATTGTTCCCTTAATGCCATTGTTCCCTACCTCGTACCTTTCCTCTGAGCACTGCTCGGCGTCATATATATACCAGCTAAGGAGCGCTCGAGATTGACCTGTCCTGCTCTTAGCATCCCTACCAAAGCAAGCGTACAACCCACAAAATGTCATATATACTGTAAACCCGACGAAGCTGCTATATACCATCATGCTCTCACATCCAACTCTTAGTAGTTCCTCGCACTCAGTAAATGTGAGTATAAGGCCACTAGTCGAATCTGTTAGTTACTCTATGCTATTGAACATATGTACTGGTAGGCCTATCTCCTCTTGTGCCAAACCGCTGGCTGGTCCAGACCCGCCAGAGGGCCAGATCCACCTCGTCGCCTCGGGTACTGTAAGGGTCGCGGAGGCCCGCAACCGTCTCCTCGCGGAGATGTGATTCAGAGTCATCCTGCAGTAGGAATTTCACGGCAGTCAGGTGACAGATGTCCCACATGTAATGTCAGAGATACGAAATCGCAGCCAGAGATAGACTGGGAATGTGCTCAGTGCCCTAGTGACCCTCACTTACCTGGCGACTAGTGGGGCCCAACATGTTTTTGGGAGTCAAAAATGCTGGAAATCTCGAAGAATCAAGTTGACAAAATGAAAAACATAAATTATCACTCCTCCAAGACCCACGGTTTAAATGGAGATTAGAAAAAAGTTGAAGTGACTAGTTGGCAGTCTGATTTCCATATCAATCATGGGATACTACATTAGAGTTCTAGTCTACCTGACTAAACAGCCACTCTGCGCACTCACATTTCAGCACCTTTCTCTAGCAGCAGCTGCACAACCTCCTTGTCGCCATAAGTATAGGCAGCCTGCAGCGCTATACCATAATTACCCCCCTGTATGTTCACATAAGCGCCTTTCTCTAGCAGTAGCTGCACAACCTCCTTATGGCCATGACAAGAGGCAGCCCGCAGAGCATTGCCATATACCCCACCCTGCACATTCACATCAGCGCCTTTCTCTAGCAGTAGCTGCACAACCTCCTTATGGCCCCCCTGAGAAGCAGCCTGCAGAGCATTACCATAATCACCCCCCTGCGCATTCACATCAGCGCCTTTCTCTGCCAGTCGTTCTACCGTACGTTGGAGACCTGCTAAGGATGCGTAGTATAATGGAGTGGCCATGTTTTCATATCCCCTCGGTTCTTGATGCCGAGGTCGATCGGGGTCAAAAAGACGACCCCAGACTGCATACGCTTCCCTTTGCTGGAAGAAGTTCAAGATGCTTTCTTGGACGTCCTTCTGAGTCTCGGCATGACTTGCGTGATCCATCCAATACCGCGCGGAGTACTGCGCTAGCGGAAACTGTGCATTGATTTCCGTCACTGGACTCTGCCCACCTAGGTACGACAAATATGCCAGGCACACCAGTGACATCTTACCGTGCGACTCTGACATATTCAAACGCCCTTGCCATTTGCCTTTCTGCTCAGAATGGATGAGGAACTCCCTCGCTGTCTGGTGGATAAACGACAATTTCGAGTCATAGACGCTGATGAAGAGACCGCATAAATTTTTCACAATGCTCTTAAAGACCTTTGGGGACCACAGTTTCGACTCCAGGTCAGTATAAGAAATAGACCGTTGCTTCAGCAAAGCTAGCGTTAATGCTGTGTTAGCTTCATCAAGTGTCAGAGGCCGTGCCGCAGCCAGAACTATCTGAAGGAGATTCTCTGTATAAATCTCGTTTTTGCTTCGGCCCAGGATCTTTTCGTATGCTTGAGACACTTCGGACGGCAGATCAGAGAGGAGTGCTTCCACATCACTCCGCCTGCCATATTCACTCGGATTTTGCTTAATGATGTCGAATGTGAGATGTAGCCAGAGGTATGTACGGTGTTCCATGCTCTTTAGTTGTTCGGAGATCTTTCGCCGGTCAACCTCCTCGAAATCACGCGCAATTTCATCAACCTTGGCATCGATGACTAGATTGATCTCTTTGCTGATTTGCGCAGACTTTTCATCGCCGTCAAAACGCAGGTACGCGGTCGCGTCAGAGAATCCTTTGAAAGATACCTCCAGGTGATCGTACGGGCGACCGGTGATCAGAAACTTGAGCTTCGAGAGCGGATGAGACGGTCGGCAGGGCTGGCAATAGAACTCCTCCAGCTTGTCGACTAATTGCTGCCTGCCATTCTTACTACATTCATCCAGGGCATCAAGGACGCAAACAATCTCTCCTGTATCTGGTGAGTGGGCGCAGTCCATGAGGATTCGCCACAGCTCGGAAAAGTTTTGGGCTAAACCTTTGCCGTGGTTCTTATGGCTGGGGAGTGCATGTCTAATCAGGCCACCAGTAGGATCATGCGTGAAAAGCTGGTGGAGTATTGCACACAAAGCGTTAGTGGTGTACATGCGGCGTTCGTCTCCGTCCTTGAAAAAGAAATAACAGACAGTCGATGTTGAGACGTTCGTAGACAGTCGATGCTCATCGACCAGAGCCCGCGACAAGACCGATTTTCCACAACCAGGCCCAGCAGAGACCCAAAGGAGACCAGAAGTGTTACTGTCCCGCCACTTGCGGAATCTGTCATCCTTGAAGAACCACTCACATGTGCCCTGGACTCTCGCAGGGTTGAAGTCTTTGTAGCCTTCATAATCCGCTGCGAGATCTTGAAGAAGGTCTCGCTCCTTCTGGTCTTCATAGTTCCTCAGCGTCTGTTTACGATCCCCCTCCAGAACCATCCGAATTTCATCAAGGATGCTCCGCGACTCCTGCATCTCTAGCAGTTGGCTGTCCCTATTCTGGCGAATTTCCTCTGCTTCGAGAGGAGAAATGTAGCTACTGCATTGTTTGCTCAAGTCACCGATCTTTGCTGCTTTCCCATCCCAATCATTCCAACCAGCCACGTCCTGCCATGCACGTGAGAGTTGAGCTCTAGAGAGGTGGCATATGACGAGCGCCTGATATTCAATGATGTGCGAATAGAGCTTGGCTAAGGGTTCCATAAGGTCCTGGTATCTTTGTTGATGTGAGGACCTGAGATACGTCTTTTCGCAGATATCCCAGTAGACTTGGACATCGCCAATCGAATTGAAGCCTCTCAACATAGCCTCATTTTCTGTAGTGCCGCTCGTGAGTAGCTGGTAAAGTCAGTATTGGCTTGGTAGTCGGACAAGCATTGACCTACAGGGAGAACCAATGAAACGCCGGACCATGCCAACGCTGCGTATGGCTGAGCGCTGAGAGCGTTCTTGACTACCGGGTCAGACCAGAGGAGGAACTTCGCCAACCTTTCAGCTTGCTCTCGTATCTTTACCTCCTTTCCCAGTAGCGAGACTCGCCACTGTTTCTTCTCCCGATCGTCTAACAGCTGCTTCACGATTGATTCAACCGACCGCGGTGTTAAGAGATCTGCGTCCGTTGCTGCATCACATTGCAGTGAGCCCAAGTGCTTCTTGTAGTCTTCTATCAACTCGGGCTCTCGGGCTTGCAATATCTCGTAAGCCCGAGTCCACGGTTCGAAGTCGCTCGGGTCAAGAGGGGTCACGTCAGAAGCGGATGGCTGAGTAGAGGGTTCCGGTGAGGCGGTAGCGGCATTCTGAGGCAGTGAAGCAGACAACCCAACCTGACCAGGAGGCTGTACGGTGGTTGTCGGGATTGACGAAGTTTTAGCAGGTCCACACCCTGGTGGCCCTGTGGTCGGAGGGGATAACCCGTTGCTTCCCTTCAATCCGCTGGTCTTTTTCTCCTTCCACACCTGTCTTATCTTGGAACGGAGGCCCATTATTATTTGATTTTATTTTTTTTTTATTTGTTCTCCTTTTTGTTCCTTGAGGGAGAGGGATGCGGATGGCTGTCCGCAGGAGTGCACATCAGGTAAACTCAACTTTCACGACTTTTGGGAGGAAATCGTGCGGCTGAGCGACCTTGTAGACGCCCAACGTCAGATGACCAATACAGATGCCTAATGAAGGAAAGAGCTAGCAAGCAGGGATTAGTTAGCCAGTAGGAGAGCCAGCGGAAGGTATCCCACATCGGGAGAAAAAGTAAATCTGAAACCTGTGAAATTTGCGTGGGTAGTTGAGGCAGGCTTCCCACTACCACTCTACGTTTCTCGATGGGGGTTATGATGACCTGGGCCAGATGTTCGCATGTCGAGAAGTCTTCAGTCTTCTCACTTCAAACCTCTGCTGAACATACCGGAGGTTGCCAGTTTGAGCAGCAGGGCGATGGCCCAGACGACCCCATTGCCTCGAACAATGCAACGGGTAATGAGGGAATCCTACTCAGTCGGCCTAAGCAAACTATCCGACAACACTGTGAGCAAGGCGGGCATCATGACACCTGTGGATACGGGCCCTTCCGGATGATCACCACAAACTTACAGAATACAGTAAGTACAGACGAATCTCCAACCCTTTCCATTTGAAAATGAGGGACGAGCCTCTATAGTGATAGCTAATTAGGACTTTTAAATCATCTATGACTAATCACAAGCTATACAGGTTGCTATTAGACCATAACTAGCACAACTCTTGCAATAGCGTCCTGCACACTACGCTGACGAATGCATGAAATGATGACACTCGGATTAGAAATTACATTGAGACAAAGAGAACAGGAAGATTCGATGCAGTCGATTGATTCCACTGTAGAGACTGTTCGGGTGCTTGACGGGAGATTAGGGCTGGGGAATTGCCGAAACGGGTAAAAGAGTGGTCATACTTCACAGCAGGAACAACACCGCGGCATGAGACGGGATCCACTATTGCTTAGTTCTTCGTCAGTTTATGGATTTACCACTTGATGGTTATTAACAATATTGTTTGCCGGCTCCTGCTTCTGTTCTGAGCAGTCAGAGATCAAAAAGGTCCCGATGCGTGCTGACTAAAAACTCCCCGAGATCTGCTCGGGGCAGTTTTCTTTGCCCTGATGTCTGCTGGCGATGGCCATTCCACGAAACCAAGTTACTCTCGACTCCCATATATTCAATCAATACAATCAGTAATCGATCATCTGTTCTCCTCGTGTCGGTCATTACAGAGCGCGTGATTCAGATGCTTGACTGGACCTTGGGCGCGAACTCCACAACTACCCCGGACCGATAGCCGTACCGGCGGTCGGCCGTATGTGTGCCTCATTCCATTACTTACAGGGAACACTGAACTTAATGAGGATACCAAACAGTACTTCCTTAAGCAGCTTATCCTCATGCAGACGAAGAAGCGTGCCGTCAAAGTACAGGATGTGAGACGCACCACTAGTACGCGCCCTGGAGACTGCATCTACCGTGCTGCAGAACTGGTGCTTGCAGAGTCACTTCAATGATTGGACTACCTTCGCGGCCAGGTGATACCCATGCAGCGTTATGACCGTTATGTTCTGGTATACGCGGATGTTAGAAGAAGCGAGTCTCAATTCCTGGAACTTCTTCTTTCTGCTTAATTAGCCTTTGGCCTTCAATCAATTCAACGTATTTCCATGTCAGTTTTCGCTACATGTTGCAGCCTTGCATTGAGACAGCATCTCTACTTGTCTGATTCCTTGACGTACAATATCCCATAACACACTTGTTAATAATCATCTGTCCTATATTATTTCCTGCGTCTTCACTCGGGAAACAATTTTCCCAACAGCGCCAACACCCTCGACAAACACTGACTGACCGGCCCGTCGCCCTCCCGACCATACAAGCCAGATCTCGTCCCCAACACCATCCCCAAGTCAAAGTCCACCACGACAGTGGCAGTAGCAGTAACAGTAGCAGTCCCACCGTTTGCCTGACCGCCCCCTGTCGCCTCCTTCTCACGGATATACACATCGCGCAGGAGAGCACTCAGGCGCGTGAGCACGGCGTAGATAACCTGTCGCGCGAGGAGGCTCTCCTCCTCAGCCTGAAGGGTGAGTTTGCCTAGCGCCATGGGTGATTTGGTGCATGTCCACGAGGAGCTTCCATTGGCGGTAGAAGGAGGAGCAGGAGTAGTGGTACCATTACCAGCGGCGGTACCTAGCTCATCATCAAAGAGATCAAGATCGTAGGCAGTGCAAGCTGCGTGGCAGAGGGAGAGCACCGCGTCGGAGAGATCGACGAGGGGAGTAGTTAGGTCTTGGCCGTAGTTGTGGTAGGGGTGTTTACAGGCCTCGATGGATTTGGAGAGGTCGGTGAGGGGTTGAGTGATGGTGGGGAGGAAGCTGAAGTCGAAGGGGCCTTTTGTTGGGAGGGTGGAGGAGAGCTGCTTGATTTGCGGTGGGCAGGGGCAGGTTGTCGCCATTTTGGTTATCTGTATCTATAGTGAGTTTTCTATTCCCATATGAATTCAGATATCTTGGTGACTTACAGTGGGTCATGGAATGGCACGATTTGGATGTGTGACTAATTGAGGTGAAGGATACAAAGAAGTGGTTATCATCATGCATGACTAATTAGTTGGATACTGTTCTAGTATGTTCCCTCTTATATACCTCTATAAGCATCCCTGCTTTAGTACGGTAAGATACTTATATAGCCTGCTCTGCCTTAAAATATGTACAAAAGGAGAGACATGGTCAATTAGACCAAGCTTATTGTATATATTTCTAGCACTAAATGGGAAATATATACTGAAGCACTGTCTTACAATTGAGTGTTATGGATATATGAAAAGCATATCCTCTGGTGTAATCGACAAGCTCACTATCCTTCTCATAGTGTTTGCAAAAGACAGACCAACCTATATATCCCTTCGCGCGCACTATCTGACAATTCCATACCCAACTGCTGCCATCACCCGCTACTTCTGTATTATTGCCGATAACCCGGCATCCCGAAGAATCTCGTCTCGCCGTTCTCCCCGATAGAGCAAAAGACAGAAAAAAGAGAAACAGATAAAGCCCAGAAACAAGGTGTGTAGATAGCACGTATCCACCGCACATACAAGCTGACAGGTCCGGTAGTACATCAAATGGAACACGACAATAGAGGCGAGGAATCTATGGTACGTCAATCGAGGCAGTCAGTGACTGAAATTTGACTCACAGGAAGGGATGCTTGTAGAATCCGGCTTTTTGCATAAGATGCTCGGGAAAGCCTATGTAAGAGGAGACGACTGCAGCCATTTCCTTCTGTTGAGACGACATCGGGTGAGATTGGACGGAGGGCTTGGGTGTCTTAGAGGTTGGAGATGAATGAGCCATTCTTGATTCATGGCTTTAAATGAACACAGACTGATCAAGACATGAGGTGCAAGTTAAACAGAATGAGCCGGGAATTTTATCAGCTGTTGCCTGCTGGCCTATTATGTAAATAATGGATCTAAGCTTGTGGCTGTTTCTAAGCCTTCTGGGCTCATCAGTGGGTCCTATCCACTCTAAATTAGGGTAATACTAGGCTACGATGGGAAAATGTACATAGCAAACCGGTACTTAAAATTGCAAGATAGTATAAAGCTGTAGTCCAAAACAGTCCCTGTAGGGTTAAGGGATAGTACATTAGTTCTGCCCTTGCTAGCCATTAGGAGGTGGTTACAGACTTTCTCTTGGTTCAAAAGATTATCCATCAATCGTTAAAAACCGCCGAACTCATTTCAAAAGTATTCTTTCCGAATATTGATCGAAGCCCAAATGGAACATCTTTGCGCAATGGCACGTGACAAGCTCGAAAGTTATACTGCTTCATGAATACTCTGCTCCTCTGGCAGATGGCACTGAGTCCGCTGTGGTATAGCCGGCGCGATACCGTTTAGTAGGGTGGAATCAAGATGAACAGTCCTTAATGGTTTCTGAGCCAATCGATGCATGTCCAACACAAGAGGAACCTTCACAGTATGCTCGATAATTCTCGCACACTTTTCAAATATTGGAATTCCTAGGGAAGCCGCTGCCCGCTGGCCAATTATACCGATACTTACGGGGGATTATTCGGGATTTTAAAAATCTTGCAACTATAGCAATCTCTCTTTTAACTGAACACTAAGGTATATTGAGAAGGGTCAATATGCGCATGTTGTGTTAGGATCTCGGCGTTTTCCCCGAGAGCGGCATACAGAGGGACGGAGGACTGCCGAGTCGGTCCTCGGCCGAGTGCGGGGAAACGTGGGGTTAGAATTATTTCATTGGAAGAAGAATGGCAAAGAAAATGTATATCGCAAGTCGCAAGTCTATGACAATAGGATTAAGCAGCCTTCCCTGTAGACCTCAACATATCCATACACCTCTCAACAGCCTTCTGCATCTCATTCGTCGCCTCCTCCAGTACAGCCGTCAAGGGCGCCCGCCCCGACTTCTCGCGCTGCACCCGCACATACTCATTATTCAACACCTTGTTGATATTCACCTTGGACACCCCACACTCAATGCACTTGGCAAAGATCTCCGGCGTGAACGGATCCGCTCCATGCAGCACAAGCTTGACCCGATGCCCAACCGCCTCCTGAATGCTCTTCAACCGATCATACTCCAGCCGGATCCCCCGCGGCCCATACTCGCCATGCACGTTCCCAAACGCCGGAGCCAGCCAGTCAATCCCCGTATCCGCGAACTCGCGGCTCTCCTCAGGAGTCGTCAGTAAACCTTCTAGGTCAGCTGTGTCCGCGACTCCGTCCTCCCCGCCCTCGATCCGCCCGGGCTCTGCCTCCGTCGCGATTCCCCGCTCGTGGCAGTACGCCACGAGTTCCCGGGTAAGCCGCAGGTTTTCTTCCTTCTCGTAGTGGCTCATGTCCACCATGATGCTGTCGAAGCCGCCGAGGTCTGCGGCGTAGCGGATGATCTCGGGGGTTTGCGCGTGGTCCATGTGTACGGCGACGGGGACGGAGGCTTTGCGGGCTGCTTCGGCGGCGGCGTGCACGAGTAGGCCGTCGGCGTAGTGGATGGCCCAGGGAAAGAGGAGAATCATGGCTGGGGAGCGCTTGGCTTCGGCGGCGCGGACGGTGGCCAGGATGCCTTCGAGGTTGTAGCAGCACATGGCGGGCACGCCGTAGTGGTTTGAGGCGGCGTGGTCGAGGATGGAGAGGGCGCGGTTGGAGGCCATTTTGGAGGCCATTTTGGTAGAAATTGGTGAAGATGAGAGAGGAAGATGGGGTTGAGAAGGATTGCAGTACCATTGTAGGCTCAATCGGACATAGGTCTTTTTATATATGGGGATGTTTACTGCGGAGGATAACTCCCCCACTCTCTGCGCGGAGTTGGTCCGACTGACGTCAATGCGCATTTGGCATCCCGCGCATTTCAGGAGATAATTCAGACATTAATTGAAGGCATTACATAGAAAGATCTTAGTACAACTGTACAATTACTGGCCAAACATCTTGATCACGCTCGTGCTCGCTTCCCCTCCGAGTCCGTGTCTCCGTGCCATCAGCAACTTTTCCAACGCCGCATTCCCCAAATGCAGCGGACAATGCAGATCCCTCGCCTTCTGCACGACCTTCTCCATCTGTGCCACGGCTTCATCGAGTGTCTGTGACCCTTCAGGAGCCTTGTTCCCAATTCTCCCCTCGATCATCTCCAATCCCTTGTGCATAAACACTTTGCTTGCACCAGCCGCATCGCTGACTAGTCGGTGGAACATGGCGAGATCGACGTTCAGATACCGCGCAAAGGCAATAGCCTCTGCGGCTGCCACGAGGTTGACCCCGAGCATCAGATCGAGGACGAGCTGCAGGGCAGCAGAGGGATCCTCCGCGGTGCAGGCCACGTCGGCAAGAGGCTTCGGGTAGTACTGGCGGACCATGGCCGAGTCGTCTTTGGGACCGTAGCCCTGCAGCAGCGCCGAGAGGTAGACTTGTTCAGTGGTCGAGCAGAGAGGGGTCGGGAAGTGGTGCTGGCGGGCAGAAGTCGTGATAATACCCTAGACAGTCAGTATCTGTAGAAACCACACCGTAGAGACAACTTACCACGTCCTTGAGAATAATCGTCAGCGCACTGGCACCGGGGTTCCAGTCCTCCTCCACCATGCGCTGAAGCCGGTTCTCATGCATCCACGTCCACGCCTCAGAACCGATGATCTTCTCGGCGGTAGTCTTCGCATCCAGCCCCAACTGCGCCGCGAAGCCCATCGCCTCACTAGCGCCCAGGATATGGATTCCCGCCAGCACCTGATGCACCATCTTCATGTTGCTACCGGCGCCAACGCCGCCGGGGACAAGGTACAGCTTGTTCTTGTCAGACATGACCTGCAGGATCTCGCGCCCGCTGTTCAGCGCCTCCTCCGACGCACCAGCCATGATGGACAAGGTCCCGTCGGCGGCGCGCTTGGCACCCCCGGACACGGGACAGTCGATGAAGCGGATATCCGCACGGCCGTGGGACTGCAGCTCTGCAGCTACGGACTGTGCATAGGAAGCGGGAACTGTGGAGCAGAGAAGGAGGGTGGCATTTTTCGGGAGGTCTATTCATCTCAATATCAGCTTTGTTCCTAATGATACATATTGGAGAAAGTAACGTACACTGGACAACACCGTCATCCCCAAAGAGGACCGATTGCGCCTGCGGCGCCGATGCGACCATGCAAATATAAAAATCCTTCCCCTCTGCCGACTCCCGAAGCGACGACGCGGGAATTCCTCCCTGGGACTGGAATCGCTGTACTGAGGCGGGGAAGACATCGAAGCCGACGACGGGGTATCCTTCGCGGACGAGGTTGGTGGCCATGCCGAACCCCATGGCTCCTAGGCCGACAAAGCCGATGGTAGGTTTGGACATTTTGGTTGATCTGATATTTTCTGGTTTTACAAAGTTCGAATGTAGGATTGAATTTGTGGTTTCTCCGTCTGCAGAATCCGATGAGATTGAGGTGTTTATAAAGCGCGGGGGAAAGGTCCAAGCAGTGGGGGAGAGTGGGATGAATGACGGCTGTCGGAGTTGGTCCGAGATGCACTCCTCCTGCCTAATTTGGTGATGGCAGAGTGATTATTCACGATTCTGCTATTGTAGAATCATGGCAGAGAATATGGTAAAGAATAGTGACGGAATTAGAGAGAATGACATGAGATTCACGCGATTAACCTGCAAATATTCACGTAATGGAGAATAAGCGAGAATACGCGAATAGATTCACGTATTAGGACTCCAAGAGAAAGATATATAGCCCCTTCTTCTCCTCGAGGGTCTTCTTTCTCTCACCATTCAGGCAGTTCTGACTTGTCTTTGGAAGTCCGAGAAAGCCATATCGCATTTACTTTTTAAAATACCTCTTTCTTTACGTTCATGCTACTATTTCCTCAGTTGGTCATCAGGGAGTGACCTTACAATCACCCCCTTGAGATGCGTGCGCTCAGCGACTCGTAGCAACAGGCTACTTGACCGCTTACACAACCCGCTTGGTCACTTCACTCGTCGGCAGAGGATTCATCCCTGCGCGAGGTGACATTGCAATCTGTGAGCCGGCCCTGGGCGTTTCTCCCGGGGGCCATCGCATTGAAGAGGACGGACCATTGCGACATGCCAAATAGCAGGTTACCCAACAACGTGGGTGCCTGGCCTTGGACATACGGCCTGCGCTCGCTCCAAATGGATTGAAATCAACTCACGAAGTTGTGAAGAAAAAGGTATGTTGAGCTTGCAGTTCTAAAGTCGTCGTCGACTAACAGGCAACAGAATGCGCCTAAGCAGGGGCGGAGCATTAATGCCCACTGAAACAACATCGCTGAACAACAAAGAACGAGCCGTGGCAGGGTACACGTCCATCGTACCCTTCTGGAGAGTTCGAAGAGGTGCCCGTCCAGCAGATACCGGTCCAACAGGGCCTTTGCCAGCTGAAGCTATTCTTCCCCCGAACAACTTAGGTGAGTCTATCCGATGGAGCGAACAAAATCTGATGCTAAACGACGACAGTGGTATCGCCTCTTCAGAAAACAACTTGCAATGGAAGGTATTGCCTCCTCCTGGATCTGGTGGTTCGTTCCGGTCGGAACGGCAACACCAGTGATCAGGAAGAAGGCACCTGGAAGAAAGCGCGGTGCGAAGAAACCAAGTCTCTGCTTCCGACTACCACTGATCAGGTCAATTATCACCTGATGTGTCACTCTCCCCGGTGCCATTCAGCAAAGAATTTCCATGGCACTACGGGCCTTATCTGGCTGCGCGACATGCAGTCTGCAGCCGAAGACTTGTCCCCGTTCCAAAGACAATTTAACATTTATCAGCACACTTGGGAATCGACGATATTGGCCCGAGAGCCTTCGCAAAAGCTGAACGAAAAAGCTGCGAAACGACAAGAAATCGCCTGAGAGCCGAGGCTGAACCGGAACAACATATGACAATCTCAAGGGGTAGTACTGCACCACCCTTCGAATACGGTCCCGAAATGTATGGCATGTTCCTCGATTTCTTGCCAAAACAATTCTTGGGGCCCCTTCATCCAACATATGTCTGACAAGGCATTGTTCACATTTGCCCCGAGGCATTTGCAGCGTGACGTCCCATTCAGCATCAAATCAAGATACGGAGAAGTCACTCGGTATCCTTCGCCAACGTGCCGGCAGACTTTGACAGCTGAGACGAACGACATAAGGGACCCAGTCCTGTGGAAACTGAACTGCGTGGGAGTATGGCATACTTCGTGGGTCGCCCTCTTCAAAACACTGCGATTGAAATATTAATGCGATGACCAGGTTATGTCTAGAACTCACCCGGTATCTAGTACCTCGTTACCGAGGGTTCTGATAAACGCCCTCCCAATATCGAACAAGCTCTTCGCTCGCACCCTGGCATAACTGGAAGGAAAAGACACACAAGGTACGTTGACGGATTGTGTTTGTACATCTTGAGGCTTCTTCACTGACATTCAGTAGACCACTCAATACGACCAAGTCCTGGTGGGTCTGTCATATCTTCGACCAACTCGGAGAATGGCCGGTCTGCCGCTTTGCTACACGCATGCAGGCAATCTGTGTATGTTTCATGGACGGCTGCCATGCAGTTATTCATGACTGCCCTGGAAATGTGCGCCAAAACCAGCGCTTCGGAGCGTCAAGGTGAAGCACTACCTTGTTATTCAGAGAATGACTCAAAATTGTCATGACCGTTATAACAAACGGGTTTGCATGCCCAACTCTGGCTTGAGACTGTTTAGACAGCTCTGCTGAGCTACCTAAACCCCGATCAGCCAGCGTCCATTGTACGGACGTTCGGCAACAAGAGAATCTTTATGTATCACCTCAACGTGAGGAAATCGTCCTCAAGTGATATTCGTCTTGGGCTCGCGAGGCCATTCCTCCGAGCCAACTGCCTTGTTATTTGGCACGTTTTGATATTTCTAGGCTGGGGGCTTTTGACGCTGTGAGTGTTTCCAAAAAAATAATCAGTTCATCTGGCTTACTTCGTTGTCTCCAAGTCGCAAAATGGTTGACAATACCTCTCAAAAACATTCAACGCCTGGAACATGAACATAAAATTACAGATACAGTCTACCCTCACTTCAAATACCTGCAAGACAGGCAACATTTCTATGTCGACCTCCTTATTGTCGACCAAAACTGGCGGAGCATGCTCTATACGAGTGGAACCTGTTGTGGTTTTCAGTCGGGACGATGGATACGTTGCTTGGATCGCTGCCCAGCATGCGTTCGTCGAGGGAATAGGTTCACCGACACATGATAACCGACTATAAACAAGTATACTTGCAATGGCCGGTCTGTGACAGTTGCCCAATCGAAACCACAGTGTACATCGCGCACACTGGACGGCAAACCCAAACCTTGGAGATACTCTGCGCGATTCCCCAGCGGTTAAGCGTGACCATATCAAATTGGGAAAATATTTCCCCGACCTTCTTCATGCCATTTTCGTTTGTTGACACTTCCTTTGTTCTACACACCATGCTCTCAACTGGGGAAAGACCTCAGCGGTGCGTTGGGCATACGATAGACAGGATTGGGTCAAGCAGCCATGTTTGCGGATATGAATAATCAAATTCCACATTGGTGTTTCTGGAATGTACAGCATAAATTCGTTCCAATTGAAATCAGTCTCTATTGTTTGCGTGCTATACTCTCCTCTTCACCCATGGACACATCTGAATGCATGCACCTCGCCCGTACGGCCTTGCCTTTGGTCAGCCGTCGACAGCAGAATCACGCATCCAGGAGGTGGCTTGCGTTGTGATAGTTCTCATATGGCCTTCGATTCGTTTATTTATAGGTGGGATGATCCGGTCTCAGTAAGGCAACGACCTTCTATGGTCTGATCTGCCTCGACTCACCCATCCGTTGAAAAAACCTACAACGCTAAGAGCAAGGCCTTGCAAATCGGAGTCGTGCCAATATGGATTCATGACTGTATCCAAGAGTGGTTTACAAAGGTCCACAGTCCGCTGAAACTCGACCCTGGCAAACCCCCTCCTCATGGTCGTACTTTCTGCCATTGATTACTGTCAGTTAAGTTCTCTTTTGCTCGATGTTTGGATCCATTCAAAGTTGGTGTAGACGCTAGCCTACCAGTACACAGTGCCATTTGCTAGTGTTCTGCCAATGAAAACGAACCACAATATCAGGTGAAGAACAGAATCAACAAACACCGTCGAAGGTCACCATTATTTGATTGATCTCGGTGCACAGGGCCCAGATTAACTCAGTGCATGCAGAAATTAGCATTGCCGGCCAACAATAGCGATGAGAAGCCCTTCCGCGTGTTTGATTGGCACAACATCTCCCCCAGCGTTGGAAGTTTGGCCAAGGAAATGACACGAACGAGTTTCAACAGCACGAGAAAGACGAATGGATTGTCTTTCATTTTCATTATATTCCACGGCCTAGCATCTCAGAACTTTCTGACTGAAATTGTTCCTTCTGCTGGCTTGGACTGTACGTTCCCGTCTGCTTGACGGCTTTCGAGGACAGGAGAGCGCACGACACAATGGCAATCTCAGTTACTCTCAGCAATATCGGATGCGAGCTCGGAGAGCACATGGAGTTTGGAGCCAATGGAGAGCGTACCGGGTTCGCGGAGACCAGCGAGCGTGAGAAGATAATTGACTTCATCATTGGTATGCCAATACCACCTGTGCAGGTTGGACTTCTGTTAGTGTCGACCTTTTCCCTGTGTCCTTCCTACGCCGATTCGCACTACGGAGATTTAGGGCTCTAGCGCCTAATTCACAGCCAAGAAGGTCATATCCGCATCTACTTATGACCAAAGATGTCTGGCTGATTGAAGGGCTGCACACGTCTACGTCGTCGCCATTGTGAAATGGTCGGCAATAAGCCAGTCTCGGATGAAAGGCCGAATTGAGGCGGATGGGCACTGCATCTCCATATTTGCAAGTCTCTGAGGAGAACGAGATGGCATGAGTACATTCCATCATATACTGAACACAATATGTTGTTATCTAGCTTGATATCTCTTACATGAGATAGGTGAGGGGGAAAGACCTCGATGCAAGAGTCCACCTTGAACATAGATAGATAACTATACAAGATTGACGAGACGTTCCTGCGGATGCACAAGCTGATACTCTTCTTTATTCCTGTCTCAAGAGGCCTAGAAGAGATTACCCTGGATTCCACTCAATGGAAGGAGTGGCTGACTCGTAATCTTTCTGCCAAGGTTGTATTCGCCAAGGTCACAGTCGAAGAGTTTTGACGCTCTAGCCCCCGTCCCTTCATAGCTTCTGCAGAAGTCTATACACTTATGCCGAAAATGCACAATCGAGTTGGGATGACCATCTTTATCTGAATCCAAATGTACTTCTACATGAAGTCACATGGCAGCATGTTCACTTGCGTCTTCAACCGAAAAAGCTTCTGTCAGAGTATCCTTCAGCACCAGAAAGTGCACCGTCGTTTCCCTTTTACTTTCACATCCTTTACCCTCTCGCTGCGTGCCTGAGAAGTCCTACCTCATTCCGCCAAACACCCAACGGCAATCCGGCCAGTGTCCCAAAGAACAAACTGGACCCGGATGGCGACGAAGCATTTAGCAGACGAACAGAATTTTGCATAATGGACTCGATTATCCTAAACCAAGTACTGTTAAAAAGCTCCTGGCGAACTGCTCTCGGTTCTCAAATAAGAAGGTAGCCTGTACAGTTCACTAGAAGAAACTAGAGCATATTCAAAACAATAGCAAGTTAGATCACCGTATGAGGTTGGTTCTTTCAGAACGAGTCAGAACAGGAAGCGTTCTACTTCAATTGCTCGATCTGAATATCAGGAAAGGGATGATTGGGGTTCGGCGGCATATCAGACGAATCTCGATGTACGAACAAAGCAAAGAAACGGTTTTCTGGAGCATCCCATTCATGGTTCACGCGACTGGAGATGGCTTTTATCATCTCATTATACCACGGCCACTTAGGGTCCTTGCTGGGAAGCCACAGCTCACTCAGGGGCAGTTCATCGATGCATAACACCATAGCAGGACTCCCTTCTTTGAGGGCAGTATCGCCGCTGGGAGGGTCTTGATAGTCATGGTACGCCTGGTAAATTGGCAATACTGCACGTAGTGTGAAGAATGTGCTCCACATGAGTGCCGCGTACTTGCCTAAATACAATTTCAGAGCTTGGTTCCAATACTTGTCATCATCGTCCTGGCAGCCCGGTGGCCGTATTCGCTCAGTTTCATGGTGAACAGCTTGTGTAAATTCTGCAAATGCCTTCCATAGGACATTTGTGAACTTCCTGAGCGTGTCGTTGGATGAGCGGAACGCGATCCCAGTCTGCATGTTTAAAAATGCTCGAGGACCGATGCCAACATCTCTGCACAGCTTAACATTAACGAGACTAACAGCTATGAAGCACTCAAGTATCCGTTGCCAATCCGGGAGATCTTTTAATGCGGAATTCGCCAAAGTATAGCTTTCAGTTGAATACCACTGGAGATGAGTGTTGTCCCCCTGTGACTGGAGGTACACAACATATGTGTAGCCTTGTACGGCCATCTGCTGCACAAAAAAGCTCTTGCCATACCCTCCAGCGCCCACCAGAGCAGTATAAGGCGCAAAATCGCGGTGAACGCCATGGGCGTTGAATTCATAAAATCGATGCAGGATCTCCCCGTAAAGAGGGCCAGTCGCATCATGTAGGGAACGCCTAGGGAAAAGACCATCTTTCCATCCATGGACAGGCAGGCGGTGCCAGTCAATTGGCAACAATCTTAGCAGCGCTTCATGGTAGCTGGATAGCCTTTTCATCTCAAAGTATGGGCTTATTCTCATTAATTCGGCGTATGTATGGATCAAGACGTCTTCGGAAAATCGGGCAGTGTACACAGTACAGCCGTACGAAATACCTTCCCAATCACCCTTCCTCAGATATCGTAGTACAACATCCAGATACTCCTTGGCACCTTCTTTCAGGCAAGCAGGGAGATCGGGTTTGGTTTTTGAGCCGGGTGGAGTGATGTAGCCCTTCACATCGTTATCCAGATTGAAAAGTCTCACAAAGTCGTCGACTGTTTTGCAATTCCTCCACTGTCTTCCAAATTGAGGCTTAGGGGGCTCAGGCATTGGCTCTTCCTTTCCGAACTCGGCTACACAGAGTGATTGGTTATGACTGTCCAAAGCTGGATCGGCCCGCAAGACTGGCTCAGAAAGGCGGTCTCGCAGGATGTTATAGCAATGGTAGATCCTGTAGGAATCCAAAGGAGGCATGTGTGGGGTTTCGCGCAGCAGTGATCCGAAAAGCCATATCAGTTTATCCACGCTCTCGTCGACTACTGGGAACTCGAACCATTTAATACCTTTTATACCAGCCTGTTGAAGCAATTCCTGAAGGGTCCTCATATACTCTTCTGCTCGGTGCTGTAACCATTCAGGAAAGCCTCTGTTAGGCGGGTTGTAGGAAGCCCTGAAATCCCGTATGCAGGCGCCATCCAAGTAAGAGTACGGATATGTTGCTCGAACCCAGGAGTCAAAATCAGAGCAGTTCCTCCATCTCTTTTCCACAGGCAAGTAACAAGTATCTGTATCGTTTGACTTGCTTTTGGAATCCTCTTCCTTTTTTCTGAGCTTTCGGCGACGCCATCTGCGCGAAAACAGGCTGTTGAGCTTCGTAGTGAAAGACATTGTGAGATGTTCGCTAGGAGTGATAAACTGAAGGAGAAACCGCAGGGTATAGCATGACGCGCATGTCGTGCTGGAGATGAAAAGTCTTCAAATTAGAGATGATTACCATGGGATGACGTGCACAAACAGAGTATGATGCTGGTGCCATGGTGCAATCGGATGAATCGTATTTGAGGCCAGCGCGGGGATGAAACTGCATGAGCACGAAAGCTCGTCAATATTGCTACAAAAAGAACGGTTGGAAGGAAACTGGGGCAACGATAACGGCAAGCTAATTTGATCGTCGAAGAACGAGAAAGTGCCAGCTTTGGAGTCACGCGACAAGTGCCTTAGGCAGCAGAACAGTTGACAGGATGTAAGACGTTTATGCCATTATTTGGTGCACCGCATAGCTCTTTCCTATACTGCCAGGCCGACAACCGAGGTATAGGGAGGCTAGTTCTCGTCTACTGCAACTTGGCTTCAAAAGTAAATAATTCCCTACGTTTGCTGTTTCCAAATCAATGGCAGAGGTTCAGCTACAGGATTCAGAGAGCAGGGCCGAAGCAGAGTGCTAAAAAGGACGAGTCAAATAGTGAAATCGAAAGTTGGATAGTCACACTGAGGGAATACAATCAGTACTCAGTAGTAGTCAGCTCTGACACATGCAATATATGTGTGCATTTCATTCTTTACCTAGTATAAAGAACCAAGACTGATTTCAACTCACATCATCGCTTTGCCCATAACGAAGGGAGCATACATCAAGCACAGACATGCGGCTCCAGCCTCCATATTGCGATGCATGACCTCACTTAATGTCGATACGTTTGCTCACAGAAGATTCCGCTGTTTTCGGGATGGTAATCGAAAGGACACCGTCCTTCAAACTAGCATCGATACCATCGCGATCAACACTGCCAGGAAACCGAAACGAACGTCTGAACTCTCCCACTGAACGCTCAGAGCACCACCAGGATTGTTCAGGATCTTCCGATGTTGACTCTCGCTCAGAACGCCCCTTGATGGTGAGGATGTTGTCGTCGCCCAGTTCAATATCGATGTCTTTCTTGTCCACTCCCGGAAGCTCTCCGTCGAGACGATAGCTGTCTTTTGTCTCGCGGACGTCAAACCGAGGATAGTGGCCCAGTACATCATGGCTGCCCACTGGGCGGTTCAGGAAGGACTCGAGGTCATTAAGCGCTCGAGACAAGGATGGGAAGCCAGCGCCAGGGTCCTTTTGATTCCTTTGCATCAAAGACATTGTCCTGGTCTGCCATGGCTGGCGCGGCCGCACGGAACGGAGAATTGGAGGGCGCGTAGCGAAGTGTCTCAGAGGAAAGTTCAAAAGCCTGCGAGAATACATCTTGGTCTGATTTTTGGTGTCATCTTCTGTCAGGTGAAGATAGCATATATGCCTCCATATATATCTTCATGGAAGCGTACAAACGTCATATTGTATTTCATCGTGAAAGTTCGAATCATGCCTCTCCGGAAGCCTCTAGAAAGTACATCCCCGCTGTGTGCAGCTGATTGATCTATATGCGTAGATATGGTACTTCTGTGGCGTCCTGGGATAACAGAAAGTGATGGTTAAGACATCATCGTTCCATGGGATTCCAGCCGTTAGACGCCATGTGACTATGGACAACTCATCATCTCACCGTCTATTACAAGGCCCCGGGTTTATCTTCGCTGGCATCCTTAACATTACTCTTGTTAGGATACTGTTCAACTATCAAAGCTCTCCGAGAGATGGCCTGCGACCGCCAAACTTAATTTAGCCGTATCGGCAAGCCGTACGTAAAACGGACCAGGATCATTCTAGATGTGGCGATCGACAGTTTGATGTTCGTCTACGATGGTCATGAGACCCTTGTTCCACATTCGAATTACTGCTGGCTTTTATTATTCTCTTGCCCATTGTGCCACCCTGGTATGTAGCATAATTCCTATTATCATCATTGTAATGGGCATGATGCATATTAGATAGGTCTACGCCATAGTGTAAATTGAGACTGAATGTTTCAAAGGGATGTACTGTTGCATCGCGCTGTAGGAGCAGTCAAAGTCTCCACACTGTTGTAGAAGGTAGAATGTTATCAGAGTGCCAGGAGCAAGGAACAGGAATCTTTATAACAGCTGCCTGATCTTCATCCCCTAGCCAAGTGGGAATACTTCGACATGTCAGTGTATGGTCATAAAAGGCTCAGGAACCACGAAGTTTCCCACAGATTTCTCTCATATGTTTCTAAGATCATGGGTGTACCGTGTACATACACTGTGAGCTTTAAATTTAAATAGTTTCCCGGTTCTTCATTTGACAAAGCGAAACGCTGGCTGCGTGCTGCCGATCCCACCAACTTGACACTTTAATCCTGTTGTTTTGTTTCGCCCCTGAGAATCGGGCAACTAAGGAATCGAATGACCATCAGCTTTTGTCGATCTCAGGTGCCAAAAGGCCTGTGAACTCACCTGGTGTTGGAAGGACACTCATCATTCAACGTGCTGCATCCTAGCAGCTCGACATGTCGACATTCTTTCGATAACCCACGAGTAGGGCCAACGAAGGCTCGTGGGCCTGATGGACGCGGAGGCAATGTGACGCACATTCGACCAAAGTCAATGGTGGAACACATTTCTGGATCCTTCAACATACGACGGAGGGCCATAGGATTCACACTGCTGTAGTTCTGGGTGCGGAAGCGACCCTGTCGTCGACGTGTGTCAACCGTGGCTGTTGACTCTGGGTCAATGTGTCATGGCATCCTTTTGTGGTGTAGCAGTATTTGGAGTTGGGGGCAGAAGATTGGAAACGGCCAAGGCTGAATGATGCCATAGAGGGTCAGCTTAATTGCCAAGGTCAATGTGTTGGAGAGGCCAGAAGGACGTACTCCCTGGTGGTTTAACAATCTGGGTTGAGCTCTTCGTCAGTTCTGGGCTTGTTCCAGGTTCTTGGGCAAAGATGATTGAGTATATAGACCGACTGAGCAGATTTAGTGCTGATGCCTGCAAGAAAGAATGAGGTCCAGTGGGCACAGTTGATCCAGATACCGGAGGGGACGTTTCTCATACAAACGACTTCCGAAATGGAGTAACAAGACGAATGGAAGCTCCGAATATATAGTCAATCAGTCTCCTTTAGAAACCACCATTAGCTTGCAAAGGAGACTGAGGATCGAAATAGCCAGTTTTTGGGGAGGCGATGCCAGTTGAGTTGGGAACAGAAGAAAGCAACGCAATGGGCTGGTCGTCGAAATGGCAAGCGCATCGGGGGCCTTAGGCCACATGGAAATTGATCGCCTCAGGCACGGAGCACCTGCCTCAAAATCGACCTTGACTTACTCAACACATGCTCTGAGCACCTACTTACTTGATACCGTTGCAATGAGGTGCGAGCTGGACTCCCATCTGATTTTGTGTCGAGCATACAGACTGACAAGACAATGGAAGACAGATCACAGCGTTCTCGCCAATGCGCGGTATATCAATTCCAATACCCTTGAAGTGCTTCGATATCGCCTATCATCAACACCCCGTTTTCACTGTGCGCAAGAACGATACTGTCACGACTGTACAGATACCGTTTCACTGGCCTGCCCTCTCTCTGTCGTGAATAGACAATCTTTGAATATCCGTGCCATAGTTGACAGCTATGACATTGAACCCGTCCACGTCAGTATCAAGATCGGTTGGCGCTGTCCCTCCTGGCTGAAGGTCAACCTCAACATCGGGATCGTTATCTGTGAATTTCTCAAAGCTTAATTGAAAGTACAAAGATGGAATAGCATATTGGATCTTGTTATTGCCAACAAGTCTGTGTGACTTCGACACAGACAAAGACCATTCCTCTGGCAGTCTCCATCAGCAAAAGATTCAGGCAACGAGGCACAATCAAACAAAAAGACAGCCAAGACAACTCCTCGTATAATAAGTTTTGACTGTGACCCGTTTACTGCTCAACCCGAGATCGTCAAGTAATGTTCCACTGCTGTACGAAGGAACTTATCCCTTTTTTAGTTGCTAAGGTAGTATCACGAACACCCCTATCTCCACAAAATTACAGATCCATGGATTGTTGAACCCATATATCACACTAAATTAAACTACTGTTGCTACTAAGCCACAAACGGTGTCCGGAATGCCTTTTTGGCTTAGTGGTTATATGGTCAACAACACATGTGTTAGGATACCAGGGTAAAACTTCAATAATCAGTTAGCTACTCCATAAGTTCTTTTGTACTAACAGGCAGCCGTAAATAAGCGTCTCTCACTGGCCCACAATCACAGCCTTGTCGATCCCCGTACAGCCTCAACGCAAAGCCTCCAAGCTCCAGTCCGAAAAGGACATTGGCAGACCAGTCTCATTTAGCGCTTCTTCCAAGGCCCCGAGCCTCGTATTGTGGACACTCATCTGCTGCCACAACTACAAGGCTAACAGCTATCAAAATGTGCCCGATGACACTACGGAATATGAGCGAGGGCGTTATATGGAACCTAGTTATATATAGACCCTCCCTATCGTATAAAAGATGTTCATACCCCCAAGCTCCATCTGAGCAAACCATCACCTAAAACAATCATACCACTCAATCAAATCAAATCACCATGGACTCCGAAAAAATCAACTCCAGTATGTATCATCTGATCTCTCACTCCATTGACAAACTGTAACTAACAGTCATGATATCAGCCCCTGTGCCAGCCTACGAGCAACACCCTAGCCCAGAAACCCACCATGCACAGGCCGCGCCGATAGTCCCAGCCCCCCAAAACGCACACATGCAGCCTCTATCCCCCCTCCCCAAGGACTACTCCCAGCAGCAACAACAGTTCGCGCACCCCCCGGCGCCGGAATACTACGCTGCAGCGCCCGGGGCGGGGCACCCAAGCGGGTACAACACCGCGACGCCGCTGCACGCGCTGCAGCGCGGGCCGACGCCCGTTGATTGTCCTGTCTGCGGACAGCGGGAGATGACGCGCGCCGAGCCGCATTCGGGGAATACCACGCAGTAAGTTTCGCTTCCTCCTCTGGATTCATTAGGGAAGAGAGAGGCTAATGTGGGATATGTAGTGGATGGGCGGCTGTGCTGTGCTGCTGTTTCTGTCTTGGGTGTATACCCTACCTGATGTCGTCGCTGAAGGATATCGACCATTACTGTGGAAAGTGTGGGGTGATGTTGGCGACGTGGCATAATAGTGGACGGGTGGATGTGCAGCATGCGGTTAGGAATTAGGTGTCTTAGTTGTTTGTTTGGGGTGTGTGTGTTTGTTTATGATACCAGAAAAACATAGTTTTAATCTTCTTCTTTTTTTTAATTTGAATCATGCAACCGTGTCGCGGTATCAAGCAAGCAAGCCCAACACCAACACCAGGTATCATTAATGCGAATGCGAATGCGAATGCGAATGCTACTATATACAAAACTCGACCCGATCAATCAATCAAGCAGCCTCATAAATCGGCCGCTTGATATCACTCGTCCCATCCATCTCGTGCACCTGTCGACTATTGCTTAGTTCCGCCTCCGCCCCGTTGCCGGGTAACTCGACGAACTTGGAGCCTGCGTACGCCCGCGGATGTCCATGCCCGTGCGAATACGCCTTGGACATCTCCGTCTCGGCGAGTTCCTGCTTGTGCGGGACGATGTATGCTGGTGCTGGTGCCGTATCGTTCGTCGAGACGAGACCTAGTGGAGAGCCTGGCGGGAATTGCGGTGTTTGTGGAGATGTAGAGCGCGGGTCGGTCTCGGGCTGGGCTGGCTTGCGGTTGCGTCTTCCGAAGAAGAAGAAGAGGGCGGCTATGATACCGACGGCGGCGATTGCGCCGATGACGATTCCGGCGATGGCGCCGCCGGAGATGGAGGAGGAGGACGTGGATGGGGTCGGTGTGGTTGATGCCGCTGCTGAAGTAGCTGATTGGGATTCTGCTGCTGTGGTTGTTACGGCGGTGGATGTGGGAGTTGTTGATGTAGATGAAGTGGTGCTCGTCGAGGAGGTCGAAGGGAAAATGACGCTGACGGACTCTGCGGGCATGGGGTAGACGTCAAAGGCGGGGAGGTCGCGGCTGGCGTCCTGGCGCCAGACCTTGCCGTCACAGGCGTAGCCGGCGATTTGGGTGCATGCCGTGTCCTTGTAGAAGTGCATGCACCATTTTCCCTCTGGATCCCAGGCAAAGGGTTGGCCTTTCTGGTGCCAGATCCGCGTGCAGTTTTCGGCCTTGTTCTCATTGATGATGGTGGCGCCGGCGGTCGAGTTGCGCCATGTCAGGGTCCACGCGGAGGTCAGTGGTGTGAGGGCGAGAGCACTGATCACGAGGGGGAATATCCTCGATGAGAGAGGTGCCATGGTGATGTGAGGGTCGCAGAGCACACAGCACGGCGAGTATGGAGTCAAGACGGTGATTCTCCTCGAGTGGGGAGCGGCATGTTTAAATGCATGGCAGTGTGTGTGGTGAATCGGAGCCGCACGACGCTAGGGGGCGCGATCTCGTATAAAATGTATGACAACCGGGATGATTCCACGAAGAGCCGGGATTGAAGAGTCGTTGGCAATGCTTACTGGTGCAGACTGGATGACAGATGATCGTTTACTCCATCAGGGGTTGAAGATCCATGCCTGTGGTGCAACTTGGGCACGCTGCGGGACTGAGGGAGTCCAGAATGGCGCAAATTAGAAACACTTTGGAAGGATCAAGCTGAGGCAGGGAGCCAATCGAAGGTAAGCAGTGTGCCAGGCCTCCGACTCATTTCCATTCTTAACAAAGCGGATTGTTGATCAATGTCGGTGGACGCGTTAATTGGTGTTTCATGGCCCGAATACGAGGTCAGGAAGTAGCGCAGGGTTAGCTTCTTAGCTGTGGATACCATCTTTTCGACTCAGAAGAGCTCATGGACGATACTGAAAGAGATGATGTTGAAGAATGCATTGTGGTGTTAGATGATTTGAGATGATACTTTCTCATAACGAATGACAGTGAGAGCGAAGAGTCAAGGAAGGGATGATGTTCGTAGATTCAGTGTAACGCGATGACATTGTCCGGAAAATGCCAATGCTTGGCGCACCCTTAGTGCAGTTATTAAGACGAGAAATGGGGCCATTTCGAGAGATGATCAATCGAGTAGGGAGCTTCTAGGAAATTAATCTGGGAATTGCATCTGCATATGTTAGATATTTATATCCATCACTTGACCCAAATACGAGTTCACGATTTGTAAGTAACGAAGGCGCATTCCTCCTGCCTATGTTCCTGATCCCTTTAGATGTACATACAGAGTGCAGTGAGCATTACAAACGAGTGCTGACGTCAAGAGCTGTAATTCATACTATCTTCTGCTTCCCTACCTAATACTGCCTATCACTCAATGACAATGATAATGAGTATGATCGAGTGGTGACGCAGACGGACTGGGGGATCCACAGAGGTGCCTTAGCATTTAAACGATTCGAGAGAGGTACATATGACATATTTTTGAAAAGACCGATGATATTTCTCTCAAATGGTCATATTGCTGATATTAACGGAATTAGCTGCTCCCTTATGTAGGGAAGATATTGCCTGTCCATGAACTATGGAGAATGAGTACCCTATTGAAGGGATAAGGGAGATCGACGTGGGGTTGTGGGGTGCCGGAGCTTGGCGGATAGAGCTCCAGCTTGATAGAAGACGATAGAGCTCCTGTAGAGAGCTAGCTGATGCTGCAATTGAACGTAGAGAATACATCTCGAGCTGGTATGGAGGCAATCATGTCTAACTGTCACCATGATGGGTGACACAGCAAAGATATTGTCTTAGAATCCTATCAATTAGCTTTCTGGTCCCTTTGCTCATAGACCGAGTGAGGTTGCATTGTTGATATCACCACGTCATTGCTAACCTTGCACCTGTCCATCTTCCGATGCTCCCGATACTCTAGCATTTCTCAATCTCTCGCCTGTTGACTACCTTTGTTCTCCCAGGTCACATCTTCATCTGAGGCAGAATCATCCCGACAGTGACCGACAGGCATTGTTCTGTCTTCTCTTCCTCAGCTTCACACCAGCCAATCCGTAAGTAGGTCAATTGAGCTCGTGGTCAAGAAGAAACTGACAAGAACGACGACAGACAATGGCTGCAATCGCACTCCGCGAGTCGCATCTCCACCACCTAGCCAAACGGCGCAACTGGGCCAGCGAGAACCCCGGGGTTATTCTGGTCTTCTGCATTGTCTTCATTGTCGGAGTCGGGATCATCAGTCTCTTCGTGTATCGAAGATGGATGGCACGAAAGGCGAGGCTGGCATCGTTCGAGGTGGAGGAAACCAAATAGGTTGATCAGGGAAGAGATGGCTTGCGTCTTATTGCTCGAGGCTGGATTGGCCATGTCCAGTAACAATACCCTCTCCGATTGTCTGAGTGTGAGCTATTCTAGATGTCTGAGACTGTCGTGGTAGCAAGAGGCAGGGCAGCAACTGCCAGCATAATCATAATCATATTCAACTCAGCAACTGTCAAATGTTGGGATGGACCTGCACCTTCATTCCCCCCATATCACGATACTCATCCAACGCAGCATTGATCTCATCCGCATCCAACCCATCAATAACCCGAAACTTACTCGGCCTGATCACCCCATCCTTCAACCACCCTGTAATCCTCTCCCAGAACAGCTTCGTAAAGTCATCCGGATGCGTAGCACACGAACCCCTGATGAACCGCCTCCCATATCCCGCCCTCTTCTCCCCAATCTTCGCACTATCAACCTCCCCAACCGCCGGCGCAAGTGTCACCAACGTTCCTCGCTTCGAGTCCGAAAGCACCGCAACACCCAATTCCTGCTTGGGTCCAAAATTGAACGCATCAAGCGCGTAGACGAGCTCATCGCCCACAATATCCCGCACCCGTGGGAGGACATCCCCTGCATGCCGATCAACCACATGCGTAGCCCCAATCTCCCTCAGTTCGTCCTCCGTCCGTAACCCAGCCACCGCGACAATAACCCCAAACCCCAGCCACTTGGCAAACTGGATCGCATAGCGGCCGCAGTTCGTCGCCGCGCCAATAACTACCAGCTTCTGGGATGCGTAGTCAAAGTCGGCCCCGCTGTCGGGCAGGGGCAAGCCGAATCCACCCTCGGAGAAGAACACCACGAAGCCCGTGGCGACGTTGACGGGGATCGTGGCGGCCTCGTCGTCGGAAAGACCAGTGTCGGTCACTCGGGCGGCATACTTGATGTCGACTAGCGCGTACTGCTGAAGCCCGTTAAAGTCGTTGAGGACTTGGTTGAGTGGGAGCCGGCTCTGCGCGAAGATGTGCTCGCCGATGGTGAAGTCGGTCGTTGTGTCTGGTCCGATGGCGATGATTTCGCCCGCGAGATCGTGCGCAGGGATGTAGGGCGTGGCTGTTACGAAAAGCCCGCGATCGCGGGACTTCTGGTCATGGGGGTTTACTACCAATGGTTAGTTTGGGCGGTGCAATGGAAGAGGGGAGGCGTACGGCCGACAGAGGTGAGTTTGAGGAGGAGCTCGCCCTTGCCCGGTTGTGGGATGGGTCGGTCAACCTCGACTAGACGCTGGCCAATTTCCTGGAGGATTAGGGCTTTTTGGGACATAATGCTGAAGCCTATCTGTTGGGGAACGAGGTTGTGTCGTTGACTCCATGGTGTTGATTTTATTTATACTATTCTCCTCGTATGCAAACAGCAAGCTGCAACGACAGTCAGCATGATGGTCATTGTCTGCCCGAGAATGGATATTCTCCTTTACTTACAGTCAGAAAACCTTGGCAGAACAGTTGATCAACTCGGATTGATAGGAATATTCGTGTCCTGACTCATTTGGTCGTGTATTGAATATCTGACATGTCTGACATGGCGGATTCAAGCTTCAACGGCCGCAAGCCCACTGATCAAGCAGACGCAACAGTCAGCCTTATTTGAATATGTAGACAACATATTCTCCGAGATAATAATTGATGGATCTTAGTAAGAAGAGCTGGCCGGAACTGTCATGCATTATTGGCCACCCGAAGTCTATCCTGATCCCACTGACAGCTCCATGACACATTCTCCCGAACCATGACTACACCTCTTACCCTCCACCAGCAGTCGCGCCAGCACAGTATGGTATAGCTTCATAATCATAATATCACAATGTCCCTCTTATCCCTCCTCGTTCTCAGTGTCATCCTCACCTCAGCTTACTTCTACGTCTCCCATCGTTCCCTAGCTTCCCGCATCCACCCCGTCCTCCATACCGGCACTCTCCCCAAATCCATCTCTTCCTCTATCCTCTCCATTCCATCCGCCGTCTATACAAAAGAATACTTCTCTCTTTATAATCATGCCTCACGATCCGTTCCGCGCCAACTCCTTCCATCAAACGATCTCCCCGCTCTCTTTGTTCTCTTCCTTCGCCGCAACCTAACCGTCTTCTCACACTTCCCCAAAGCCTGGAAACAACGATCCACCTGCTCCAGGGAACTGAGTAAGACCTTTCGCTCGCCCTATATACAGTCCTTGGACTTTAACGAAGGCGACATTGTCTGCAAAGTCTACCGGGTTCTAGTCCGGAAGCCAGACCGTGTCGAATTCGATGTGGACATGGAAGAGTGCGACGGGCGATGGGTGCTCCGGTACTGGGAGGAGGGCGAGAACGTGGTCTTTTGCAGTGAGGCAGTTAGCTGGCGACCGGCTGAGACAGAGACCCTAATGCCGGGGGAGAATCGCTTCTTACGGTTCATCCATGAGACAATGACGTGGTGGTTGTTGGATTCTGGGGCGCGGTATCTGATGGATCTGGATGCGGAGTGGGGGCCGGAGGAGGAAGAGACAGAGGATAAAGAGCTGGTCAAGTAGTCTTTGTTGGTGTCTCATACCTGTATGACTGATGTCCCAGCTGATTGATGGGAGTGTAAAAAGAACAAAGAAGTACAAGGGCTTTGTATTCGCCAAGGGAAGAGTCTCATCGCGACAATAGCCCATTAAAAGTGCTTTGCTTTCGATGCGGTGATAATGTCTTCGATGCATGTCTCACCAGTGTGTATATAAACGGATCGAATCGAACCATGCCATCGACATTCCATCTTCATCACCATCGCTTTTCGCAATGTGTCGATATATCTTCCACCACTATACCAGCTGCGGCCACATCGCCAACTTCGATTTCCATAGCTGCGTCGAGGTTATTAACCTGCTGCGCGGATTATCCCAGCCACCAGATCTGACTTGTACCAACGTCAAGGTCGAACACGATTTGTGCTCCACTAAGCTAGAGGTCTACTGTCTGCAGTGTGAAATTGACTTTCAGCGCTTGACCCAAGGCACTGAAGGAGCTGTTCACGACATCCCGGACTATATTTCAATTGAAGGGATTGACAACCCAGAACCCGTCATCACCACCAAGATGCAGTGGCAAGCTCCCAGGTCCCGAAAGCGCGATTTCAACGAGGCCTTTCTTGATCTTGACCTCGATGGTGACCATAAGTCTGACAGCAGCAATGCCGGCACCGTCCAGCCCAGCACCATTGTCAATGCGTCAACTCTTAGTTCCCCCGAGCTATGGCAGGACTTCGTCGACGTCCCCCTGAACGCCAGTGACCACGACGTTGCAGACGACTGCGGTCCCAATCCCACAAAAAAACGTAATGACTCCATCTCTGAAGACTACGTGGTGATCGGTACTGACATCCTCACCACCCAGGCAGAACGACTTACTAGCGCAGCGAACGAAGAAGACTCGTACTCGGACGACTTCTACAGCCTGTGGCTGTCTGACTCGGACTCTGACTCAGAGGATGGCGACAAAGAATACGACACCAAATCCATCATACGCCAGCTGGAAAGATTCACTTTCCCAACCTACCGATCTACACCTCGAAGCCCCGATCTCCCCCCTATTTCACCGCGTACCCGACCTCGTCCTGACCCGTTGCCTCTGTACGTTGGTTTTCCCGGCCAACCGCCGGAAAGGTCGCCTAGGACCCTTCGGCCTTCGTCTAGAGGGAATCACCTCGATGCGAGGACGGAGCTGCAGTCGCCTGTGTTTGATGGGTTTCCGGGTATTCTTCCGGATGAGGACGAGTTGGGACTGCGGTCGCCTGGTCTTGTGAGTTTCCCGCGTATTGTGATTGAAGATGTTGATGAGGAGGAGAAGGAGAAAGACAAAGAGGAAGTAGAGACAGGCAAGTCGACTGGTACGGTTCTCGGACTTCGTGGTGCGAGTTTGGCTTCTGGTTCTGGGTGTGCTGCTGCTGTGTTGAGGGGGTTGAAGATTGCCATGCAGAGGAAGTGAAGTTGTTAGTTCTTGCTTCGATCTGGTTGTTTGCTTTTATTGCTTTGATATCGATTACTTGGTTCTGCTAGTTTTCTTTATTGTTTGACGCTTTGCATTTATACATTCGCTGTACAGAATTCAGAGACAGTCGCCTACGGCAGTTGCAGTCCTTTGCGCTGTATAGTTTGTAGGCTAAATCCTAAATGAGAGCCATGATAATCTATTGTACTTACAGAGTAGAACAAAAGGTAATAACGCTCCATCGACAGTTGTATATCTCATGTTGGAAGCAATCATTCGACAGATCAAAGGCCAATAATACAGCAAGCGCATGTTCTCCAAAGGAGGTCACTCCATCTACTCCACCGTCCCCTGCAATTCTACATTCTCAACTTCCTTGCTCCCCTTCCTTGTCCACTTGAGACGATAAACAACCCAAGCCAAGTACATCGTGCCACACACCCCAGCAACGACCCCATACGCAATCTTCCCCCCGTGAGTATTATCCGCAAGCCGAAGTCCCAGCCCACCATTCACTATACCCAGGATGATCAAAACCCTGCCCATCCAAACATGCACAGGCGCCAGTGCCGTCCGCGTCTTCTTCCGGATATACACCCAGTGGTGTATGGCACCCAGGAACGGCTGGATGAGCATGAGGACCACGATGACTGTTCCGAAGACGGTGTGGGCGTTGTTGTGTAGCTATAACGTTATTAATCCGAACATGTATTGCTCAGGGGATGCTTACTCGGTCTAGTATCTTCCCTACACGGAGACCGGTTGCCAGACCGCCGAGCATGAGAGCCCATCCTGTGAGTTGGATGCCGGCATGGATCCAAACTGCGTGTTTGGATTTGACAAGACGAAGTACTGTAGCGCCGAGAGGGAAGATGAGGATGAAAGTCACGCTCATCAGGATTCCGTGTGCTTTGGCGTAGGAGGGTACCAGGTGCAGATCTTGATATAGAATGGTGGCTGATGCTGGTTTGGCGAATACCGCTGCATAGTAATTAGTAGCATGTTGAGCAAGGAAACGCAATACATACCCAGGAATGAGTATAGATATGCCGTATGAGTTAATTTGCTATCCATCTTTGCTGCTCTTGAGAGGAAGGCAAGGTTGCTACTATGCTATCCATAATCGAGGATATCGAGTATCATATTTATATCATCGCTCATGCTCTTCTGCCTTGTGTCTACTGTAGTATTGTTGATGAGCAGACTGGATTAAGGACAAGTGCCTATATACCAAGTAGATATCCAACCAATCATCGGCCAACAATATACAAAGACCGAGAAATGCGAGCTGCAGGACACAGCCACAGCCGAGCAAACAGCACCAGTCATCAATACGAGACCCTTAAAAGCGGGACGCAGTCCAGGTAAGTGACCGAGAAATCCGAAACTGCAGATCTATATTTCACCAAAATGGCCAGACAACGTCATCTACAGCCGGCTGGCGCAACTCCACCAGTCCCAGCGCCTGTCAAACCGAAAGCATGTATTGGATGTCGAACTCGAAAAGTAAAATGCGACAGGGGATCGCCGTGTAAGAACTGTGCTTTGTGGTCAATAGAATGTGTGTATCCGTGCCCAAAGCGGACATGTTCTCGACCGAAGAAGAAGCGAGAAGTGTCTCAGAAGCAAGCACGTGGAAGAGACGATATCAGATTGTCTACGGCTTCGCTGATTCCGTTTGGCTGCCACTCAGTCGAAGTAGCTCCGTTACATCCCTGCTCGACACAAGTGCAAGTCTGCTGGCAAAGGTACATCGAGTACATCGATCCTCTAGTCAAGGTTCTGCATACGCCTTTGGCAGGCACAGCTGTGGAAAAAGCAATTCGCAACTGTACTTCTTTCGCTCCAAGTGAAGAAGCATTGCTATTTGCTGTATACTTTGCATCAATCTTGAGCATGCCCGCGGAAGACATCAGCGCCCTCCTCGGAATGGACAAAGTCGCCGCAATAAAAACCTACCGCGCCGCCACAGAACATGCGCTAATGCGAGCCAACTTTCTCGTGACGAGTGATCTAGCCGTCTTACAAGCCTTTGTTCTATTTCTCTCGCTGAGCAGCTTCACCGACGAGGCGAAGCTAGTCTGGCCGCTTACGGGCGTCGCGCAGCGCCTTCTAACCACGGAGACTGGCAGCCATAACCTCGTCTCACAGGAAATCCGTCACCGTCTTTATTGGCAGTTATGGTACATGGACAAACGGGCCGTCGAGGACCAGGGCAAGAGCGCATTGGACACGACGCAGGATACCGTTTCCCTTCCGTGCAACATCACCGACACAGAATTAGATTTAGGGCATACATCACCAACTACGCAGGATAAAGGATGGACGGAAGCGAGCTTTCTTCTCATCCGACTTGATATCGCTCGCACGCGCTCCTCGCTCGCCACTGCGCAGTCCCTCTACGAGAAAGAACAGCTCATCCAGCGCTACAATAACCGTATAAAGTCACGGTATCTGGCCTCCTGTGACGGCAGCCAGCCCATCCATTGGTTAGCGAAACACGTCAGTAGCGTCCTCATCGCCGAGATGTGGTTCGAAATCCATAGCGCGGCGTGCTCCTCTACGCTTGGCGCCATCATTTCCTCTCGGGGCACGCGAGCCAAACTCTTCTCCACAGCGGTTAGTATCATCGATATCCCTCGACGGGTTCATGAGGATCCTCAAGCGAAAGCGTGGAGCTGGTTGCTCAAGGGATACCTTCAGTTCCAGCCTTTGTTGTTTGTGGCGGCGGAGCTTTCGTCGCGGCCAATGGGGGATTCGCTCAGTGTGCGGGCTTGGGAAGTTGCGCATACTGCGTTTGCAAGATGGCCGGAGGAGACGAGGAGAACGAGACAAGGGAAATTGTTGGATGGTTTGTTGATAAAGTCGCAGGAACGATGGAGGGGAATGCAGCAGGAGGCTACACTTGCTACGGCCTCCTTGTTGACTGTCCCTCTAGCAGATGAGTCTGCTCAGGAAAGTCAAAGGTCGAGTCCATCTTATCAATAATAAAGCGATTCAATCAGTGTGAAATAAGCAAAGATGAATGTGGACCCATCTGACCAATCAGCATCCCTCTTTCAAAATATTTCATCATCCACCCTGATGAAGATCCCTTATTCCCCTTGTCTCACTCCATCCCTACCTATCTATTCATCAATATCAACAACTAAAATGATCCTCTCTCCCCGTTTCCACCTCTTTGAAATAGGCGACCAACCCTGGTGTCCCGACTGGGTCATCGCCTACATCCAATCCTACCTCACCAGCGTCTGGAACCTGCACGTCCCGCCCTTCAGCCGGACCTCCCCGGCAGGCGTAGCCGCCGAGCTCGTCACCGAAAACCTACCCGATGCATCATCCTACACCTTTGTAGATTGCTGCGCGGGTGCAGGAGGGCCCACATCAACCATGGAGCGCGTCTTGAACTCCCAGCTCCAGGAACAGGGGAAACGGCCCGCGCGGTTCCTGCTAACTGATCTGCATCCGAGGATCGATGCTTGGTCCGCGATTGCCAAGAAGCAGGAGCATGTATCGTTTATCCCGGAGGGCAGGGATGCGACGTCTTGTGGGCGGGTTGCGGCCGAGGGGAAGGAGTGCCGGGTGTTTAACTTGTGTTTTCATCATTTTGATGATGCGGTCGCAAGACGTGTTTTGAGGAATGCGGTTGAGTCGGCGGATTCGTTTATGTAGGTTTCTTTCTCTTCTTTCGAGATGAACCAGGACAGGTGATGGGTGGTGCTGACTTGGCAGTATCTTCGAGTTCGCGCAGCGCGACTTCTCCTCGCCGCTGAATATCCCTGTTATGGTGCTGTATCCGTTTTTCCATACGCTGCAGCGGTACTGGTATTCGCCTTTGCATCTGTTCTTCACCTATGTGGTGCCGCTGTTCTCGGTGGTCTGTTCGTTTGATGGCTTTGTGTCTACGTTGCGGTGTCGGACGCCAGAGGAGTTGAGGGAACTCCTTCAGCAGCCGGATCTGGATGTTTCTGGGTGGGAGTTTACCTCGGGCAATCGCATGATGGTCTGGCCTTTTCTGCATATTTACTGGTATATGGGTGTAAAGAAGCAGTGATATCATTGTCAGTCGTGCCATTATCAGGCAGATAGCTCTGGCATCCTTTGCTCTACCTCTTGCAGAACATCAAATCCCAAAACAGCTCGTTGTCGCAAAGACATTAGTCCAATCCAGTCTGTCTCTCGAGTTAAGCCTGACCAGCTGAGAACAAAGTCGCGCAGTCGTTGTAAGATGCCATCGGCGAGGTGAAAGCCGCCTCGGTTACGGATGGCGCCTTGGACGTTCCGGGCAGTCCGGGCCTTTCGAATATCTTCGTAGAGTTGCAGTGCTTGTGGGATTTTTGATTTGTAGTCTTGGGAGGATGCTACGTGATGGAGTAGCATTCCCAGCACTGCGCCATCTTCCACTGCCATGGCGGCCCCCTGGGCTTGATATGGCAGAGTCGGATGACACGCATCACCAAGTAGTGTAACAGAGCCCTGGAAACATTAACAAGTCGTCAACTAGGGATCATTTGAACAGACTTTGGTCCACCTCGGCAACTCAGGAAGATGACACAGCTTCCACTTCAGGACGGTCGGGATACAGGAGATCATCTTCCCCAGTCTACTCCGATTCAGTACTCGACGGCTTAGAGACAGAGGAAACAGAACGAACATTGGATCCCACTCTCTATACCCATATCGCATCTCATCCACATCTCCCTGCGTTGTACGGACTCCCGGCGGCAGATCATCGGGCTGGAGCAGTACAAGATTATATTCTTGTCCGCCGCGAACAGGGTAGAAGACGGCGTGTTTGTTAGGGCCTAGCCAGGCAGTCACGCCTTTTTTCTCGCAAAGCGCCTTTACCTCTGGATCGTTCAGGCCTAGGAGCTGCGCTCGCGAAAAAGTAGCGCGGTAGGCTAGGTCCCCGGTTTCTTCGGGCGGATGGGGTTCATCAAGGACGGCTTCGCGGATTTTGGACCAGAGGCCTGTCTGATGAGCTTGGGCATGAGGTGAGGATGGGAGAGAAACGAACCATCAGCGCCAATGATCACGTCGCCGGTGATGGTCTCTTCACCCACAATGACTGCCGTCTCGTCGACGAGGATCTTCTCCACAAGAGCGCCTAGACGAATCTCCACTCCTAAACTTCTAGCGTTGTCGAGAAGGACCTGATGGTAATCCGCGCGATGGATGACGCTACGGCCGTCAGCAGGCCACTGTGATAACAAGGGATACATACAACCACGGCGCTCCATATTCCTTCACTATAGACTCACCGCAGGGCATCGATGTGATGATTCTCCCGTCTTTGTACCGTCGCAGATCCATGGACTGGAGTTTCGTGCCCTTTTCCTCGATCTGAGGCAGGAGACCGAGTTCCTGCATGATCCGGGCTCCATTTGGAGGGATTTGGATTCCAGCGCCAACCTGTCGGGTCATCTTCTGTCTAGCAGTCGTATTGTAATCTGGGATGCTGATGCTTACTGGCAGAATCTCAGCCGATTGTTCCAGGATAAGCACATCGAGATGCTTCTGGCGACAAGCAATGGCGCAGGCCAGCCCGCCGATTCCTGCGCCTACTATGATGACTTTCATTGATTTACTATGTACTTCTTACCACCTTTTGCTAATGCTGAGATGAATGCTCGACATTGTGGACGCGGATGAGAGATGCAGAGAACAAAGAACACAGAAACGAGCGGTGAACCACGTGCGGAGGGGTTATCCCTGCTTTAGCCTTGCATACGAATACTGTCTACTTAACATATATCTGAATCTTTGATATCTGGACTTTGCGAAACTCAACTTGGACAATTGAGACCAAATCAGTTTCAGTGCATAACTGTTGTAGAGTATATCTTCACCTGTCTACAAACATGCTTACTTTGAGACAAATATATTTTGGCCCCAACACGTGGGAGACATGTTCATTCCTATTTCTTCAGCTATTCCGCTGTTTGTATTCAAGTGGAGAAGATCAATATAACCGGAGTATGAGATAGATCACTGTCTAGATAAACCCTGACTCAATTCCACTCAAGGATCCAAGCTTGTAAAGCCTCCTATAGTCCCATGAACCACGGATGTGGGCTCTCTTGTTTCAGATGCGTCTTGGCCTGCCCCTGAGACATTTCCGCTATTTCCTCCGGGCACTCTGAAACAGGCTGATGCCGAACTGGGAAGAGTTGCCTTATCCCAGCGAGTTTCCCTTTTGTCAAGGGGATTATGCGGGATCCATTCCGATAGGCGAAAGTTTCTGCCTATAAAGACTGGAGTTCGCTCTATATCCATCGATCATATCCTTGACAGTCGACGCAGGGTGCAAGAGCTACACAAAATGAAGACAGCGATTCTTTCTCTTTTACTGGCTCTCCAGGCCTATGCCCGGGTTACGGGCTCTCCCTCTGGCTTTGCTGCCGGGACTACAGGGGGTGGTTCGGCGACCCCGGCAGCCCCCTCCAGTCTGGACGAGTACGCTTCCTTGCTCCTTCTGACACCGATTGCTCTCAACTAACTGTATAGACTGGTGCAATGGATCACCGACGATACACCCCGCGTCATCCTCATCGACCGGACCTGGGACTTCATCGGCACCGAGGGCACCACCACGGGCAAATGCTGCAGCATGCCATCCACGACTGTCTGCAGCGGCGGAACCTCCAAGGGTCAGGCCTGGATTCAGGATCAGTGTGATGGCGGACAATGGGTGTCGTGCAAGTACGACAATGCCGCGCTGACGCCCATGGACGTGGGCTCCAACAAGAGTATCGTAGGTGTCGGCAGCAAGGGTGTCATCAAGGGCAAGGGCCTGCGTGTGCGCAATGGAAACAAGAACGTGATTATCCAGAATATTCACATTACGGTGTGTATCTGTATCCCTTGACGCCTCCTTATACAAAGCTGATCAAGCAGAATCTCAACCCCCAATACGTCTGGGGCGGTGATGCCATCACCCTCGACAACGCGGACAAGGTCTGGATCGACCACAACAAGGTATGTCTTACTGCCCCTGGTAAAAGATTACTCTGACAAGGAACTGGAAGATCTCCCTGATCGGCCGCCAATTCATCGTCAGCGGCTGGGGCAAAGCCGGCCACGTCACCATCTCCAACAACGAATTCGACGGCCGCACCACCTGGTCCGCCGGCTGCAACGGCAAGCACTACTGGACTCTTCTTCTGCTCGGCGAGCAGGATTACTACACCTTTGAAGGCAACTGGCTGCACGATGTCTCGGGCCGCGCCCCGCACATGGGAACCGACCACACCAAGTCGCAGATCTTCTTCCACGGCGTGAACAACTACTTCCAGAATGTCGGTGGACATGCCTTTGACATCGACACCAATACCTGGGTGCTGCTCGAGGGCAACTACTTTGAGAACGTCAAGACGCCGCTGACCGAGACCAGCCTCAAGGCTGGCGGCAAGCTGTACACCACCTCCACAGTGAAAGCGGCCGGCGCCTGTCTGGATAAGCTCGGATATATCTGCGAGTGGAACCGCTTGGCGGGATCCGGTGCCTGGCAGGACCGTACCGATGCGGATGTCATGACCAAGGCGGCTACGTACAAGAAGAGCTTGGTGGGCCATTATGCTGTGGCGGATGTTCCTGCCAAGGTTGTTGCCAACGCAGGTGTTGGCAAGGTGTAATTTTATACCTATGTATATTTTACATTCGCCCTTGTATACTATTCTATGTATATAGACTTTAGAGCTGGCTGATTCATCATCCGCATTAGGTTTGCGGAGGGTCTTACATCAGAATGACAACTCGGTGATAAGCACCTTAAATATCGACCACATCGTGCTAACCAGTGAAACTCCACCAGTCAGAGTCAACACAACATTAAACATAAGAAATGAAGTCTATTCTAGTCACCGGCGCAACAGGCAAACAGGGTGGCGCCCTCATCAACGCCCTCCTAGCCGAAGACGTCGACATCGAGATCCTGGCCGTCACCCGCAATCCGCAGTCCAAGTCCGCCAAAAACTTAGCCGACAAATCCCCCAAGATCAAACTCGTACAAGGCGACCTCGACGACCCAGCGGGAATCTTCAAAAATGCCCATCAAGTATCTTCCGAGCCAATCTGGGGCGTCTTCAGCGTGCAGGTACTCACCCCAACCCTTTGAGAGAATATCAGCTAACACCAGCAGTTACCCATGGGCAAAGGCCAAACCGTCGAAAAAGAAGAACGCCAAGGCAAGGCCCTAATCGACGAAGCCCTGACCCAAAAAGTCCAGCACTTCGTGTACACCTCCGTCGACCGCGGCGGGGACGCATCCACCGACAACGCGACCAACATCCCGCACTTTATCAGCAAGCACCGCATCGAACATCATCTGTTCGAGCGGACGCAGGACACACAAATGTCCTGGACGGTGCTGAGACCAGTCTTCTTCTTCGACAACATCACCCCGGACTTTTTCGGGCGGTTCGTCGTGACTGCATGGGACGCGTACCTGCAGGGGAAGCCGCTGCAGTGTATCGCCGTCAGCGACATCGGGTATTTTGCTGCGCAGGCGTTTCTCAATCCGGCTGAGTACCGGAATCGGTGTCTGTCGTTGGCGGGGGATGTGCTCACGTATGAGCATATGCAGGAGACGATGAAGCGGAAGACGGGGCGGGAGGCGCCGACGACGTTTCGGGTGGTTTGCTATGCTGTGATGTGGATGGTCAAGGAGATGCGGGCTATGTTTGAGTGGTTTTATGCGCATGGCTACCGGGCTGATATTCCGAGGTTGAGGGAGATGCATCCCGGTTTGAAGGATTTTGAGAAGTGGCTGGAGGAGGATAGTCAGTTTGTTAACAGGAGTTCCCGTTCCTAGTTATCCTGAGTTATTACCTGGTTTATGTTAATCGATAATGATAATATTTGGTTATGTTGTCTTGGATGCGAGGACTCCCTGTCCCCTCACAATCAGGCTGACACCTTAAAAGACGTACTAACTACAGGGTGAGATGGCACAATATCTAGTGGGCAGACAGGGGCTCATCTTGAGTCGAGATGCAAGACTGGTGACTGGACTACAGCGGCGAACCAAGTGCAGGTGAAGCAGCGTCCCACTCAATATATTTGCTGCGTTTGCTGATTGCCTTAGTGACGGTATCACATTCATCCAGGACGATGCCAGTCGTGAGCTGGGAATCCCTTGAGAGGAAATAATGCCTGCAATGCGTCCGCCCTGTTAAACCTCTTGGTATGACCCTCCTGATCCATAGGATATTGATCACGAGCGCTGTGCGCCAGCTCAACTAGCGAGCCGACCGCATCGCAAATGCCGCGCCTAGTTGTGGGCGAGACCTTGGCAAAGAGACAGTCCCGCTGGGTTGCAAACGCCTCGGCTTCCGCGTGCGACACGGCGGGTTCACCTTCACCTTCACCTTCATCCATGGCGGCGATCATTGTCGCAGAAAAGGGGAGGACCCCGTCTTCTTCACAGCGGCTGCGCAACCTCTCGCAGGCGGCGACCATTTCGTCCCATGATTCCCTTGATGAAGCGTCGTACGTGAGGATGAGGCAGACATGCTGCATGAGGCAGAGGTAAGCTGTGCCACCCCACCACAGGTCTCTGGGCGACTTGAAGCTGATAGTGTAGACGTAACCATCGCAAAAGTAATCTGTGGTGAAGTCGTCCGTAGGGTCGAATTCCCAGTAACCCTTCTCTCTCAGGAGTAGCTAATGAACCGCGCGGGGTGAGCTCGGCCGGGGGGGTACTGGGAGCATGTTGCGCTGGGTACGTACCCTGTAAAGACGCATGGAGTCGGCGGCGCCTTTAGCATTTGCAACAATAATGGACATAGATGAATCGGAACCAGGCTTGCGGGGTAGCTTGGTGGGTGACTGCCTCACGTCGCTGATATGGATGGCGCGAGGGGGTGGGTCAACAGTTTCGCTCTCTGCAGTCGTGGCCGGTGCTGATGGCGCGGGCTCGCTGCCACGGCTCCTACGGCTGCCACTACCACGGAGCTTGCGGAACATGATCCTGGCGCGAGACAGCATGGCTGACGGGTGGGTGAGGTGGTCGAGGTGAGTGGATACGGGCAATGCTTGGAATATACCTGGAGCCGAGGCACTGCCGGCCGTGACTTGTGCGGAAACAGCCTTGGCCGTGTTTTTGGAAAGAAAAAAAGATTGTCAGAATTGGCTGACAGACATGCTTCGTGATAGTCAATGGTTGAAGGAGTCGAACAACGCCTTGGAGGTTATAGGGGCCAGGTTCCTGTGTCCCCCGCATCTTACTGCACGGAGCCCCGGACGGCCCGACAGACCCTGGAACCCTAGAGTATGGAGTAGGAAGGAGCTAGGTAATACTGTTGTTCCAAAATCTACAAGGATACTTTCCTTTCCTCTTTCAGTCATTGCTGGTTTAAGGGTGAGCTAGGTGAGCTAGGTGATTTACTTACGCCTTTAAGGTGATAGGTGGGATTCCAAGTAAGGGTTTCTTTATTAATAATATACATTGGAAAGGCTGATGATCCCACAGAGTTTCACTCTATGCATAGGACCTAGCAGGTGTAGATCCTATAGTGGCTTTCTGTAGTTTAAGTATATTAGCAGCATATAGTAGCTCTCCCGAACTGAAGTGTTAGTAATGAAGTATTGGCCAGAACATTGCATGGATTGCCCTTGCCCATTGTGTGGAGCTCCAAGGCTTGTAGTTAAGACAGTCCTACCAACAGGAACGAAGGTAAGGATGTAGACGAGCTGCAACACTGCATTAGAGTCGAAGGTTATATCAATCAACATTACTTGCCATTAGAGAGGCTAAACGAGTTGACTTGCATTCAGTGTATCGGTAACAAGGATTATCCTAAAGATCTTATTCTGGTTTACATAGAGTGAGGAACTTCTGTATTGGAGGAAATGAGTTCATTGTCAACTACACAATTTTAGTCTAATGTCTTCTCTCCAGGTAGTCTCGAACTATGGCCATGGTCAGTAGACTCGCTGGGGCCCCGAGTCAGTCACCCCCTCAAGATAAACAACATTTGAAGAAAACAGTTGCATCTTGGTGGCTATAGAATGCGGACCTGTGGGGAAAAACGTCGCGTGTTAATTGCCAGGGGGATATATTCCGTTTCGGACATCTTTGCTTTCGCCGGACTTGCAGAGATTTCCCCATCTTAGTTCATGAGCCATAACCTGTAGACGCCATAGCCTATAGGAGTGTCAGACAACATCCAATAGCCTTCCTACGAGTCATTTCCCTAATAGGAACAATACGACGCTAAGAGATCAGGGTTCAAATACCGGTCCGGGTTTGATATACTAAGGCATTAAGTAATCATTACTCAGCTCATTACATCGTTAGGGCATTATTAGTCTAAGGGCTCATCGTCTGTATAACTCCAGGCCTTCCCCTCTGCTGACTGCTCTGCCAATTTCCCCCACAGTCGACGACATCCCTCTGAGCATGCGACTTCCACCCAGGCGAATGTTTCTAAAATCCCGAGGAAATGCGGGTATGATGTGACATTCAGCCCCCGACATAGGATTTCAACATGTTCGACTAGCCGTGCATGTTCTGGCATCTCTTCTACCGCGATGGCTGCCACGGTGGCACACCACAGAAGCAACGGATTGCACACGACCTGAGTCATTTGGTCGAGTTTGCTGGCGAGCAGTGGGATGATCATGGTGCGGATCAGGGCCGATCGCGGAAGTGGAAAGGTAACGTGTGTTGCGTACAGGTTTGCGGCCAGTCTGCAGGTGAGGTACAGCCCATGCGAGACAGAAAAGTCATCCGGCGACAGGTTGCACATATCAAGGACAGATTCAACTGGGTCCTGCTCGTCGGGTAGGCTGAATATGGCGTGGTGGACTTGGTTGCGGACGTCGGCGAAACTGTCGCAATCTGATGGATCGAGGTGGCGGTTGTAGTACCATTGGACAAGGGTAGAGTATTCGCTGAGGTGGAGGAAGACATCCACAATGGGCTCTTGTACCGGGGGGCAAGAAGATAACAGATCCTTGAACCCGAGCCGCTTTATCGTGGATGCATCGTCTGGGAGGGGAAAAACGCGCAGAGGAGACGGCAGGTTGATCTCGTTGCCTTCCACGTCGACCCGGGGGAAAAGCGGTTTGGTCAGAGCGTGCGCCGCCTTCATTAGATCCGCACTAGATGAATTAGCGGACGATTCGGCAGCTGAAAGAGTGTAGACGGCCCTACATTGTGATCAACCAGCCCAGTGCAAACAGCTTGATGGATTGGATCCCGCCCAGCTGGCGCAGTAGATGACAAATGACATTCCAATGCATGGAGTGATAGTCGCGACTGCCATAGAATGACAGTGACTGCATATCCACAAACGGCGGCGTGAACGGGCTTGGATCACGGCTGAGGTCGCGTCTCGTGGTCTCGTTGACGGCCAGGTGCAAAATGGCCAGGATGACACCGTCTCGCCATTCTTCATTAGTATAGTCAGCCACATGATCGCGCAGCAGCTGCAGAAGTCGGCCCTTGTAGTACAGCTGATTCCGGGTGTCTAGCACTGGGTTAAAGCCGTAGCTGATGCGCAGGACATCTCGATGGCACGAGGCAGCCCATAGGGTGGTATAGATCAAGATATTGTTTTCCCAGTTCGGAGCCAGCCGCGATTGGTAGCATCTCCCGGCGTAATCGGCACGGCGGAAGTTGGGCCAGAGGTTCATGAACGCTAGCATGTTAGTCTATCGCAGGATCGTGCAGAGAGCGTAGACCAACCATGGTGAAGAATGTCGTCTACGCTAGGTCCAACGCTGGCATCCACCGGAGAAAAGGGGTCTGCCCTGCCAGAGACAATGCTCAGGGACAGGGCCGGGGAGGTGCTTCCTTGCGCCGGGTTGGACACACGCACTCCTCCACATGTGCCGCAGATCCGGGAAAGAGTCCCGTCGCTAATTGAGTTTTGCGTCTGAGTTTGACTTTGAGGTACTGTCACGCTAGTTCTAGTCCCTGTAGTCTGAGGCTCGAAAGATCCGTGGGCCTGGGCCTGGTCCTGATCCCTGACCGTTCGACAGGTACACCCTTGGTCCGCTAAATGCTTGTCCCGCGTCTGACGTTCAGCAATCAATTGCTCTCGCTTGGCCTCCTCCTCCCGTCGGTATGTACTCCGTTTCTCTGAGATGCGGCGGCGGATCAGGGCTGACCGTGTGTTGCGGGATTTAGCGTCTCCTCCTCGACCCAAGGAGGGGCCGTCCACGAAGAGGATGGGCTGAGGTTTGCCGCCTTGTAGGGTCATGGCGGGCAATACCACGCAATACCACGGTCGATCTCTGACTAGGAGGGGTCCACGGTCGATCGGATCCTTCGGACCATCAGAGCAGCAAGCTGACGTGGGACTGTGAGTATTTTCCTGCACGTGGTTAGCGTGACTAGCGTGTGGACATCTGCCCGACTTTGCTGGTCTCGATGGCAATTGGGTGGATGGATTTGACGATTTCCAGAGGAGCTAGAAGTAGTCCAATCAGAGGAGTAAAACACATTTCCAAATCGGGTTTGGTATATCATAGTACGGAGGTGCTCTAGATTCGACAATATCCCACATAGGGTACTAAACACAAGAACCAGCCTCAGATCAATTGTATTTGTGACAGTAACCCAGACAGCACCTTCCTTAATGAGTTAATAAATGTAATTGTAATCTCTCAGTTCATCTTCCTGGTCTACAGAGTACCTCCCATGACTAAATTGTGGCTTGTCCTAGGCTCCTAGTTGTATCTCTGGACGCATTCCTGACCACTTGGATGCACATGTGGTTGGGGTCACACTCACACCCCAGAGAAGTGACAAACAGAGCTCAGTAATTGCCAGGGATATGTACTGCAGGGAGTAATGGTTCCTTAATTCCTTGACTGTCTTATCTTTCATATTCCGTTCTTTCAATCTGATATTATGTTCCTAATATTATTACCAGGTACAGACAATCCACCATTCAAGTTAAATTCTTAGTATGTTTAGTCTTGATTTTCAAATGTAAAAGACAATAACAGTCGCTGCTGTACCTTAGCAATCCGGTAGAGATCCAATTGGGACAGTGAGACACTTCAAAATCGATAATATCCAATATGCTCCAGACACTAGAACTAGACTCAGATTATCAACTGATTATCCCGAGGAAAAGCAAACTCCATTAATGCAACAGTCATCAATCAATCATATCACATCTCCCCAGACAAAGCCCCCAATCTAGCCATCACCGTCCGCGAAGGCGACTCCCCTTTTTCATCAAACAACAGCACCAGCATCTGCATCATAATCGAACTCCTGAGACCTTGCACCTCCTTGCGCGACGATGATGAAGACATTCCACTGGAACAACTCGACGGCGAGCCCCCCTCGCCCCCCTCCTCCTGCTGCACCATATCCGCCATCAGCCGTAGCACATCCTGCCACCGCCGCCGCAACGTCTCCAGCTCTTTTGTTAACTGCTCATTATCGACCTCGAGCTTGAGATTCGCGTTCTTCGCCTCGGTTAGCAACCGACTCATCGCGTCGTTCTCCGCCCGCAGCTCCTCCATCTTCTTCCGGAGTTGGATGCGCTCTTGTTCGCGTCGCTCACGGAATCGGCGCTGCGCTTCGCGGTTTTGGGATTGGCGGCGGTTGGGCTGTCCATTAGCTTTTAGCATCATTATTGCCTGTATCGCAGAGGGAAGGTAGAAAGTACATTAGAGGTAGCATTCACGTCAGGATACCCGCCGAGCTCGACGGGGGAATCCTGGTAGGCCGGTGTTTGCGACGAGAGCAGAAACAGCTCTTGTGGCGCGGGCATATGTACTGCTGGAAATTGCAGGGAGCTGCTCGTGGTTGGCGACATGGTGCAGTTGGAGTCGCTGTCCATGACTTCATCCCATTGTAGGGCTCGGGGGCGGAGATCGTAGGGCATGTCTTGCTGTGGACGGGGAGTCATCGATTGATGTGTGTACATGTCCATTTTAATTTCACTGTAGAACTGAGAGAGCGATTTAATTGCGTCGACGACGAGAGCGCAGAGGACGCAGTCATATATAAGCTTGTGACACTGGCACCGGCACCACTGCGCCGGCCATGACATAGTGACTGGTCGAATCAATAGGCTATTAGGCCATACTATTTTAATTAATTAGTTCCGGCCATCTCCCGCGTGTCAATAGGGCCAGAGGCCATGCAATCTGCAGGCGATTGAGCAGATAAGCGGAGATGGTTATATTTTAGCTCCAGACGAATCGGGAAAATGGTCTCTGGAATTTTGTCACAACAGTCAAAACAGAAGACCCTTGAGCCTCGACATCTCTACCTGATCGCCTCTCTTCCGACAAGGACGGATACTACGGCCTTGGCACTGCCTCTATACCCGACCTGGCAATGACTATTTCCCACCTGATTGGTGCGATGTCAGCCCAGCGATCTAGCCTGTTGGGACTAGGAAATGTTTGTTGCCCTGCCCGTTTTCCCGTGTTTCACCGGCCTCGCTTGTCCAAACCCGTTGCAGCATAGCTACTGTATTATTCTGGCAGGTGCAATTTTACTCTGCATTGGTTGTTGGGCTCAATCAATCTATCTCGTTATCTGATCCATTATTTCCATCAATCAGCGCCCCCTGCTGATAACATTAGATGCAGTCCTTCACCCTCGTGGGCCCCAGGCACATGGAAGGACTGCCATGTGCGGATGCTAATTATAGCGTAATGCGCTCTTGTTTCATGCTTACCTATAACAAGCTACCTCCTTCATAGATACTGTCATCCCAGTCTCTAACCTCTCTTTTAGAGTCGGATGACTTGACCTGCCGGTCTTTTTCCTTATCAGTATGGTGTTAATAACAGAATCAATTAGTCTATAAGCTAGTATAGGAGCTCTAAACCGGTATGTCTAGATAGGCTCATCTCTTGGTTCAATCAGGACCTCGTTCACCGCCACATGCGCCGGCTGTCGCAGCGCATACACAATCGAGTTGGCCACGTCCTCGGGGTCCAAAATCTTCGCCCCCGACGGCTCGCCGTACTTTTTGATTGCCTCCGCGTCCGTCGACATCCCAAGCAGATCAGTCGCCGTGTTCCCCGGCTGGACCGCTGTCACACGCAGCCCCATTCCCGCTGTCTCCAACCGCAGCGACTGCAGCGTCGCCTCCACGAAGAACTTGCTGGCCGAGTATACGCCCAGCCCGGGGAAGACCTTGCGTCCGGCGTCGGAGGAGATGGCGACGATGTGGCCGCTGCCGCGGGCCAGCATGCCGGGTACCGTCGAGGACAGGCAGTGCAGGAGACCCTTGCAGTTCACGTCGACTGTGCGCTCCCATTCATCTGTCTTGACGTTGGCCATCATCGTGTAGTACATGACACCTGCGCAGGACACCAGGATATCGACCGGACCCAGCTGCTCGCTGGCGGCCTGCACCAGTGCTTCCACCTGCGCACGGTCGGTGACGTCGGTGCGCTGAATGAGGATCTTGCTACCTTGACCGGATAGTCGCCGCTGGAGAGACTCGAGCGCGTCCATGCGGCGAGCCGCCAGTGCAACATGGCATCCTTCGCGCACAAGGGCGGTGGCTACGGCGGCACCAATGCCGGATGACGCGCCGGTGATGACGGCCACACGGCCGTTCAAAGGACCCCGGATGGCGGCAAGAGGCTTGCCCAACCGGGCAGGCGCCTTGGGAAGCCATCCACGAGCGAACCAATGGCGAGTATAGGTCTCTAACAATGCGCGATCGACCTTGGGCCGTTCTACCACAGCGCGGAATGGCTTGGTGGCCGCGTTGTCGAGAACGACGATTCCCCTCAGGAATTCCACTGTGGGCATACCACTTCGCAGAATGTCAACCGTAAATGCACCGTCGCCTCCCTTGACCGATCCCTGTTTCTCGGTCCAAAGTGCCACCCACTCATCCCATCCGAGTCGCTTGGTAGGGTATCCCAATTCCGACAGAGCGTCAAACACCTGTCTTGTGTCTACCGGATCAGGGTCACCCAAGTGGAAAATAGTCTGGTCGGCCTGCGTCTGCGTGGCCAGGTGAACAATCGACTTGCTGACAAAGTCCACCGGAGTCATTTCGGCCCTCCAGCCGTCGACGTCGGGCGCGTAGCCCAGCTTGATGGATTCGACGATCAATGCCGACAACAAATCCCAGGCATTGGCCGCTCCTGTGACGCTGTGACCGCTGATCGTGCCCGCACGGTGAATCTTGACGGGCAATCCGCGACGACCGGCCTCCAGGACCAGCTGCTCGGCCACCCACTTGGTCTGTCCGTAGCCGTCCAGCAGCTTGGTGGGGACGTCTTCAACGGGTAGTACGGCGTCCTCGGGCCATCCCTTTTCGCCAGACGGGGGCAGAACGCCATTGGTGGACACATACTGTACTGTTGCGCCGCCCTTGCTGGCCAGACGCAGAATCTCTCTGGTTCCTCCGACATTGGGACCACGCAGTGCGGCGTAGGGGTATACCAGGTTAACGGTAGCAGCGGCATGGACGATGACATCCACCCGAGCGGCCAGCTCGTCAAACGCCTCAGGGGACAGACCAAAGCGCGACCGGGACAGGTTACCAGGAAGGATCTCGACGCGTTCCATGATCGAGTCGCGCCAAAGACCCAGATCGAGCAGATTGCGACGAATACGAGCCACACCGCCAGGTTGATCATCGTCCGCAGGTTCGTTGAAACGCACCAAACAGATGATGTGTGCAGATGTGCTTTCAAGCAGATCGTGGAGGAGGAAAGCACCCAGGAATCCAGTCACACCGGTCAACAGCACTGTTTGTGCATCGGTCATCGATCGGATTTTCACATCACCAGAAGGCCGGATGTCCTCATCCAACGTTGCGTCTGCACGCAGCACAGCCGGCAGATCGGCCTGCACGGCAGCGGTGTGACCGTCTCGGATGGCACGCACCGTTTCCAGGTGACCGGTCAGGGTAGAGTTCTCGGCCAAACGCGCGATGGGAACGCGGAAACCGAACTCTCGCGAGAATTTCGACGCGAGTTCCGCCAGAGAAAGGGAGTGGCCGCCAAGGTCGAAGAAATTGTCGGTCGGCTTCAGCAACGCTTTGGGGGTTCGCAGTGCTGTGGCCCAGATGGCGGCTACTTGGTCAATACCGATAGGATCCTTCTCCTTGGTCCCATTGCCATTCACCGGAGTGGGAGCGGAGGGAGGAGGCAGTCGTTTCAGGTCCACCTTGCCAGACACCTCGTGGGTCGGCAGCTCGTCCATTTCCACCCACAGGGAGGGGATCATGTAATGAGCCAGGTATGGCACCAAAGTCTGCCGCGCCGCCGGGCTGTGACCGGAGGGGTTGATCTCGACGACCGGACGATCGGTGCTGTCCTGGTCTCGGACAATGTACGCCACCAGCTGGCGATCCAATCCTTCGCCGTGTGCGATCACGGCACAATGGCTGACCGCCAAGTGTTTGATGATTTCGTTTTCAACCTTACCAGGAACCACCGAATAGCCACGCAGCTTGATCATCGCACCAACGCGACCGGTGATTTCCAGCAGCCCGGAAGGCAGAATGCGAGCACGGTCGCCGGTACGGTACATGCGCGCACCGGGTGTGGAGTCGAACGGATCCGCCGTAAAGGCTTTGGCGGTAGTGTCGGGGAGATTGAGGTATCCGCGGGCAAGAAGGGGCCCTCCCACAAAGAGCTCTCCGCTCTCGCCCTCGGGAACGGTCTTGCCATCTTCATCCAGAATATAGGTGTGCTTCGGATCCAGAGGGGGGCCCACCGGGCAATATGGGGCATTGTCATCGAGCATTTCTCGAATATCGCCGCACGCAATCTCATGTGTTTCGCATGCGCTGTAGCAATTTAGTAGCCGGGTAGACGGAAGTGTCTTGATGGCCCGTTTAGCGAGATCCGTCGTGACCACCTCGCCGTTCAACCACAATGTGCGTAGATGGGGCAACCGAGCACCGACATCGGGGTGACGCGCGAGCACGGTGGCCAGCAACGTTGGCGTCATGAGAGTTTCGGTGATACGTTTGGCTGCCAGGAGATCAACCAGCGCCGCGGGATCGTAGCTCACGTCGTCTGGAACCGCCACAACAGTGGCACCACGCAACAGAGGGCGCAGAATCTCCCAGATAAAGAAGACATTGCAGGCCACCCGATCGCCAGGCTGCAGATCCTGCACGCCGAATCGGAGATTATACGAAAGCACAGGCGCTCGATGTGGGTTGGCAATTCCCTTAGGTTTGCCTGTAGTTCCTGAGGAATATGAAACAAAGGCGAGTCGATCGAGGTCATCCTCAGCCGGCAGAGGAGTCGACGGTTCCTTGGTGTGTCCGTTGGCATGTGTCGCGGGCTCGTCAAGAGCGATCAACGGCACCTCGGCTTTGACCTTATTTGCTTCGGCGCGGTGAGTCACCACGACCACTGGTTTCGCGTCTTCAAGGACGTCTGCCAGGAGATCAGGAGGATAAGCCAGCTCGAGAACAAGGAATGCTCCTCCTGCACGAAGAGCGGCCAGGCAGGCGATCACATAATGAGCGCTCCGAGGGAGAAGCACGCCAACCAGGCTGTCTCGTCCGACTCCATAGCTTCGCAGACGCTGAGCCAGAGTATCCACTTCGTTATCTAGTTCGGCATAGGTGTATGTGGTGGAATCATCTTCTAGTGCGGGGGCATCGGGAGTCGCATGGACCTGCTTAGTGAACAGGGCCGAGAGGTCTTTTGTGGTATCGAGAATAGACATTGGGTGTATCAGCTTTCAATTCAGTCTGAGACCGTTGTCCTGACACTTTGAGGATCTCCGTTTCGAGGGGTTGAGGGGTATTTGTGGGACGGTGGGGAGGCGGTAACGTGGAGAAGAAGCGAGAAGAACGAGTGAATTGACACGGCGGTGTCGGCGGCAGAGAGTAAAAAGCAAAGAGAAATCTGGAAGCTGTTAGTGGACAATGTGAGACGATAATCCGATGAGGCGTGGAGGGACGTGGGATGAGAGAAACTTACCGGTTGGATTGGGGACGGAAAAGAAGAGTGAGGCAAAATGGACAAATTTCTTTTTGTTGAGGAAGAACAAGAAAGTACCTTAGGTACCTGACCTTATTGAATAATGAACAGGGAAGCTGGCCTGAGCAAGCTTGGGGAGAACCAATTAGAGCCGGATGGAAGTGGAATCCCTGAGAATATCGGTTGGATTTACTGGGAACTATCGACTCCCCACTGGACCCAATCAGCGGGGAAGCTGGAGACATCTGCCACATCTTATCGAGGTCCTTATCACGTTGTATCATGATATCATATTATAGGTACAGAGAAGAAGAGACAGAAAAGGCAACTGCTCGTGAGACCGCTCGTGATCGGGATGACTGCAGTTGGAAATTTGCCTGATCATATGAGCATGGATACCCCTGGAGGCGCATCAACAACCACCCGATAAGGATTTTTGTTGACAGATTCAATTGTCACATGCAAATACTACAGGTCAGGTGATTTACCCCCACTACCCCCTGAATACCATTGGCTCAATCAGCCAGGGCAGAGTGGGGTAGATCCACCTTCATCTGTGTGCCTCAGGCACACATTGAGATGGTAACGGTGCAGAGGTGCGTGCTGTGGTGGTCTGCTTAAGACTCAGGATGAAGTACTTCTCTATCCTATCTTTTACGAGGATATAGCTCAGTCTCTTCTTACTGGCATAAATGGAATCTAGATGACAATTCTATCCAGGCATCGAAATCATGGTTTGTCGGAGTCACATATATTCCTTCCAAAGATTCCAGACTGTACTTCCTCAGACTACAGGATTATTTACAAGTAATTAACACAATCTGCTGGATTATGATTATTTGTCTCTATTCGTGAAGTTTCCCTTCATTACAGCGTCTGGATCAAAGCCATGATTTGGGATTGGGATCGGGGAGAATGGCGTTTCCAAGTTGCACAAGTCAAAACCCATGTCCGAAACTTGGCTCCAGTCCAAACCCATGAAAGCAGGGCCATCCATCTGTTCTATATTGGGGATATCAACTGCATCAAGTGGACCTTTATCGTCCTGCATAAAAGCAGTGGCTTCCTTCTGAGGAACGCAAGACTCGGTAGCCTGGGGCGTTGACCGAAAAGGAGGGCCAGCCGAGAAATCACTGCCGACGGGTAATTCGAGAGACAGAGGGAGTTCAACCATGTCCATGTTATGCGCGTCTCGGTTCTGAGAAGGAGATTTGAACTCCCATAGAGTGAGCCACGGCGGTGCCTTCTGCAACCTCTGTGGATTGCCGTCTCCGCTTTCAAACCACGGCCGCAGTCTGCTAAACACAGTGGTTAACTTGGTAGCGGGCCACAAAGGACCCCATCCCGCAGACATCTGGATAACTCGATCGAGACGTTGGGGGACCTGAAGTCGAGCGACTTGCAACCGTGCATCATGAGTCGGTAGTTTGGTTGCCGCAAAGTGTAGTTTGACCAAGATCATGAATGTGTAGATTATCCGGATCAGGTACATCGCGGGTAGGGCTCGGATCGTCGACATATCCAGAGAGGTGAAAACTCGAAAGATGTTGTCTGTCGTTTCCATGAACTCAGGAATCGCATGTGTTTCAATTGCAACAGTGGCTTCACATGTAACATTGTCACTGGTCGGTGTGCAGTAAGCCACTTCGTTCATGTACAGGCATGAGAAATAATACGAAAATTCGAGGGCCTCTGTAACAGATTTTCTGATCAGGCTAATTCATGAGTGACGAAAGGAAAGGAGGATTTACCGTCCCAACAGCCATCAGCAACGTCCGTACGCCACTCATTGAGCCGCCGTTTGAACTCACGATGTGTCATCTGGATTTGAATAGCTCGTGTTGTATCAGGGGAAGATGTCTCTTCGGCGGACAGTTGCATCGCAAATTCTTCGGTTATATGCTGCAGCCGGATATGCCGACACAGAACCGTATCGGACGCAAGGGCTGCTGGTGAATTCTCCAATGCCTCCAGGCATTCGTCCATAAGACGGGTCCATCTCATGACGTTCGGAGCGCGAAGGGACATGGAGGTGCTGATATAGACAACGTTAACACCGCCGCGCAAAAGAGACACCGTCTCGTTTGTCCTCCCTTACTTCGAGCAAATATAGTGACACCCTAACCACACTCTTCGAGCTTCCAGCGACTCAGCCCCGAAGCTACCCCCAGATTTGGCGTTCAGATTCTCGCCTAATCTCATGATCAAGGCCATGTTCGCTGCGGTGTGGCTAATCTGGTAAATGTCCATTTGTTCCCCGGGCTCTACGGGCTCGATCGTGCGATACCATGTGGCGGACACAATCAAAGCCTGGAGCAGTCCGATGGTATATTGTTCCGCCCGGAGCATGCAATGAACATATGCCTGAACAATCAGCTTCCGCAGTTTTCTCTGAGTCTCAAGCGCACAGAATCCTGAGGAGGCCACGTCGAGAATGGCCAGGAAGAGAAGTGGGTTATCACTTCGGACGTTGGCTGCCGTGGTGCCTTGGGGAAAGACGACAACCGGGAATGTGGGAGCCATGTTGCTCAAATAGCGACCGAATATCGTTTCTGCAGTACGATCATCGAGGTCCGTGATGTTCTCGGCGAGCCATGAGTGTATACTAGATTCGAGATCTCCCATTCCAGGGTTGTCTGCCGGCAACGGAGTTGGATAGATTAGCGATAAATATAACTCGGTACTTAGATACTGGCTTTGCAGACTAACGGTTGATGAGCAAATTCCGATCATGCTGCAGGGTGTTGCGCGACGATTCTGAAGACGAACGGAGGGTGTCCCGGCTCGACGGATGTATATCCCCAGCGCTGTCCTCCAATTCCGCGGAGGACAACATCAATTCGATCCTCGATTGGATCTCCAGGATGCGATCGCTTAATTGTTGTTGTCTCTTCCCTGGTTGGCCTGTGGCATTAATGCAAGTTTTGCCAGACTTCTGGCATCTGACGCACGGCCTGCCAGGGTTCGGCTGGTCGCATCTTACTTTCGAGGCACGGCAAGACTGGCATGCTCGAGGAACATTGCTGTCGGGTTGGGAAGAAGTTGGTAAATAGAAAGCTTTGGCGATTTTGTTGGCATCGACTCATTTGACTCACATTTTCTGCTGCTGGTCTTCTTCCATTCCCACGTTGCCCGGTTCCGCAGCTTCATTGTCGGGAGGAGAAAAGGGCGTATTTATCCCGAACTCCATGGATGCAGGCTGTGGACATCGATCGCATGAAGGTATTGCTGCACTCGATTTCGAGGGAGTGAAGTAAAATATCAGAGGAAACGAAGAACGAGAGAGCGATGGCAAGCTGACAGAAGTCAACAGATGCTAGTTTACCCACCCCACCTCCCCTCCACAAGAGCTGAGGGCATCTAAGCAATTCCAGACACGGTCGACACGATTGACTGGTTATAAACAACGTCTGTCACCAGACAGACTAGTCTAATCTGGAGCGACGAACAGAAACAACAATATGGCAAATGGGGTTCAGATGTCTCGAAATGAGGGGTGCCAATGTTGAGAATTGAGAAAAGACAACAATTAGCTTCATTTGCCAGTCAGCCCGCACTAAGAACTGATTCTTGCAGCTTTGGTGTGGCCGAGCATAGACCCCAAGGAGCTAGACTTCACAGTGGATCGAGAAACGTGTGTAGGTAGCGGTGACTATTGGTAAAGCACCGAGTAGAGCCGTATCTGGACTTTGGAGTGTCGGTTAGCCGGTGTCTCAGTATACCACAGTTTACCACTCTTCTCACCAGAAACACAGAATACTCTAGCCCTGGCACTAGATTGCTCGAGCAACCTAAGATTGCAGTCCAGACAAATAAGTGCCAAGCAAAACTACAAGTACGAGCGATCGATGGACTTTGGGTTGGAAGGTTTGACGTTCCCAATGTGCAAGGTGTGCTTGCCATTGTCTCTTTGGGGGATTGATTCTCGTCAATTTATTGCTCTTTTCTATATAGAAAAAAAGGCACGTTTGCTTATGCTCTATATATATTGCAACGACCGGCTCTACGATTCACAGCATCTATTCTCAACGACGAATCGGGTTCTATTGCCCGAAGGATAAGAAGTTATTGTTAGGAATAAAAATAGGCAGTATGAGTTTAGCCTTGACCAGGGCTAACACACGGCTCACTTGTAGCTTCTTTGCACATCCTGGTCCTTGGCTTCATATTCCTGGGGCCTCCAGTGGCTCAAGCGGACATTCCCCATAGGGCCCACCATACACAATATAGTTCGCCTCCATTCCTTTACTCAGGTGTGTAGTAAAGTGACAAATCAACTGCCACCATCCAAGGTTGAACGCGGTCATTAATACTGTTCTCATTTGTCCAGGGTTCAAGGTGACGGTGGCAGATGTGGTGTTAGAGACGGGATCGAAGATGTTATCGCCATGCATATGGAAGACGTGGGTGTCAAAGCCCATGTCGTAGAGGTACCAGATTACATTGTCGTTCAGGCACATTTCGAAGGCCGGGCTGTTGGCGTAGATATAGCCATTCAGCTGCGGATGAAGACATGTATCAGTGGTACTCCATTGAAGTCAAAGACCTAGGGGGTGGGCGGTGGAATAACTTACAGGGAAAAAGTTTGGCGCCATTTGAGGCGTCACATTGGTCTTTGGCGTATTGATAAACTGCGGATACCAAATACTGAAATTCCCACGGCCATCGGTCACATTGGGATACTGGTACGACAGATTCGCGACCTGAGACGCCATGCCGGGCAGGTACCTGCGGACGTTGTGCAGGGCAAGGAATGAATTCCACTCCTGGTTGTCCGTGTAGAGAAGGACAAATTCACGATTCTGCCGCATGACCCTCTCCATTTGTCCCCGATTGTAAATGATCACAGGCCCATAGGAGCTGGCATCCTGATCTTGATACATGCTGACGTACGGGTGGTAGGACAATATTCGGCTCTGGAGGCCGTGATTCGGAGCGGAGTTGTCTGCAACGAGCCTGTAGAGACATTATTAGGCATCAGATCTTCATCCATATCAAATATTCCCGAGGATTCCGAGGCAGACGCACCATTTATAGACAAAGCATCCTCGGGGTGGAACTGCGTCCCCTTCATCAACGGCGCTCGTCCCATTGTAGTATACGCTGCCCTCGGACACTTTGGTATAGTACAGCCCCATCGAATGCATGCTCGAGAAGAATTCTTCCATCCTGTTGACAAACAGGACCTGCCAATGTTTAGTATTCTGCAAGAAAATGTCTTCGATTGTGAATAACAACCTCGATCATATCGCCGACTTCACCGCGGATTATTGGTCCCTGAAACCCAAGCCACTCAGGCTGCTCAGATCTCGTCTCGAACGTCTCATCGGTATATCCCCTATATAGCGCCTTGTCGTATCTAGTTCCAATGACCGTGCTATTGGCGATGTATCCATAGGTCTGCGCACGGAAGGACTCGTTGAAGGGTACACCGAGCCAGTTGTCCCACCCTACACGTCATATTCTCGGTTATTGTCTATGGACGGACGTTCAGACGCCATACCTGTTGGTGCATAATCCCATGTCTCAACCTCGGCTGCGACATAGTATCGACGAACAGTACCGGAGAAGTGAAAATTTGGAGGAACATAGTACGGCAATTGCCCATTCAAGCTGGCTAAGCACTCCTCCGAGACTAAGGGTTGACGAGCATTTGCTGTGGACGGCGCTGCAAGGGTTCCAGCAGCCGCCGCGAGGAGAGAGAATGAGAGGAGTATAGAATGCATCATAACGGTATTTCAGGGAAACATCTCAGGGAGGTTTCTGGATATAAAAGAAGGGAAACCTGTCAACAAAGGGACAGCTACCATACAAAACGACGAATGCAAGATATAATATGCCAGTGGTCCGTCACCATGATAAATGCAGGATGTAGCAAGATGGAAACTGTCCGTTTTCCTGGGGGATGTAGGACATTGACAACTGAAAGACTCGTCAGGAAGGGGCCGTGGAGCGACTGAGAAATCTAAAGGCAACCACACCCAGTGCAACTACTATGGAAGTGATAGACTGAGGGTCCGCCACGATTCTAGAATGATCAACTGCGTAGTTGGAAAAAAGGCTGTTTGACCAAAGCAGTCGATTCTTTAATATTCTACTCCTGGTACTCATAATATTCGTTCCATGTTCATCTGAAGTTATTCACAATGCTAGGACAGACCAACCGACTAAGGAAAAGCCATAGTTAGTTGGTTACTAAGGTAGCCCGGCAAAGTGCAACATCCCAGTAATAATAACAGTCTAAATAGTAATCTGACACTAGCCACATGCCAACTCATAAGTAATTCACAACTCCCTACTCACTCCCTCTGTACATTCTTATTGCTGTCCCTCCAATCTATTGCCATATTATCCCCATCATCACCATGGCCACATATCGGTACTGCACACCATGACTCGCAAGAAACGAACAACTAACACAGTGTCACAGGGAAGCCTGGAATCTTTTTCAAGATGAACCTAACTTCCCCTCCAGGAGTACTGGGAGTAGGACGATGACTTCGGGCCAGAACACAACCAGTACGATATTATCGAAAGCAGAGTTGATCTCCGAACTTCGGCGTCTTCGACAAGACTTGCAAGAGCTCCAATTTGCCAGGTAAGCCATTCTGTTGCTGTTATCACAATGACACTGATTGTATGTTCTCGAGCAGTAATCCAAGTCAAAATCTGCAAATAAGCCACCGGCCTGAGCCTTCTATCTCCGCCACTCAACCAGACAATCCTGTTCTCCGTCGAGATCCTGGGTCTCAGAAGCCGGAAACATTACGCTGCTGGGAATCTTGTTGCAACGGCCGATCATTTTCAAATCGAAGTAACTTGATACGACATCAGCGCGAGCGAAGGGGCGAGTCGGCGAAGCTGCGGTGTTCCTTTTGCGATGCGGTTTTCTTGCGCAGTTCCGCCCGGAACGCGCATGAGGCTGCCAGGAGATGTCGTCGATGAATAGAGCGTGCAAGGAGTGGGAAAGAGCACTATCAATGGCCCCAGCTTGTTTAGATCAGTGGCTGAATATAGAACGCAACTCATCTCGGTCGTTTTTGTCCATGTGAACCCTATATGCGAATCCTGGACGCCCGTTGATTTGGCCTCATCGGTGGCATCCATGAGCGTTGACCAGACAATTGCGTAGTGAGTGAACCATTTGGAACAAGCAAATAGTGCTCGTTGTAGGCTGCGGATCATGAATTCGCATAGCATGTAGTAATCCACCAGCGCTGGACGCCGTGGGAAGACATCGCATCAACCATGGATCAGAGACTGCTAGATCGATCGTTCGCAGGTCGCAGTTTTATAATTTAGCGTGTTCGGCTCGAACCTAATTAAAATGATGCACGAATCGGTGTTGTTGATCAATTCCCTGCTTCCCTGTCGGAGGATCGAGGGATCGAGAAAGTCCGCTTTAATTGATCCTTCGGCGACGGATCACCGATGTGGCTCAATAGAGGTATTTGAGGAAGAAAAGCCCCGGTCGACTTCCTCAATTTCATGTCATCTCAAAATGGTATCCCTAAAGACTGTACAAGCATCTAATGCCGGCATTCGCGCCCTCCCCAACATAACTGCCCTGTTTGTTGGCGGCACCAGTGGCATCGGCCAGAGCACTCTGCGCCAGCTGGCTCGTCACGCCGACAGCCCTACAGCCTATATCATCGGTCGCAATAAGGCTCGCGCCAGGCCGTTCTTGTCAGAATTGCAACAACTGAGTCCTAGGGGTCGCTTCCACTTTATCGAGGCGGATGTATCGCTCGTGCGCAATGTCGATGCCGCGTGCCGGCAGATCCTACAGCAGGAAAAGCAGCTGAACTTTCTCTTCATGACCCCGGGGGGTGTCTCTCTGGGAGGGCGCAATGGTATGATCCTGCTTCAAAAAATTGTTTCGGGATGTCTTCCAGCTGACAAAGTACCAGAAACCGCCGAGGGAATAGACTACCTCTTCGCTCTCCGCTACTACTCCCGAATGCGCTTTATCCAGAATCTCCTACCCCTTCTTGAATCATCTGGACCAAGCCGTGTCATCAGTGTCTACGGCGGCGGCTTCGAGTACTCCATCAACACCTCTGACCTGGACCTCAAACACAATTTCTCCCTGCTGAACGCCTACAAACACTCCATTACCATGACTTCCCTCAGCATGGAACACCTCGCCAACACCCACCCTTCCGTTAGTTTCATTCACGTCTACCCCGGCCTTGTTGGCACCAACATCTACACCAACAGCTTCCCTGCACCGATTTCAACATTTTACAACTACGTAATGTGGCCATTCATGTGGCCCTTTTCTGTGAATCTCAGCGAGAGCGGCGAGCGACATCTATTCCATCTGAGCTCGGCACGCTACCCGGCTAAGCATGCTATTGCGTCCCAAGGAGTTCCGGTTGAAACTGCGGATGTGGCCACAGGCACTAATGGAGAAATTGGGAGTGGTGCCTATCTGCTGAATTGGAAGGGAGAGGTCAGACCGAGCACAAAAGCTCTGGCGCAGTATCGGGAACAGAGGATACCAGGACTGGTTTGGGATCATACGGAGACACTTTTGGATGAGACGGCGCGTCGATAAATACCTAAGAAAGTAATCCTTGATTTCTGTTACTGCGCATTGTTGGCTGGAAAATGTATTAGTACCTAACAGTGAAAGATTACACTCAGTAAGCATGCATGGAGTTGGAGTTCTGGAAACGATATAATCGAGCCTATAAAATCTGATCAACATTTTTCGAAATTGGCGATATTAAGACAGCTCATGTGACGAGGTCTTGTTGACCCCGCTTGTGATTCTCAGCACTGCGACTCTCTTATTCTCCTTATATTCAAAGTAGTTGCACATTTCATATGCTTGCGAGATTCAATGGCTGAATCACTCGGACCACCTACCGATATAAGCAATGATACCAATGAGGACTTGGAGAGTAGGGAACCGGACGACAAGACGCTGGAAAGGAACAAGAGATGGGAAATAGCTTTTGCAGCCCGGATGAGGGAGATTGTGCCTGGCCTCTTCCTTGGTAACGTCGAGGCCTCGTACAAGCGAGAGATGCTGCGAGAGAATTGCATCAACGCTATAGTCTCCCTTACCGATGCTCGATGGGTATGGTGGAATAGCATTACTAGAGAAGCTGGGATTCCAGAACATCGTCACAAATGGGTTCAATGCGCGGATTCGTCAACCCAGGACCTGCTAGTTCAGATGAGCGACATCTGTGACTTCATCGACGAGATCGCTTCTCCAGCCTTACGATCATCATCTACTTTACCTGTTGAACATGAGCCTGAATCGAGTGTCAAGCTGCGCGAGCCACCTTCAGAGGCTGTCTTGGTCCACTGTGATTTGGGAATATCACGTTCCCCAACAGTCATCATTGCATATCTCATGCGCAAGTACGGCCTGGAGCAAGATGATGCTCTCACATTTGTTCAGTCCAAGGCAAAAGTCAAGCCAAGTGCTAATTTTACGCGGCAACTGGAAGTTTGGGAGCAGACAGGATATGAAGTGTGGGAGAACGAGGAGAGAACAGTACCAAAAGCGCCGTACCGAGCATTTCTGGAAGATCGAGCAGCTCTTTTGAAAAGAAAGGGGCTAACAGGCAATGAGCCTCTTGCGCCCCTGAACCTTTAGATGATCAACAGAAGGGAAATCCACCCATCGTTATGGAGGTTGTCCACCAGTTAACCAAGGATCCATTAGAAGTTGACGGGCGCTCTGCCTCTCCTCTGGATCCCATCGCAGCATCTTTCTAACAAACTGCCTAAACATCTTCTTGTTTTCACCCTCGGGATACTCTTCCGAGTCCTCCAATGAAGACCTCAGTGGGAATCAGGGATGCTGAAATTCTTACGGGTGTTTTGTGCTGACTCTTAAGGCGCGTTCACGTACAGACATGTTATGCCCTATCAATTTAGGTAAATAGTAAGGAGAAGGAGATAAGTAAAGTATTAGCTGTTAGTTATACTAATAACGTTAATACTAGCTTCGATAGCTAGGGCATAATGTTAACTTAATTTACTACTTAATAAGAAATCTTAAGAATGCTGAATCTAATAAAGACTTGTTTCCCCTGTCGCTTAGTGCGCTTTATTCTCCTTCATTAACTACCCATTACGCTATTAAGGCCACAGTGACTATTGGATACATGAACTCGTCCGCATCCACGAGACCAGTTGGTCTTCTGGAAGTGAAGAACGCGTCAAGAAAACAGAGTAACACTTTGCTAGACTGATTAGCCGGAGCCCCGCACTGACAGAAACTGAGAGGACCCTGTTAGTTTGCTTAGCGCCAAGAACGAACTGCAAAGACAACTCACAGCCAGATCCAGAATGCACCTTCACCAGCTAGATGATCATCTGCTCCGAGTGTTCACCATCGAATGGCGAGAGGGACAGAAGGTGGGACGAACCTAAGGATTGCTACTAATCACCGTCTCCGATGCCAGAGAAAGAATTGTTTGCACCGTGACATAGCGACATGGAAACATGGCATCTGCATTTGTTCTGCATGTTGAATACGGAGAGTAGGAAGCTGATTGGCCTCGCTCCAGTTGCTATGGCTGTTAGCGCCATGGCTGTCAGCAACGCAGAGGCAGGCATTGAATCCTTTCAGCTAGCCAATGTTTGAACAGTGCTGAAAAATTGACCGTACCTGTCCCCTCTTCCTTAGCATCGCGGGACCGCTTCGGCTTTTCCCTTTCCTTATCTTGCTGCGTCACTTCCTTCAACGTTGACAGCCGTGAGAATCGGTATATCTTTCTCGTCCGTTATTGCTTCTGTTGGCCCGAATACAACTATGGGCGGTTGGTGGGATGATTTCTCCAACAATCTCGCAACCGACCTCTCCCCCTTCGTTACACTGTTTGGGGAGGCTCCCACCAAGCAGTATCTGAGCGAATGTCTGTCACTGGTCGATGCCATCATATTTGGGATTGCGCCGTTGGGTGTCATCACTGCCATCGTATCCGCAATCCGCGTTACCGGGCCACCATCCCTTCGAGCGTTCATCGGAAGGGCACAGGAAGGAAGCGGAACCGCTGAGGCCGAACTCTGCTCCTCGACGAGCCGTGAAGTGTGCGAGCTCTACACTAATGGAGGGGGTGTAGCGCGGGTCCTGGGACACCCGAAACTCCTGGAGATTGTTCATGAGCAACATGCTCCCAGACGTGAATTCATCCCTAGCGAGTTCGGACCAGCGACTGCAGGGATTTACCCCTTTGAGGAATTTATTGACCGGTCGAAGGAATGGGTCGACGAAGGCAGAAGGGAAACAGAGGTTGAACCCGACGCGGAAGCGCAAGAACAACCTAATAAACGGAAGATGTACTTTGCCCCAAATCCTAACCTGACTTTGAATATCGGGATACGATTCTATCCGACATGGATGCTGGTTACTACAGCTGGAGTAGGGGTGTTTCTGCAGCTTGGTATTCTCATATGGGCTGGGATCGCTCGTTATCGACTTGCATGGACCCGGAGTGATTTCCAGGATCGCTATGGAGTGCCCATGCTCGCCATCGGAACAGCCCTTTTAAGCACTGGGATGTTCCGATGCGCCCAACTGGTGGAAGGGAGCACGAAAGAGCGCGTCTTTTCGCGGTCCTCGAGCTCGATCGCTACGTCGCGGCTTTATTGGGTCCAGCCGGGTACCCAGTTCATCGGCGACCAGGCTTTTGACTCGTTCGCATACAGTCATCCCAGCAATCAATTCAACCGGTACATCACGTCTTGGAAAGACACCGGGGTTGCGCCCAAAACCCTGGCTCTGTCGGTCGCTCTGGGCTCCACGGTCGTGGGTTTCGCATTGCAGTTTCTGGGTCTCCGCGCCTGTCATTCTACCGTTGCTGTCGCCCAGCTGGCACTCACAATGCTGATGAGTATGGTACGCTCATGGCTGCGGAGCAGTCGATTGGCTGAACGAGAAGTCCACTTGGCAGACTGCCCGGAGCTTTATGCAGGGTCTGAACTGGACTGGCTCGCCCTGTACATTGGGCATATCGACCTTCCAAGATGCCAGAGAAAGTGGATGGTTTCCCCCCGGCAATCGTACCAGAACGTAGAATCCGTGACCACCACACTCAAGGAGAGCAGATTGGTACACACATATTTCGGCAACGAGGAAACAGCTGTCCTATCTGGCTTTGTGGCCGATAAAGTTGCAGACCAGGTTGGATCCTGGGACTATGGATGGGGCACTTTGTGGAGAGCTCTGGAGACGTGGCGGTTTCGCCATCATTTCCTCACCAATGATCAGTACATAAGTGATAGGCCCGCGATGGAGGAGACCGGCGCGGCATTCCTGTATCGGGCCCGATTGGCGCAACTGACGGTGGATTGGGACGACCAGCTGGTCCGAGTGCGGTCTGTGGCGCGGTCGTTAGCGCGAGCAATTGAAGCTACTGGTAACTTGCTTTTTACTGCCGACGGCATTGTGCTGGAGGATGGATGGGATGCTCCGTTTGTCATATACTGGGCGGTCCCGTGTGAAATGACCACAAATAGCGTCTGCCCGAGTTCCCACATCACACCTGGAAATCAAGCCGAGAAGCCTCTTTATCTTTCTCTGAAACGCAGCGTGGATCGCGGTGGACAAGTATCTGGCGAGTGGAGCGTGGACGCATTGGAGCTGGAGGCAATGCTTGGGCTGTGGGCGTGGTCCATGAGAGACTCTTACAAACCCTATGACGTTATCTGGCGCATTGCCTGGATTAGCGAACCAATGGAAATATGCTGGGATCCCGGATCGAGGAATTCCGTTCTTGGGATGGAAGCTCGTGGCCCATCAGTCAACTCCCGAGTCGTGAGTTTGGTGATCCTACAGTGTTTGGTTGGCACCACATCCCTGCGCAGATGGAGTCAGATAGTGAAGTCATTGCTTTTATGATCGAGCCACGCTCCAAGCCTACCATCTACGCCCAGGAACTGTTTTCTATTTTCTTCGCCTCTATCCTGCACATTGTCCGCGACCTTGGGGGCACAACCACAAAAACCGGCAAGGGTGAGATCAGGAATACAAATATCACGCAAATACAAAAAGCGTTTACCGACAATGGCTTGGGCTCTGTGCATGATGCAATGACCTGTATCTTTCCAGCTCTGAAGCTCCAGGGCAAGCTTCCCCAGGTCAGATGAAATTCAGACCAGGGTCCCTAGACACCCTGGAATCTTAGTGGTTAGGGTATCAGTACCTCGGATTTCTTTTGGAGCTGGACATCAAGCCAATAACCCTCTACCATGATTTCCTTTTGTATATAGGTCATTGCATTGTGGACATTGGCCAAGCAGCACAACCTACTGCCGATAGCCTACTGCTGGGATGATGTACTCCATGGCCGCACAACAATCGCTTGCATAGACTTAAAGAAGTTAAGCTTCAGTGCAATCACCAATGGAAACCTCGCTACGGATTTTGGGCAACTGAACCTTGCCCGTAGTAAGTGGGCGATCTCGTATTGCCCCGCCTCCATGGCAGATGACAAGCACTGAATAAGACGACAGATTCAACCTAAAGTAACTCATAACCTTGTCCAACTCTACAAGATGGAAGCCTCTATAGCGAGGGAGGCTACGCATCTCAGAAGCAACAAGACAGGGAGCCAGCTGTCCAGTACTCCCGAACATCTGTCCAGAGTCTTGTATATACCCTGCCATTCCGACACGACCTCACATTTGGCATTATACCATATCACCTCCCGGTGGATCGAGGCGACTGCTGATGGCCCCCTGTCGCATATACCGTCAAGTTTACCACAAGGGACAATGACAATATCGTCGGGAAGCTGGAGTATCATGTTCGACCAGAGTCGATAGGGAAGGAGCATGCTCAGTTGGGATTGTATGCTGCTCTTCCAGTTGATACGCAATTGCTAATGTTCCCAGGACAATTGGCAAGGTTGATGAAGAAGTCTGCTCGATCAAAGTAAACGGCGACAGCGACAGTGCACAGCCAATTGACCCAGTGGCTGTCAGCATTTCCTACCCCATTCCGCCATCAGAGACCCAACCCCGGACAGTCAAGCTTCCCTACTTTCATTTCAGGATGCCTTTTGAGGCAGAGATGACCCAGTTTGACTGGGAGCTGAATCCGGTTGAGAATGAACCGCTGCGATATACGCTGATGCGCAGACCGGTGGATGAAAGGAAACCAAGGCTGAAATACATGTAATCTACCACCACGGGTCAATGAGGTTGTCGAATAGTGAAGGTATGCTTCTACTACCGTCATGCATAGATCTCAAGGTCGAGGCAATGGTTGTAGCGAATGTGCTGGTATGCTCTGGAAGCTGCGGTCCTTGGATTGGAGGGAGAGGAAACAAAAAGGCTTTGAAGATGATCAAGGGAAACATTTTGGGTCGCCCTGAGAGGCAGTTAATGAGATGATGGCGATATAATATCCAGATAGTCAATATATTGAGAGTGCTTCAACTATCTAAAAGCATAGGGGAAATCTGTGTAATCAGGGTCTTGCGGCAGTTCCATGCACAACTCTATGCTTGAACGCTCAAACTCACGTCTCACGGTGGCTTCTTGTCTGACCCATTGTACCACATCAAATCTGTATCCCGACATGTGCTCGGACTGAGAAATCATTATCCTCGCTAGATGGGGATACTGCTCCCGAGCTGCCTCTCGAGCAAGAAGACGGACAATCTCGATTAACGACTCATCCGGGTCCCAGATAGTAAGCTCCTTAATTGTAGATGGAAACACCTGGTATACGAATTCCTCCATACTGCCGCGGCCGTTTTGATGCGCCCAAACCTTATACAGAGCAAGCATCGCGATGCCATTGACCTTGAGGATCTCCAAGTGCGCAAAGTCGCGCAGTGTCGAAACGCCTTCTTCAAGGTTGTCATCGTCCCGAAACTCAATGATAGTCTCGAAGATGATCTCGCGGACAGAGCTCCGAACATGCTGCAAGGCCCGCCATCCATCCAAAGGCGACCACTCTTCGGAGTCTTCGTCGTATCCGTCTGAATCGACCCAATGCAGCCGGAACTTCTGGAGAATCGGACACGCCTCTAAAGCACACCTGAGAAAATACGGCGACGGCGCACCCTCACCGAGATCGAGGTGCCCCAGCTTCTCCAGGATAGGTACTCCCGCCTTGCCGGGATAAAACACCTCAATGGAGGGAAGAGACAGATGCTCCAGGTTCGGTGACGCATGCAACAGCGCGCTAATGTTCCGGTACCCAATACCATAGTGGTCGCCGCTGATGTAGTAGAGCCAAACATCTAGCTTCTTCAATCTTGCAAAGATAAAGTCCTTTGGAAGCGAGGCGAGTACGCTCACACTCCATTCTGGATTCATGGGTACCCTGAGGACCTCGATATTCGGACACGACGCGACCACAAGTTCTGCCGCGAGCAGGCGTCTTTCCACGCCCATATAGTCTTGCCAGTCGGCTGGCAACGGGGGCAGACCAAACTTGGTGATGCAGCTCTCCAGCAGCTGTCGATCTTCGTTGCTGAGGGCATCAGCTTGGCCTGGCTCATGGAAGTCCAGACTAGTCACGCAATTTGCGAGATCAGGGCGAGCATCCAGTGTTCGGAGGAAAGAGAGAAGAGGTGTCAGGGACTTGGAGGAATGGTAATAGTACTCGAATAGAAGCGGTTGGCAGACATCGCGGAGACGCCGGCATGTGCGACTGAGTCTGGAGAGGTGCTTCTGGCTCACGCTGGAGGGATATCCTTCGCAGCGCAGGGGGGATAAATAGCTGCCGATCTGAGTCAGGAGCTCAACTGGAAGTGTTTCTAGAGAAGCATCTGCCATGATGATCAAAGTGTTGCGTTTGTTCGGGATTGGATTTGGGCTGGATGAGACTTTGTAGTCTCCTCAGGCGGCTAATGGCAATTAGGGTAGGCTGCAACTGGTGGCTGAGTCCTGATATCCGTTATTGGAGGCTAGAATCCCCGCCGGGAGAGCTATACTGGAACAAGCGGACTAAGAGCGGCTCTTTCGTATTCATTTATGCTCATCCAAGGGCCCCATGGTCCATTTTAAGTAAGTTTGGATAATCTAGCCGAGGACCTATCGTCGTCTTGAATCGATCTGTAGATCGAATCATCTTGTTACTTAACATACGCTTTGAGTAAGCACGAGCATAGACCCAGAATGATTTGAAAGGACGACTACATATATGGAAATATATCTCAAGGTGAACGGCAGTACAATTCTACTCTATCAGACTATATTTACAAATGATATGACAAGGTCTATAGTAAAGCAATTCCGGTAAAAGCACGGCTCTCATCCGAATACAACTTCACCTTCTGCTTCCCATCCGCGTCTGTCCGGTAAACGCTGCCCCCCAGATCGGTCAAGTAGATATGGCCATGCTCCAGATCCAACTTCAAACCGATTGCCTCGTTCAGATTCCGTGTGAGAATCTCGTATCCCAGACGACCAGTCCGTTCAACCTCCGAACCGGTTTCCTTCAGTGAGACCCGATTCAACGAGTTTCCAAAAGGAAGCTCACCGCGATCGGTCCAGTACAACCTGCCAGACTCCTCGTCTACCTCCAGATCAATGGGTTCCGGCAGATCCTCCAACAGACAGCGGATATCATCTCTTGTTGTGGCAGTCTGACCTTTGGGCATGTTAATATCAGCACAGAAGATCCTGCCCTTGCCGCTCTTTGAAAATCCCTTCTGAGTCCAGTAGAACTTGCCAAACCGAGGGGAAACAGCAATGCCCACGCACCACTTTGTGGCATCTTGCATGTCGCCGGGCTGTTGGTAATCTCCTGTCTGGATGATGATCTCGAGATCACTTCCGTCGTAGTTGCATCGGAATACGCGTAGTCCTTCCCGGTCCGAGAAGTAGACCTTTTGGGCGGACTGATCCAGTGCTAGTTGTTTTGGGGTGTTGGTCTTCCCCGGTGCAACAAGCGTCTTGATGTCTGAGCCGTCAAGGTTGGCAGAGTAGACGGCCCCGTCGTCCTTGCCTGGCAAACCCATGTTGGTCCAGAACATGCGTTTAGCGGCGGAGTCAATTGCCAAGCCGTCTGGCAGGGCTTGATCCTTGACAAGTACTCGTGGAAGCTTTCCGTCGGCCGAGAATTTGACAATCTGGCCTGCGGTGAAACCAGGGGTTGCTGCAGACAGACCGACATCGAGGGCGATGATCTTGGGTTGGACAGTGGTATTTTCCGAGGGTGATGCTGCAGGATAAAGACCACCATTTGCACACTTGTTGCCGAGCTTACCCTTGTCGAGATAGTTTTCCTTGAGGAAGTCGACGGTCTTCTTGGGCGAGAGACCTCGCTCTGCAATGTAATGGCCTTCGATAAACGCGACGGTATCAAGGCCGACAGCTAGCATTCGTCAGACAGAGCTCCTAGAAGCAAAGGGCATACGTACCGTCCATAGTCTTGCAAGGCAAGACTCCTCCCTTGACAAACATCTCCTGCCACATCGAGTCAATCTCCTCCGGTACCGAGACCCCCTCCGCCAGGATGGTCAGGACCTCTCGCTTGACAGCGGCCCACAGACGATTAAAGATAAATCCAGTCGACTCCTTCCGAGCAATATACGGAACTGTTGCAGCCTCCTTGGACCGCTCAACCATGAATGGAAAGATCTCAGCCGCGGTGTGCCCATCCGTCATCAGCTCCACAGTCATACACTGCGGCGGCATGTAGTAGTGCATATTCAGAATCCGGGACTTCGTCGCCTCCGACACCTTCTCAAGCATCTCCGACGACTTGTACGACGAGGAGTTCGATGCGAGGATACAGTCACTCGGCGCGAGAGCATCGAGTTCAGCAAACGTGTTGATCTTGAGCTGGATCTTCTCCGGCACGGCCTCGATGACCAGCCAGGCATTGTCCACGGCATCCTTGAGGCTGTCGGTTGCATCTACTGTGCCCGGCTTCTGGCCGGTGCTCTCGGCATATGAGGCCACGTTATCCCTGACGTAGGCTAGGCAGTCTTCACGCTGCTGGGGACTCGGATCGCGGACTTGGATATTGTAACCTGCTGAGGCCCAGACGCATGCTGTACAAGTTAGTTCGGTCTTGGACATTTCATCCCATAGAAGACATACCAAGTCTACGACCGAGCACGCCTGCACCAAGAATGGCGACAGGGCGTTGGCGATAGTTCTTTGGGGGCTGCCACGTTGAACGCATTGTTGCTGTGTATATGCTCAGAGGGTAAGTATGAATGTTCGAATTCTATGAGAAGAGGATATACAGAAGAACGAAAGTCAAGGCATTTATGTCCGGATCCAGCGGCCACAGGCATATCTCCCGGCATATCTTCCGACATGACGATGACGACCACAGTTCACGAACGGCAAGCCGGACGGTATCCATTCTGCAGATTGAGAACTATCCGCAGCCGCGGGATCTACGCGGTCGAAACATTGCAGTCCCCAATGACGCATTCTGGAAGGACAATAGTAGGAATGCTCTCTTGCTACCGGTTCGACGATCCGAGGAATACCTGCCCCGATATAAGCTCTCAAATCCGATTGGCTACATTGCCGCGGTACTCGGCATGCCGAAGATGCTGTCCATCGGGCCGGAAAGCTTGACGAAACAGGCGGTCTGAATGACATCGTGGCGATGAGCCATATACTGTGTCTCCTCACTGTATCCACTCTGTGCCTAAATCAAGTATTTTGCCGTTTTCCCGGAGGTTCTGGAAGTCCTTCGTCGGACCGATCCATCGGACGCTGCAGAGAAGCTTTGGATCCGTCTTCGGCACTCAGCGTATGTCAATCGTTGTATCCCTGCTGTGCTGACCTGACTGCTACCATCTTTTACTAGCTAGAGATAGTTGTCTGGACCCCCCCTTGGCTGAGTGGTTTGATATATTTCATCAATGACCAAGATTGGGAACAGTATATGAACATATTCACACTTTCTTTTTAATGTACTTCGATCATCGAACGGATGCATTTCAACGGTGACCATAAAGATAATGTAGATGTGGCCCAACGGCCCAGATATCATATTATAGTAAAACTTGGTATGGCACACAGTGAATAACTACCAGATTCTCCAGCTCCAAAAGACAAACTATCTATCCTCTGTTATACACATGCAGACAGCTCCCAACAAATAAACTAGAAACAAAAAATCTGATCAGTCATTTTGCCCACAGCGCCCGGCGCCTCGAAGCCGAGCGAGACAAGCCCCTTCTTCGCAGCATTAACCATCCCTGGCGGCCCGCACAGGAAGATCTTCGTATCAGCCGCTGGCTTAGGCAGCCTGGCAGCCATCACCTCCGGCGTCACATACCCCTTGCCATACTTCCAATTCTCCGGGGCAACATCCAGCATATAGTACAACTTAAACTGCTTAGGGTACCTGCGTGCAAACGCCTCCAGCTCCTCACGCAGCAGAATATCCCCCTCGCTGCGGTTGGCATACACCAGACTGATCTCGGTGGTGTCTTTGTCATCTTCGCAGATTGCCCGAATGAGCTGGTACATGGGCGTAATGCCCGTGCCGCCAGCGATCATGCCGATTTTCTTGCACAGGTTGCGTCTGTACTTCATTGCGCCTTTGGGGCCGCGGAAGTGCACTTTCTCGCCGACTTGCAGGTTGGCGAGGTATTGGCCAGTCAGAAGACCGTCAGGGTAGCATTTGATGACGAGCTCCAGGCAGCCGCGGTCGAGGTTGTTGGAGGTTGGGGTGTAGGAGCGCGAGACGGTCTGTCCGTTGACGGTGGCTTTTATGGCGACGTGCTGGCCGACTGGGAGGCCGACGATATCTGTCGGAGATGGCAGCTGGAAGACGAATCGGTAGACGTTGGGTGCTAGGAGATCTTTCTGCACGAGAGGGAGCGTCTTGTAGTCTTTGGGATTGAGGAAGCCGGGGATGCTGTGAGGATCTGCCGTGGGATTTGGCTTGCTCTTGATACGAGGGGGGTATCGAGTGAAGCCGGAGTCGATCTGTGTCAGTTTGGACACTTGCATGCCCAGGACGCCGGTGATGACAGCGGAGAGTAGGGCTGCGGCTGCGAATCCATTGGCGAAGCCACCGTGTGGCAGGCGCAGGCCGGTGATGGACGACGGCAACAGGTGGTGCAGACTGGGCAGATGGGCCTGTATGTGTTGAAGAGCGTGCGGGAGTTGCGAAGATCCACGCCGGGAAGAGACGTAGTATATCAAGCGCAGCAAACCAGCCAGTGAGCCAGCGGCAGCAACTTTGCGAAGTCCAGACGAGCTGCTGCCCTTTACTACTGGGAGGGAGGTCGGTTGGATGACACGCACAGCCGACTTGCGAACAAATTGAGTCGCGTCTTTCAACGTGCCCACCAGATAGGTCTGCATGATTTCGTCCGCATCCTCCGAGTGTCCGACATCCTCGTACGCAGCGGTCGCATCGGTACCAGCAACATCCAGCAACACATCTGCGCCGCCTGGATGATCCCGTATGTACTTGGTGAGATCGTAAACTAGGCAAGTTAGCACTGCTGACAGACCGAATAGAGCTGGACGTACCTTTGCCGTGAATGATCACCCAGAGGTCATCACGGGTCTTATGACCTGCGACGTCCGCGACCGTAAATTCAGTCATCATGAATGTCTGCAACAATGGAGAGAAGACTCTTTCGTTTTCAGGTACTCAATCCGTCCTAGATGGGCTGGGAGGAATGATATAGTGCGTTGTGTCCATATATTGCATTTCTCGGCAATTTGCCTCATCCATTTCGGCAACGGATAGTCGGGTGGAATTTACTTTTGTTCTTTTTATCCTGCCGTCTCCTACTTTGATTCTATATATCCATCCTATTGGCTAGCCACCGAGAACGTGGCTGTCATCGTCACCGGGAAATTAAGGCAAAGTAGATCAGTGGAGCGATCTGATGAATACCGAGGTAAAGTAGCCAATCGGAATGTCACTTCTATAAATGCGTCCGCGGCATGCCGGCCAAGTATACTACAGCTTCTATGTTATGCGTTGGTAAATTTATGCCTGGCTGTCAAACACTTGTATATAAGCTGTCGACAAGGCAGGAGGCACGTCCATACACCTCTGTTAATGAACGACTAGACCTAAGAGGAGCTACCAAAATGGCATCACAACAGTTTTACCTTCTAGGTGAATCTATCTCGTCAGCGAGGACAATCTCGCTTGACGGCATCAATGATCTTGAGGGTTTGCGAAACTTGATTGCATCTCATTTTGCCATTGTCGAGCCGAGTGGTGAGTCTAACTCCAATGTCTGAATGGACAGCACTGACTCTGCTAGGAATCGAATTCTCCGGACAAGACATATCCCTTACGGATCTCAACGAGATCACTTCATCCACCGTACCCATCGCCATCAGCATCGACGGCCATGCCGCCCGAGACGCCCCGTCCCCCAACGGCTTCCCCTTCTTCGGCAGCTTCTTCCAGATCTTCCCCGACCATCTGGGCAACCACCAGCGTCTCTTCGAGCAGTACGGTCCCCTGATCAAGACCAATACTCTAGGCCGCACAGTCTACCAGACAAACGATCCCGTCCTCTCCGCCATCGTCTTCAACGAATCCGACTTCTTCACCAAGAAAATCAACGAGGCGCACCCGCTCTACTCGCTCAAGACCCCTGCCGCTGGCGTGTTCCTAGGAGACACAGATACCCCCGAATGGCGGGTCGCGCACAAATTCCTCCCGCCTGCATTAGGTCCCAAGGCTGTCCGGCACTACGCGCCCACCATGCAAAAGACCGTCGAGGATGCATGCGCTATATTCGATCAGCTAGATGCGAAGGGCGAGGCCTGGAACGTGTACCAGTACATGCTGAAGCTGGGGTCTCAGGCTGTAGGCAAACTGACGCTAGGCCTGGACTTTGAGCACTTCTCTTCGGCGGATGCGCCGATCCACGAGATGGTGCACTTGATCGCGGAGGTGCTCTCGCTGAACAAAAAGGTCACGTCCAAGGGCGACTGGTACGCCAGCTTGCCGTTTGGGGATCCCAAGCGCCTGAAGGACACTAAGACGCGTATCGAGCAGCTCGTCGAGGAGTCGGTGCAGAAGGCGCAACGGGGAGGCGTCGAGGATCTACCCTTGCAGGATGCCGCGCTGCGAGCGGCGAACATGGTTGGTGAGTATAGTATACCCGGTGATAACGACTGCTGCTAACAGCAACAGACTATGCCATCCGCGCAACAGACAACAAAGGCGAGAAACTGCCCAAGTCCAGCCTCGTCTGGGCGCTCGTCGTAGCCACCGGCGCCGGCTTCACGACGACCAGCTCCCTCCTCTCGTGGCTCATCTACGGCCTGGTCACCTATCCCGGCATGCAGGACCGTCTGCTCCAGGAACTCGTCGACCACGGCTTCGACGACAACACAGAGATCACAGCTGACTTCACCGATAAACTCACCTTCCTAGACAAGTACATCAAGGAAACACAGCGCCGGCACAACCCCTCCTTCCAGCCCGGCCGCACCGCCAAGCTCGACCTGATCCTACCAGGTGGATACAAAATCCCCCAAGGCGCAGTCGTCATCCCCGCCCTGCATCACATCCACAATAATCCCGCCATCTGGGACAACCCCGCGCGCTTCAACCCAGACCGGTGGGATACCGACGAGGTGAAGCAGCGGCACAAGGCGGCGTATATCCCCTTTGCGATGGGCCCGCGCATGTGCATCGGGTTCAATTTCGCTCTGCAGGAGATCAAGGTCTTCCTGCCCAAGTTGATCTATCGGTATAAGTTTACGCGGGAGGGCGATGGTCCGATTGAGTATGATCCGATGTTTCAGTTGATTCGTCCGAATAATTTGTATGTGAGGGCTGAGAGGAGGGTCAAGTGGCCTCACAAGTCGGATGCGTAGCATTCGTATGTAGCTAGGATTGTATATAACTATATAGACTATAGACTTCTATAACAATAGACAAATCACATGTTACTGAGCGGCTCCCAGAAATTGAAAAACGAGGCCTCGTCCATCAACCCGTCGAGAAAATCACCACTAAGCAGCGTCTCCATCGTAGGTTCGCCGGGCAGAGACGCCGGCGTCTCGACCACAATCGGTCCCTGTCCGGTTGGTCTGCTCGCTGTGGATGAAAGATGGCGGATCGCCTCGGAGAATATACCCCGATAATACGATGCAGCCGTGTGCACATCCTGCATGACCTTGAGGATCAACATGCAAAAGTCGAGTTTGTTGAGACTGAGCTGCCGAGTGAGAGGATCCTCGGATTTGCAGTTGAGCAGGTGGATGTGCATGGCGGGGACGAGGAGGGGTGGTCTGCATCCGATTAGAGACATAATCGCATTGTAGAGAGAAAACCTACGTCATTGGGCCGGCAAAGTTGAGGAGTTTCTCGCGGGCCAAAGCGTCGAGGATGGTGTTCGTCTGCAGTGCTGCAGCGTCTACCTTCGCACGTATTGCCGTCTGATATGCTGTCTGATTGATTGGAGGCACGCCTTCTGGGAGGCGTTTTGTAAAAGGGCGATAGAATGTAATTAGGAACGCTCTTCTCGTGTTAGTTTGTTGTAACGAGTACGAGAGGTCGACATACTGGTAATGTAACTGCAAGTGGTAAACGGCAAACCGTGCCCACTCACTCTGCTCCGAGCCACATTCGTGCGGAATCTCGAGAGTCAGAAGCTCGGCGTCTATGGCTTCAACTTGTTCAATGGTAGGGTTCGGTCTTTTCGGCTGATAGCTCAGGGTCAGAGCATCCCCCAGGATCTTCGACAAGCGTAGCAGGAGAATCCAATACTCGCTCAACTGGGCCAGGTCCTCCGGGATGAACAGGCTTGCCACCGATGGCGACACCTCGGACAAATCACTCAGAATATCCGCTGTTGAGGGCATCGGAAGGTCACAATCGAGCAGGTTGATCCTCAACGGACGTCCGAGGGTGAGACTCAACCACCGGTCTCGAAAGAAACATGACCACCATAGGCGCCGCCATAAAGCTCGTCGACGGCCTGTAATGGATGGATTGAATCTGATCGCGTCGGGATCGCGGTGGAGACCCATGATCTGACCGAGGTTGATTGCAATCCCCGTCCAGTACCAGGGCTGGGCGTGGTTGTTCATCTCCGAGTGCCAGAATCCGAGCAGCAGGGCAGATTGCATCTGCGTGATTTTATCATCACCCCCATTGTTATACATACACTGTCATGGTCATAAGCATTTGAACCTGATAATCTCATTGGAGAGTACCTTTGCACGGGAGTACATGGCTTCCCTCATCTCTTTCCGGGAAGAGTATCCTGCGGCTGTGCAAGTTTCCACAGGAATAAACTGATCAGTTAGCGAGATGGTGTGATTCCAGTGAGGATATACTGACATTAACTGCTACGAAGAAAATGCTCCACAATAGTAGCAGATTCCATTCGGCTGGTCGGTCATGCTGCTGCTCAAACTTCAATACCTGGGCAGCATCCACCACCGGTAGAATAGGATGCACGTGGTGGAAATAAGCACGAAGAAGCTCGCGACATATATCACTGGACGGCAATGTCAAGCATCCTTTAAACTTGAGATACTCAATATCCTGAGCGGTAAGACTAGGATGTGACGATGGCCGGAAGACATGTCTGGGGACAGCTTGTGTGGCGAACACATCCAAAACCGCAGAAAACCCCAAAGATTCGCCTACGACAGTTAGCTATTTTCGAATACATTTGTCATGCAAGCAAACCAGTGTATATAGGCATATCATTTGCTTCGGCATCCTGAGGCGCCAGCGAAGCCGTGGCAAAGTCAGCGGCACTGCGCTCTTCGTCTTCGATCCGGCTTTGCTCGGAATACGGGGTCGTTGTTCCTGTCGCAGCAGTTGGCTCCGAAACCGCTCGTCCAGACTGGGACATGTTTCTGGAGAGATTCGAAACGGTGCTGCCACTGACCGCCTCACCCGATACAACTTGGGGTGCTCCGTTGTTATGCCTCGGGCTGGACCTCGGATGAGGGACCGCGCGGATCTCGCGCAACGGTTGATTCCTTGTCTGCTGACTGTAACAATCAGAAATAGACCTTGTTGTATGCTATATTGTTTAGATGTATCTTGATAAGGATGTACCTACGTCCCTCGTCGTTGCGCGACTGTGCACTCCAGCCCATCTTGGGAACAATTGATGCACGGAATGCCGGTTACAGTAACGGTGCACCGGACTTTGCGTCGACGACATGCTTGGCATGCAACTGCAGAACGATTACGACGGCCGGACATGTTAAAAAGAGCATACAGCCCGTAGATGAGGCCCAGAGGCTTTGGCAGCCGAGTGGATGTGCTGTTGTGGTTGTGTCAGGCCGCAAATCCCTTGCCGAGGTAGAGGAATGCTGCCTGAGGCACCAAACAGACCCGTGACGATGGGCTATGGTTTGAGATTTCCCAGAAACTGGCAGGATAGTCATACATAGCAGTTACTAGCTGTATCTTATTTGCTGTGTCAAGATTCTATATATGAGATCCGAACGTATGTACTGGCGAGCTGCAGGATCGACTGCTTGTAGCTAGCACCTTCGATATTGAAGATTCCAACTGCCAGTGATTAAGACTCTTGGGAAGCCGAGAGGTCTTCGGACAACTGAGCAAAGGAGAGCAGATCTATTTGGACAGAAATTCGTACACGTACCATTAGGCACCTCTTTTCGGCTTGAAAAGGCGGGCATGCTAGGAGGCATCCACATAACCACCCTGGAATAAACATGGACAAGCAAGCATATTCTATAAAGTGTCATAATTACACCCCTTTAACGTGATATTCTATCTGCTGCTTCTTACTCTCATGACTGTAATTCATGCGTCTGAGACTCAGCTGTCAACTCCGCTGGTCGATGCGGCGAGGCGCCAGCACCCGTGTGCTTTTCTGCATATGGATGAGATTGGCCGTGGTTCATCGTAGTCAATGCCATTGTCCCTTTAACATGTTGCATTTGCGTCCTTCTCTCCCATATAGCCCAGATAATCGAGGCCAATGCAATGACCCCCAATGGCACCCCGACTCCAACACCAACCGCCACCTCATGCGATGAATGTGTTGACGTATTCGCACTTTCATTGCCGAAAGTTGTTGACCCAGAACTGTTCCCACCATCTAGAGAGGAGACGTTTGCCAAAGCTGCATACCCAGCAACAATTTCCCCATCCGTGACCTGAACGCTGTGCCCGTCGCGACACGCCACATCACGCCCGTTGCTGACTGGCACGCAGCAGCAGTACGACACAGCGCCTTTTGAGCCCTTCCCTAGAGAGACTAGCGAGACAGCTGAACTGGTTCATACATTTCATGTGTAGTGTTAGTTTGTCTCTGGGCACATGAAGAGGCGTGACCTACGACAAACAGAAGGACATTCGCCTGACTCCCAGTTTGGATCTGTACAGCCGCCTCGGGAGAGTACGTATGGTTGCAGGAGGACGTCAAGGCAGAGATTGTTAGAATGTAACTCATCTCACACGCGGGTCTATCATATGTCAATGCTGGACTCGCAATGTTCTAGCTTCGGAAGTGTACAGCCATATAAAGATGCTTGAGGAGAATCGTCAATTGTAATACTCGTCGTCTGTTCGCTTGAAGCTTCGTCCTGTTCAGATACTCGCGTCTGGAAGCGAGTATCCGTAACAATACCAATATATCAGCTAACTTACAACTCAGGCATGCCATAGTCATACAGATCATTCCAAAACATAATATCCCGGAGGCTCTCCTCACTCAAAGAGACGTTCACAAAATGCTCCCTTTGAGGTGTTCTGATCCTTCGATGGACTTCGCCAGCCGTCTTCCAACCGAAGAATCCAGCCATTTCCCAATCAATGAGCCCAACGATCCTATCATTGTCCACAATGCAATTGGATTGGGTAAAGTCGTTATGCATGAAGCTCATGTCCGGGTCGGTATTGCTATCAAAGAAAAGGATCTCCAGTTCTAAAGAATTGATTCGGTCGTTATGGAGAATATGCGGATCTGGGAAAATGTAAGACCGGACCTGACAACTATCATCTGGCTTGATGGTATGCAGCTGCCGAAGAATCACCCGTGCCTGCCCTTTGAACGACTGCTTTTGACTCTGTGAGAGATACGGCCATGCAACGCTCAACGCAACACCGGGGAGTCTTTCTTGGATGAGCACTTGGCGGCCGTGAATCTGAGGTGTGTAAATACTTCAGGTAGAACTATAAAGCAGCGAGTGAGGAAATACCTTGCCAGCAAAGTAAATCTCCGGTACCCTGATGTCTTTGAGGACGTTCTTGGCAATATCAATGGCGCGGGCCTCATTAGCATCGGCAAATGAATAGTCGGTCTCCTGTGTATCATGGAGATGGCTTGACTTGACAATGATATTGCCGAGAGCAAACACATCACGACCACCATCGTCCGCTGGGTAGATCCTGATGGATTCATCGCAGAAGCCGACTACTGACGCCCAGTATTGCATGGACTCAGCGGATTTGGAGCCGACGTGCTCTGGATTAACATGAAAGTCACGCGGTTTGGGGCGGTACCGTCCGTAAAGCGGAATATCTGCATACAAGTCGGTGGAGGGGATATGCTCTGGCTCTGTGGCGTACGGATTCATGGTTGAAGAAGTACGGTGAGTAATGCTCGGAATCTTTGAGCGAAAGAAGATATGAGTACTCGGAGCTGGCTTCGAAAAAGCAAGCAGAGCTGGTTGAAATGACATTGTAGCTCACCGCTAGTTGCTATTACGTGGGATACCAACGGTGACTGAAACTGCGAAGCTTGCCTTGACACGCAGCTGTTTGGAAATCTGAAATTACTGCTGAATTCTCATATTATGTTTCCCGCCGCAGGAAGTCATAAAACAGAGCGTTCTGGTCATGGAGAATCCCCTCGACATCATCATAGCGTCCCATTCAGCAACATTCTATCACAGCGCCACCAAGCAAGCAATCCATCAAGGGAAACCGGCTCAACAAGAAGAGTCCATCAACCATATCCGCGTAAGCTAACTTATCCTCCACTAAAGTAAACAGCCCAGGAGACTTATACAGCCAGTTATCTATTATAATTGTATAGAATATAGACTTAAGACTAATTATATCTGTTGTCTTGGTAGATACCTATGGTTTGCATGGATTAAAAAATCCTAAATCTAGTAGATGGCCTCCATCTATATCACCACTTATAGAGCTACTAAAATTGCAGAGTAAGAGGTCAAGACTCTTATTCTATAAGAAATAGCTCTCTAGCTGTAGATCAGAGTGGATAACACCTTTTATATAAATATAATAAACAGCTTCTGTGGCTTAGTGGCACTACTTCACACATACTACTAGAGTAGTTATACTAATATACTAGTTAATATATATTTATAGGTCACCACTACTCACCTCAGTGAATAGTAAGCCTTGGGGGTTATGTAAAACACTAAGGAACCTGCAGTTATTAGACTAGTAATAAGATGTAAGGTGAAGGTATAGCTCCTATCATACTATCCTAGGGTATTCACCCAGGATTTTAAGGATTTGCTTCTCCACGCTGAAGCTTTTCTTAATATCCTTTACTAAGTCATGCATTGCTTCAGTTGGATAATACCACCATAAATAATAGGGAGACTTGAGAAGAATACTAGGCTGGACTCTTGAGACTAAGGCTGTTAAGCCTTGACTTAAGGCTTTGAATGGGGATTCATAGGCCAGGAGCTCTAAGGGCTCTCTCAGTATTCTGCAGTCCCCTTGGTATGGTTAGATCAATTTCAAGTACAAGGGAGCAATCTGATCCGGGTCGCATATATCATTGTTCCTTTGGATGCAGGGGTATGGCCATAAAGCAGGGAGAGTAGTATCAGGTAAATAGGACATGAACTATAGTCTTATATATAGAGTTGGGAAGCAAAGTTGAGCTGCATTTCATCCGTCCGGAGAAAGTACTTTACAGGGTGCTCATCGTGACCGGACAGCTGAGAATGATGTGGAGTTGACAGAGTACTCATATTGCTCCCAACGGCTCAATCATTGTGACCTACCCCACCCAAGTTGGGTAATCCAAATTGGCTATGGCCATGAGAGGATTACATGAACCATGCAAAAGAGAATTGCCAATACCAATTATACCAGTATCCAAATAATTAGCGCCATAAGATGGGGTGGTGTTGTTAGGTTAAGTCAGGTTTTCATTCAACAGTTCAATCCAACCGGATCAATTCGATTCACCCCATAGGATAGGCTCTGTTAACTGAACCAGATAAATTTAAATCAGGATATACAGAAGGAAGAGCGTTGGATTATGTGGAGGGTGGGGTCCTTGAAAGGCTCGGTCCTGTAGCAACTGCGGCGAGACTGGACATAACATACAGAATTGCCAAGGACCACAGGAGGACTTTATTTGCCTTTTCTAATGCACTTATAGCGAATCCTTTGTATTGTGGTGGGTTGATTGAACGACTTGCGGGTGTTGTGGTCGAAAGTGCGCCACTCACCTGTGGAACACATTAGCTTTTAACAAGCAATATCAGGGAAATAATTTGTCTACCACAAACTTATTGATAACAGGATTTGCTTCAGCACGTAAGTCAGCAATTCCGTCTATTTATTCGTTCTCATCGCGGCAATTTCATCTAATCAAGAACGAGGTTGTATTACACCGGGAAAGGCGAATACCCGAAAATGCATATGAGAGTACTTGCAAAAAGTCGAATAATGCCCAAGGACATAAAGATAGAATAGAATGGGAGAGAAAGAGATACCACAGACGTTAGAGCTTATATACAGCAAGGTTAGCTGGACGAATCACGTCCCGATCCCCTATTAACAGCTTTGCTCCCTCAATACTAGGCGGCTCGATCGACTCCAGCCCGTAGTTGAATACCCAGATCAGGTTCCCCCGTTTCGCCAATCGCATCGTAGGGCCAAGGTCGCCATCCTTACTCGCCGGCTTTCCCGTAAGAGCCTTGATATTTGCCTCCGCGGCCACGTCACCAAGATATGAAACCAGAAAATCTGGAGGGGGGTTGAATGCTAGATAATGAGCTCCATCCTTTGAGCATGCGGCGGGTTTACCTTTGCGAAACGGCGAAGAGTATGAGACTGTGGCTTTGCTCGTCTGGCTGTCCCGCTCGCAGCTGATCCACTCTTCCCAGCTCGAGATATTGAAAGTCGAGCCGGCATAGGACACGCTGCTTCCAGCATAGCTAGGTGTCGTTTCGACTCGGGTGACGCGCATGGGAAGGCGCTCACGTAGCGTGCCATTGGACGGGTTCAGGCCTGAGGCGTAAGAGAAGTCCTCTGACGTGGACGCGGAATTTGGTCCGAAAACAATTGGCCCAGAGTAGTTGGAGAGCGCTGAGTTGAAGGCATCTGGGATGATTGGGAGGCTCGGAACGACTACCATCTTGTAACCGTTGATTGGCTGATGGGCACTAATGATGTCAACCGAGAGCCCGAGACGGCGGATGGCCACGTAGAAACTGTAGACGATGTCTTTGTAGCTTAGCACGGCACCATCGTACTGGGATTTCTTGTTGTCCCACCCGCCACTGTGGGGTTCGATTTCCCATACCCAGTCGGCAGTATAGTCAAAGATCAGAGCAACGTCTCCTTGACCTTGCTCCATGGTCCCCTCTGCTTCTCGGAGCTTTTCTAGATCTTGGCTCGCAACGGCTTGAACCTCCAAGTAACCTTGGTCGGGAGAGTTGTCGGACACAAACAAACCCGAGAGCGTCTGCTCCTGTGCGTAGGGGAGCTGCCGCCATCGGAAATAGCCCACGTAGTCACCGGACTCTGCAAACACCTCGTGCGTCCAGAGTCTCACCATGCCCTCCAGTGGAGACACTCGGTACGGGCTCCAGTTCACCAGTCCAGGTTGGGACTCCATAACTCCGAAGGGGCCTGAAGGTTTCTTGTAAGCGGCTCCTGAAATACCGCGATATAGTGCGTGGTTCATGGCTTGAAGATCAGGGAGCCCAGTCCGCAAGTAATTGGCTTGTTCCTGCTCGGTCACCCAAGAAAACGAGGTGAGCCCGGCAAGCGGGTAGTTGTCCCATGTCGCAAAGTCAAGCCCTACCTCGCGTGAGAACTTGTGGTGGTCGAACTCAGTAAACATGTTCATGAAGTTGGTCGTGACCGCTTGGGTTGGAGCATATTTCCTCAGAATTGACGTTTGTTCTTTGGCGAAGTCGATAACCATGTCCGAACTAAATCGATACCAATCAAGCTTATGAGCCTGGTTGTTTGTGTAAACCTCTAAAAAGGGAGGCAGTACTGCCTCAAAACTGGTGTACTGAGAAGACCAGAAGACTCGACCTTGTCTCTCATTGAGGTTCTCGATAGTACCGTACTTTGCCTCGAGCCATGTTCTAAAACGCTTGATTGCGTTTTCATCGAAGCTTCTAGCGCCCCCAAATTCATTGTCCAGTTGCCAGCCTGCAACGATCGAGTTGTTCCCATAGCGTTTAGCCAACGCTTCCGTGATCTTTTGGCTGAGCCGTCGGTAGTCAAAAGAGGAGAAGCTGTAGTGTCGCCGAGAGCCAAAATGCAGAGTATCGTTGTAGACGTCAACGGGATAAATGTCGTATTTCTCACTAAGCCAGTTGGGCGGCGCGGCCGTCGGCGTTCCAATGATTGCCTTTAAGTTGTGGCGGCCGATGAGTTCGAGAGTCTGGTCAAGAATGGTGAAGTTGTAATGCCCTTCTTCGGGTTCCAGTAAAGCCCAGTCGAACTCGCTGACACGAACGTAAGTGAGGTTTGTGTCTTGCATGCGGGCTACATCCGGTCCCCACATTTCCTCTGGCCAATGCGAGGGATAATAGTCTACACCCAGATGGAACCCGCTGGACCAGCGTTCCTTTGATGGTCGTGAAAGGTTTCCATCGGCTCTGACTCCCATGACATCGGCTGACATGCTGGCCAAAATGGCCAGACTGGAGATGATGCGAGCCACGTTGACAGATGGTTAATGATCCTAGCAGGTGATGACCAAATTCGACAAGTCGACAATCCTCGAACAACATCGTGGGACATCGTGGGGTTTAAAAGGCCAGGTGCGTACAATCTGCCCTTACGGGTAAATGCCAGCTGCGACATATCCGTGGAGAAAGTGAATAGGCTTCATTGGGGAATCTGGGGATCGTGGGGTTACCGATTTTCGTGGCTCTCTCATATGCACGCCAATAGGATAGGGCAATGGACGTCGAACGGACAATTCCCGTGCCATATTATAGGCTACAATCGAATTTATGGACCAAGATTCGTGGATATCGTATGGGTCTCGAGTCTTCTTGCAGGACAAGTCTACGATGGTACCATGCATTTATCCGCAAACCCCGCTTGGTGCGGAGTTGCAGCAATTACTGTAGTTCGTGACGTTGCCAGCTTGGAAATAGCGCCCTTGCCGCCCCTCTAAACCCTCTTAAACCCCTGCGTCGTCGTTCAGGGGAGAGGTGTCGGCTTATATAGACGGAGTGGACGTGTTGAGGTGGTGGGAGAAATGGATAAAAGCAGTGAGAGGCAGTACTATCCCTAAAGAGGTAGACCCAATACCGCGAAGGGCAATAGCATACCCGTTGGTGACAGGTGGTGGCGGACGGCAGCGCAATAGTTCAATGAGAGCTGTTTCTGGCGCCCTGCTAACCATCACAATTAATACTAGGATACATAGCATGGCATTCTGTAGTTCCAGGGCTCCTACTGCTAGGTTGAATATCGTATTGTGTGTTTGATATAGTTCAACTGGAGAAAGTCGCTTCAGAGATCTACCCCTGCCGGGTCGTGATCAAACTCTACAACTACAAGCAAGCACGTGATTTACGCGCTGGCAAATCGCGAAAGGCTGAAACAGCAGAACGATGGAATCAACCCCTCCTCCCTACCGTTATGCCTCATGACGAGGACATGTTGCTGAACAGTCTCCTTCGAAGTCGAGCTACTCAAAGGACTTCCTTCTTATTCCTATTTCTCGGAGGCGGTCGCTCTGCTGCCTTTGTTACGGCCTTGATATAGCTAAAAAGACTCTTGCCGAAAAAGGGCGGCCACGCGAGAGTTGCTATGGAGAGGACACCTGAGAGATGCTGATACATTGAAGAGGGTTCTCTTTCAGTGACAGATGGAAGTCGAAAGAAGCGCTGTGGATACTATAGATCTCCTATCCCATCTACTAATAAGCACTGTGTGAATATATAGACCTATAATAATTACACCATCACTATAGTGTATGCTATGGGTTTTAAGATGAGTATAGTCTACTACATGCTTAACAAGGAATATCCTTATTTACCTACCAAGCAGGGTGATTTAAACCTATATATTCTTAGCAAACTTAGCAGTTATAATATTATGATTGCCTATCTTCTATGTACTCAAGGGAAAGGAGCTATAGTAATTATTATAATAATATGCAATATATATTCCTATTAATTAAATAGTGGCTTCTAGTGGGCATTAGAGGTGGTGTGCTAAGCCTAATACATGATATCTGCCTTAGTAATATTGTTGTGAGTATGCCTGATGGTCTATCTATCTAGTGAGAGTAGTTTAGTATAATCTAGGGAAGGATGTAGAGGATGGCTTCACCCTTAAAAGCTTCCTCTAGGCTGATAGCAAGAGCGCCTAGCCCCGCATGCTATCAGCCACAGCCACTCACACTACAGCGCCACACGCCCCGCTCTCTGCAGCTTCATTCTTTTCCAAAGCTCTCTTGCTTCGCCATGAATGTTCTAAAAGACTTAGTCCATCATGCCAGATGAGCAATGGATGAAGTGTGTAGCGCACAGTCAGGGCTCAGGACAATCAAGAACTTACTCTTACCACTTTCGGCCCTTAAGGTATTCTCTCCGGAACAGGGTAGCATACATACCCAGTCAAGTCTTACAGAATGCATACAGTATGAAAGCTTTTCGCGCGAGGCTTTGCAATGGAGAGTGATTAATAAAGATAATTTAATTATTTCATCTATCCTGTAGCAGCGGGAAGTAGTAGGGAAAAAATAGTTTCCGAGTTCCCTAACAGTCAGGTACAAAGCCGATGTACCACCTGCGCATGCATCCATAGGTGCATTTCATGCTGTAGCAACAGATCACAGTAATTGCACTTGCGATCCTGCAGATGTGACGACTTGAAGTGTCTCTTCACACCATAAACGTCCGAGTATTCTTTTAAGCACTGGAAACACGCAGATGGCTTGTCCGCTACAACCTTTTTTTTTTGACAGTACCAAGCTTTTCCTCCCATGCCGATAGAGTCGGCCGCTCCGGTCTCTTCTGCTTCTTAGACGATGGTTCTGCTATAGATTCTTCGTTGTCTGAGACAGGACGTTTCGGCCATCCGCGGAGAGGACCCCCCTCAGGGAAACCACAATACTGTATACCAGCCATCACGGCTTCATTGCGCCTCATCCACTCATCTTCCAACGAGTCTGAAGTGGGCCAAGTGAAAAATGTCTCCACAAGGAACATTAGGAGGCACACCAGACTGCAGCTCCAGAGTCATTACTGGCAGAGACGCCTGGAGGAACACCAGAAGGTGTAGCTCCAACAGCCATGCCGCAAAGGACACTGGGAGGTATACCAGGCTGTGTAGCTCCAGAGCTATTACTGGCAGAATATCCAGGTGGAATGCCAGAGGCGGTGGTTCCTCAGCATTTGTGCCCCCACTTATCGCCCATGATTTCGCTGGTGGTGTGACTAAAGTCGTAGAGACACAGACCGCAAGATTGGGACCGGATGGCCCAACTCCAGAAGCTGTATTTTGAGGTCGCCTACTATGACCACAGGAAGACTCGCGTCTGCTTCTTTGTAAACAAAAGGATCGCGAGCCATCAGTGGACAGTCACACACCACACACCAGACCTTAGCACACTGGAGCTAAAGTGGGGTGCGCATGAGGAAACCATCATCATTCACAACGTCTACAATCCCGTCCCAAACATCAAACCACTAACAGCGCCATAACAACGTTACAAAGGGTGCTAGACCGGTGGAAAGGCGCGGAATGTATTGTGGTAGGGGACTTCAACCTGCACCATCCCTATTGGGGAGGACTCAGGGTGCAAACGCCAGACCCTGAGGCGGAAGAGGCCCTCCAGATAATAGAAGAGTATCAGCTGGGCCTGTTATATGAGCCAGGAACGACCACGTTCAGGGTAAGAGACACGGAAACAACTATAGATCTTAACTATAGATCTTTCCCTGGCCACTCCAAGCCTACAAGACAGCCTTATCCGATGCCGCCCACGGGACGACCTAGACCACGACTCTGACCACATCGCCTTGGAAACTGTACTGGCCAAGCCAAGCCGGAACAGAACAGTCTCAGAACGGTGGAACTGGGAACGCACAGACAGAGAGAAGCTCTACGTGACGGTGAACCGCCATATGCCCACCACAAACGGTCTGAAAACAGAACAAGACATTGACAGCGCTACAAAAGGGATAGTGTCAGCCATCTTGACGGCCGTCCAAGAGTCAACGCCGAAATCACAAATTAGTCCACGGTTGACCCCAGGATGGACAAGAGGGTGTAAAGAGGCTTAGTAGCTCGCACGACGACTAAGGCGACAGTACTAATGTATATGAACACCTGAAGCCTGGGAAGCATACTTTTGAGTGAGAAACCATAAGGCAAGACTCATCAGAAAGACACTATGGGACTACTACAGAATAAAAATCAAGGAAGTGATAAACTCCTCCAATGGCCTTTGGAAGCTGGCGAAATGGGCCCAAAATAGGGAGCTATGTACCACATTCATACCACCACTCCAACGACTAGATGGGTAAATAGAAACAGACGCAACCAGGAAAGTGGAGCTGTTTAGAGAAGCCTTCTTTCTGCCTCCCCTGGAAGTAGACCTAGAGGACATCAAGGGCTACAGACACCCAAGCCCGCTATGCTTCCCACCAATCACACTCAACAAAGTCATTAAATTAATAAAGTATATGCCCGGGAGAAAGGCGCCAGGAAAGGATATAATTCTAAGCTACCTACTCCATTACATTGCTCCTTATATAGCACAGCCTCTTTAATATCTGTATAATACCTGCCTTAGGCTCCACTACTGCCCCCGTCATTTTTGCAAGTCTGTCACTATTACCCTCTGGAAACCAGGGAAGAGCGACTATGGACAGTTAAAATCATACCACCCTATCGCGCTCCTAAACACACTAGGCAAGGTAATGGAATTAATCATAGTGAGGTGAATTAGCTACGCGGTGGAAAAGTATGGCCTCTTACCACCACAGCACATGGGAGGAAGGAGAGGAGTCTCTATAGAATAGGCAATCCACCTCCTGCTGGAGAGAATACACTACACATCACCAGTGCCCTTCTCCTGGACGTTTCCGGTGCATTTGACCATGTCTCACACAAGCGACTCCTCCACAACCTACGCAAGAGAGGAATAGACAGCGACACTGTAGGGTAGATCGCAAGCTTCCTCAGCAAGAGAACCATAACAATACGGATGGGTGAATTGGAGTCAGAGGAGTACCATGTTGATGTGGGAATCCCACAAGGCTCTCCACTCTCCCTAATACTATACTTATTTTACAATGCAGACCTCCTAGAGACAGCAGGTGGCTAAGATGTCCAAACAGCAGGATAGATTAATGATATATATTTCTTCACTAGGAGCATGTTAGTAGAACAAAACTGCTGAAAGCTAGAAGAGGTGCACTGAAGAGTAGATAGCTGGGCTAGGACTTATGGATTGTGATTCTCACCAGCAAAGTACCAGCTCATCTACTTCACCCGATCCAGAACATGATTCAATGTGACGGAAACGGTGAGGATTAAAGACATAGAGATCCAGCCCACCCGTGCTGCCATGTACCTAGGTATCATGCTAGACACGGCGCTTAGATGGGATGAATAGATCAAGCAGGTCTAGAAGAAAGCTACCCCCTCCTAACACCTCTGATGATGCTAGCAGGGAGCACATAGGGGGCGGGTCTGACATAATTACGCCAGATCTACTAAGCAGCCATGACTCCTGCAATCCTCTATGGGCGCTCTGCCTGGTATACGCTCGGAACAGACAACGGCCACCGCCAAACACAACTTCAGATCCTGAATCAAATCCACAGAAGGGCAGCGAGAGCCATCGCAGGAGCATTCAGAGCCACAGTAACAACAGCTATGAACATAGAGACCCACCTGCTTCCCATGCAACAGCTACTAGAGAAACAGCTGATGGAATCCCTCCTAATGGTTCAGACCAGCAGGCCGCAGACTTAATAAGGAAAGCATGTAGCAATGAAATAAAGGGATAGGGATGCATAAGCCGGTGCTGGCGCCCATGGGACTGGAGCCAGTTACAGAGAATCAGCAAGCTAGTCTCCTAGAAATTAGAGGGGAAACGCCTAGACGACCTGTAATGCATACATGCATTCATTGCCGCCCCATACTGGACCCCTCCGGAGGTAATAGTCGACGGGAATGCGGAAATGGCGATGGAACAGCGTGAAACGGCAACGAAGCAAGACCAATCCGAAACAGCAGTGTACACAGACGGAAGTGGCATAAACGGCAGTGTAGGAGCTGCGGCGGTCTGCCCCCAGTGCAACCCGCCGCTACTCACAGATCGTGAACCGACCTATTGGTCACTCTCAGACCGAGCACGCACGGAGAACCGTTTTGATTCCGGTCGCTTCTAACCTGTGGAGATAGCTTACTTAGCTTGAGCCAGAGAACCGATGACTGCAGTTGCAACATTTCCCAGGCATAGGTGGGCGTTTCAGCAAGATGCTGAGCAAATGCGGCCGTGTTTGCCTCTCGAACGGTGTTGACGGCCAAAGCAGCCATGCGAATTACCTATTTTTTCAACCTAAACTCTCTATAAGTTCTCATTCTCAGAATCCAACTAGCGTGTAGGTTAGGGATGCTAGGTCTAGCAACCTAGCCCAAAGCAGGTTTGGGCCAGTTTGGGTTTGGGTGCTTGGGCTGGCTTTAACCAGTCTAGCCAAAGCTAGCCGCTATCCCGCTTCAGGCCAAACCCAAACTCGGACTCTAGTAGGGTCCTCTGCCCTCTGTGGGATAGAGAAGAAGATCTAGAGATATTGGGAGTCTTGTAATTAGTAGACAAGAAATAGTATTAGATATTACTAGGGTGGGTGTTGACGTACGATGGTTTTTCCTTATCATTTTCGATTCCAATTACCGAAGAGCAGCCTGTAATCAGAAAGACGCGTAGCACGAGGTAGAAGGAATGAGAAAGGTATGGCCCAGAATAGAATAATTGATGGAATAAAAACAAATGTACTTTTGCCCTTTATCTGGCCAACAAGCTTTACGTCTCGGATGATTTTACAAGGCAGTATGTCGGGACTCGGGAGTCGCCTGGGCCCGCGGGATTCTGATAGGTAGCGCCATATTTGGACATGATGAGGAGGGGAGGAGTAATGGAAACCAGACAGAATGATTGGATGTCTGGTAGCCAATGCATAGGAAGGCGTGGGATGGCTGAGAAGGTGGATGACAGGATTGCATTTAGTCAGGGTTCCAGAGCTGGTTATGCTAATTCGTTGAAATAGATGACAGAGAGGCTGAACGCACCCATAAGAATAATTCGCATCTGAATTATCATAAATGGTCGACACTGACTGGGTGTTGAGCAAGGAGTCTGCGCTATACAATGAAGGAGTCTGCGCAGCCATAATCAACAAGCAAAAGTTTTCGCAACAACAACCAAATCCATGTGCAACGGACTCCCAGGACAACTAGGGCACAAAAGCTTAGGACCCCCACCGTGTCTACTATCCGTGCCTTAGGCTCACCCTCACCGCTCCGCGTTGAGGGTGCGCCTCACCGTAACCACCATTATCACCGTAACCACCAATTTTCGATATTTTGACTATTTGAAGCTATTCCAACCACCCAACATGCCTAAATCTTCTAAAATTAATGATTCTTGCCTCCTCAAGGCCTGCGAAGCTGCTCAGGCCCAAAAAAAACCAAATATCTCTAAGATTGCGCGTGAATATGGTGTTCCTTATTCCACCCTACGTGATTGCGTCAAGCATGGCGCGCAGCCTTGAATTGCTAGGAAGCCAGTTAATAAGGCCCTTACAGGGTACCAGGAGGAAGCCTTAATAGATTGGTTAACCCATATGCGTGATTCTTACATGCCAGTGACGCCTAAGATACTGGAAGACTTTGTAAATCAGGCACTTCAACGCGTAGGAGAATCTAGACAGGTTGGCAAGATGTGGGTATATCGCTTTGAGAAATGACTCCCAGAACACCTCAGATTAGGCCCAGTGAAGCAGAAGATGAAGGAATCAAGATGTCTTAAGGCTGAAGATGCTGGGCTATTAGGACACTGGTATAATCAGCTTGCAAATGTGATCAAAGATACTCCGGCGCGATTGGTATACAACTTTGATGAATGTGGATTCCAACCTGGCGAAGGCAAATCTAGGAATGTGATTGGTTCAAAAGGTTCAAAAGTCCCTGATCTTGCTGAATCTGAAAGAGGAGAGAATATTACAGCTATTGAATGTGTCAGTGCGGATGGTTGGCAGATGGATCCATGGTTTATCTTTAAAGGTATGTTCCTACCTATTCTTTAAATAATTCTCTTGAATCTTCTTATCCCTTCTGATTCTGACTGATTCTGACTATTCTTGCTTCCTAAAGGCAACGGAATCTTTATGGAAACCTGGTTTAATGAGAGCGAGGCCTTACCACTGGATACTATGATAGCGACATCTCCTAATGGCTGGATATCAGATGAACTAGCCGTTCAATGGATCCAAAGCTTTGTTAAGGCAACAAATGAGCGTACAAAGAGGGGAGAGAAACGGATATTAATATTTGATGGTCATGGCTCCCATCTTACCCTGGAATTCTTACAGATCTGCAAAGATAATAGTATTATTCCCTTTGGATTCCTTCCTCATTCGACGCATCTTTGCCAGCCGCTAGATGGCAAGCTATTCTTGAACTATAAGCAACACTTCCGCTGGATGAATAATGAGCTATCTTACTGGGCTGGTGAGCTAGTAGGGAAGTCAGAATTCTTACGGGTGATTGGACTGGTACGGGAGAAGGCTTTTAACCAATGGATTATCCGTGAGGCCTTCAAAGATTGTGGTATCTGGCCAGTTAATGGTAGCAAGATAGTTGACGATCTTGCTGCCAAAGCATTTAAACAAATTCCGGATATCTACGCGCCTGATCTTGATACACCTTCTACACCTTTACGTCCGCCGTCTTCTTCTAGTATTGAGATCTCACTACCAAAGATGATTCAGGCGCTTAAAAGGAACCAGGCAAAGCTATCTAAATATGTAGATCTCCTTACACTGAAGCTCCAGCGGAATCTTGAATGGATATTTGAATATAATTGAATTGCCGCTGAGCACCTGGCTATGGCAAATGAAACTATTAGTCGAATCAGGGCCGCGCAGGCCCCTCTGCGGCGTTAATATACTAAGCGGCAGGTTAAGCCTCTTAGCCAGACTGGTATCCTGAGCTTACAGGATGCAAATTAATCAATTGCTTCTAGGAAGGCTAAAGATGCTGCTGTGGAAGAGAGACATTTATAGAAGCAATGGGAGAAAGTGCATGGTAAACCACCACTACTAGCAAATACACATATAAATGAGGCATTAAATGCATCAGCAGAGGCAGCAGATCAAAATGATCTATTTTTTTATATAGATAATGCCTAGTATAGCCTCAAAATCATGATTTTTGTTGAAAATTGGTGGTTACGGTGATAATGGTGGTTACGGTGAGGCGCACCCTCAACGCGGAGCGGTGAGGGTGAGCCTAAGGCACGGATATTATCTACTGGCTCAGGGTTATCTCAATAAAAATGGCGTGGCGTAAGCACTTGCTCTCCATTGGGAAGAAGAATAGATAGGCTGACGCGAATAACGAGGACCCTCATCCCAAAGGCACAACCCATAACCTGATTTGCGCGCTCAACCAACAGGTTCTGGTGGGTACTACCAAGAACGGGTCGATAATTCCGTATCCCCTAGGCTGTCGCCAATGCACGTCTAGGGGTTAACCAAAGACAAATAAGGGGTGGGTGGAGATAGGTCACGGATCAACCCATAATCCGCCTGGGTTGATCAAATCATGCGAATCAAGCTATATCCAATCCACGACCAGTCTATATCGGACTCTCCCGCGGGTGACCTTCAATGGATGACTGCAGCCCTTCGAGTTGGAAATTGATGATGACTACTCTTTATTCGTCTTCTATCTTTATCATTTAAAAGCTATGTTCAACTGAGCAACATAATTCTGGCATTCCTTTCATGGCGTCTTCGCGCTAGTTCTCCCCGGTGAAAATACTTCATGTACTTGTTTAGTCACGCGCGCAAGCACAGTCCCTTCAGCCTGCGATGGTGACTACACATACAGAGTACCGGTCGCCTACTGGGTGCTGGGCAAAGGCTGCCCAGCCATAAACCGAGGGAATCCTTGGTAGCCGATGCCAAGCTCGCCGGCTCCCGGCTGGAAACCGACGATTTCATTCTTGCGACCCTTGAGCTCATCAACATCCCAAGAGGCGAAGACGATCTTATTTCTGAGAAACTCTGCTTCGGGGGAGGCAATCCAGACAAGGAAATCAGCGGGAAGAGAGACTGCGAACAAAAGAATGACCGTTAGTTCCTTGCATGGGAAACATATTGGTGATAAAGGACTGGTCCAGTTTATACTTACTGTCATCATAGGCATATGGCAATTTTATCGTCTCAGCTAGCTTGGCAGACATAGCCGTTTGGAGGAGTCCGGGATGCACATTATGAAGACGCACTTGCGGGTTCTCAGCAGCAAAGGAGTCTAAGAGCTTAACAGCAGCCATCTTACTACTCCTGTAGGCGCCCATGCCGGGAAAAGGGGGGAATAGGATGCCAGCTGTGGTTAGATTGATAAAGGTGACTGGCTTTTCTATGTTAGTGCTGACTGTCTTGTTTGCCAGGATGACAGCCTGTGCTGTCACCAGCGTACCGATAACAGTAGTCTTATAGCCGTCTATAAAAGTAGCTGGATCGGCTTGCATAAGGGGAACCACGGGGGCCAGTGAGCCGGCACAGTGGATGAGGATGTCAATACCGCCAAACTCAGCAGCCACCTTGTTCATGGCATCGCGTACACCCAAAGCATCGCACAGATCAGCTGTATGAGTTTGAATGGTCACCTCTGCGTGGCCGGCTCGAACAGTCATGGCGGTTTCCGCCAGGGCGTCGGCGCGTCGACCGAAGAGGATGAGAGCTCGGGGACAAGATGCAGCAAAGGATGCAGCGGTGGCCCGGCCAATGCCGCCAGATGCGCCAGTGATCAGCACAACCTTGCCCGCAGTGGACAGGCTGGGCTGAGTTGGATTGATGCCGGCATACGTGGCAGAGTGAGTGACCTTGGTATAGGAGGGTGGTGTCGCTGCCATTATGTCAGACTGTGGGCTCTCTTTGTCTCTGTGTGGCTTGGTTGCTGTGGTGTAGTGCAAAGAGTGAGTGTGTAAATAGTCAAATAGATAACTGTCTAGGAATCACTCTGAAGCGATGAATAGGTAGTAGAGCACACAAGATAGCACAAACAGTCTGAAGTACAGATGGAGGTGAGTATGGCTGGTCAGAGTATGAGGGGAGGCCAATATTAATGTAATGCATGTCATTGGAATTTAGCCTGGTCGCTGACCATCCCTTGGGTGTCCCTCAGACGTCTTCATTGGCTTTGGCTTTGCGGTCACGGAGATTGGGAGGCGAGCACGAACCACCAAGCACTGACGTTATTTTCTTAGCCTCAATTTTTGTTCCATGCAGGTACTTTCTGTATTGATGTTTTGACCAATCATTTCGGATACTGGATTCCACGCTAAATAAAATAACTCAGTGATATGCTAAGGGATACAACCATTAGTAGCTTCCTAAGTTACCACGTACTAGCATGTGTTCATTGGTCATGCAGACGTCTGCCTGGAACAGCATGAATGAGTGGGCGGAAGCAGCTGAATGCGGGGCCTATACGGGCAATAGCGGGTGAAATCTTGCTAACTGCTTGTCTGTAGGCAGCAGGCTGGATTCTGGAACCTGAATGCTACCTGACACTCGGAGTGGAACCGATAATGAACGGCCTGTATTGTCTTCTCGGGGGGTTTTGAATGCATGGATCTCGGTCAGTCCCCGCATTAGTCTTTTTTACGTGCATCAGGGGGTTTGCCAGCCTGAGGTCATGTACCCACCGGCTACAGCAAGCGCCGGCCCTCTTTGTCGCACTATCTACGGAGTCCGAAGATGCGTGGCTGATACTGAAATCATCACCCATTCACATATCCACACAGAAACGCTTTGTCGCAAGGCTTGCCATCCGGTCAATCTGCAGCCATGAGAAGATGCCTCGGAAGCCTAGAGATTGGCTCTCCATTTACTCCGAATGGACATGAAAGAACCCTCCATTTACTCCGAATGGACATGAAAGAACCCTCGCTTGTAGTGGTCCTTTCCAATGGCCGCCTGTGCCGCAATATCCGTGGCCATTGGCGTGTTGGGACATCACGACCAGCGTTGTATTATTATCATTGTGATCATGGAGAGTTGAACAGCCCAGCCGTCCGGTATCTGCTACATGGACTCGCAAGGACGGGACTTCTGGGACTATTTCGATGGATTATCTCGTGGATGCGTCCGGTAGAAATGGTCTTATCAGCACCAAGTATCTCAAAAATCGGTCCTACAACAAGGGACTGAGGAACGTTGCCAGTTGGGGTTACTGGAAGGGAGGTGGTGTGCATGGTGTCGGCACACACAAAGAGGGTGCTCCGTATTTCGAAGCACTTAAAGGTAGGGCTCAGCTGCGTCTCCCACCCCTCCCTCTGAGAGAAGATCATTCTAACTCAAAGCTTTTGACTCGGCAGATGGTAGTGGATGGGTATGGTTTATCCCTCTGCACAACGGTACCCACTCAGTAGGTGTTGTGCAGAACCAAGAGATGGCTACTGAGAAGAAGCGGAAAATGGCCGGCCCCTCCTCCAAGGGACTGTACTTGGACTCTCTGGAGCTTGTTCCCGGCATCAAAGAACTGCTTTCCAAAGCTGAACTCATATCGGAGATCAAGTCGGCCTCTGACTGGTCATACAGCGCCTCATGCTATGCCTTCCCCGGTGTGCGCATTGCTGGAGATGCTGGATCCTTTATTGACCCCTTCTTCTCTTCTGGTGTTCACCTCGCTCTTTCAGGGGGTTTATCAGCAGCAACAACTATTGCAGCGGCCATTCGCGGTGACTGCGATGAGAATGTTGCTGCGTCGTGGCACGACAAGAAGACATCCGAAAGCTACACACGCTTCCTCTTGGTCGTTTCCAGTGCATTGAAGCAGATCAGGTCTCAAGGCGAGCCCGTAATCAGTGATTTCGATGAAGATAGCTTTGAAAGAGCCTTTGATCTATTCAGACCCAGTAGGTCAACTTCGGTACAACGGTGGAGGCTATGATTCTAACCGCGCGACGTCTAGTTATCCAGGGGCAGGCTGATGCCGACGCAAAGGGAAAGCTGACCCAAGCTGAAATATCTAAGACGGTCGAGTTTTGTTTCAGAGCATTTGCTCATGTCTCGTTTGAGGAAAAAGAGGCTCTCGTGAACAAGCTCAAGTCACTAGGCCACGATGGAGATGTTTATGATGAGAACAACCGCAAGGCTCTCGACGAACTTGAGAAGCAGCTAACACCAGAGGAACAGACAATCTTGAAGACTTTGAAGGGACGACGCATGGTCCGCCCTGAGGATTCGCTCAACATTGACAATTTTACTCTAGACTCCATCGACGGCCTCGCCCCTCGTTTGGAGAAGGGGAAACTCGGATTGACCGCAGCGAAGAAAGCCGAGCTCAAGTTCACAACTCATGATTCGCTCTCTTTCCTCAACGGTGAGGCAAGAGCGGCCAAAAAGACGGTCGCAAATGGCCATGCCCAGACCAACGGAAGCCTCATGGCCAACGGCCATGGTGAAGTAAACGGAGACAGCAACATCAAGGTGAGCTCTGTCAAAAGCTGCATGGCAGACCTCTTTGCAGCCGAGAAAAGCTCTCCGCAGACGTCAATCGATGAAGCCACTAGGCACCGTTTGATCTCGTCGCTGCGACAATCGGCCGAGGAACTTGAGACTCCTTACGACACAGTGGTGCGATATGTTGATGCGGTAAGTTACAGAATAGAAGATGCAGCAGTGCTTGGATTCATCAGTTTGGGTGTACTAATTAATGGGTTTCAAAATAGGGTCGACAGACGGCGCTGATTTGCATAGGGGCGGACCTCGGAATCTTTAAGTCCCTCGCGGAGAGCAAAACACAGATGTCATCCAAAGAGCTTGCGAAGGCTACCATGGCAGACCCACTGCTCGTCAGCCGCATCATGCGGTACTTGGTCGCCAGTCGTCTGGTCGGAGAGACAGCACCCGACCAGTACGTGGCCAGCCAGAAGACGTACGTCTTTGGCGACCCGCGCATTGAGCATTCCATACGATTTTTCCACGCCGTCAGCAACCCTGCTTTTCAAGCTCTGCCCGATTTCCTAAAGGAGAAGGGATATCAGAACGAACCCCAGAGAAGTGCGTTTCACAAGGGTCTCAGCACGGAGCTTGAGCTCTATCCGTGGCTCAAGCAGCATCCGGATATGTTGAAGAACTTTCAGGCTGCCATGCAGCTGACCAGAGACGGCAACGGCGTGGATGTGATGCCTTTCGACAACTCTGTGAGCAGTGGACGTGACGGCGCAGTATTTGTGGACATTGGTGGCAACACTGGCCATCAGGCTGCTCATGTGCTGTCTAAGTACCCGGAGCTAGCCGGCCGAGTGTTAGTCCAGGACCGTGGTGAAGTAATCAAAAGCGCTGCTGGTATCAAAGGCATTCAGTGGATGGAACACGACTTTTTCAATATCCAGCCTGTGAAAGGTAAATATTCCTTTCTTTGCCTGAAAGCAAGGATGATTCATTTTTATTGACCATTTTTGCAGGGGCAAAGTATTACTATCTGCGAGCCATTCTTCACAACTGGGATGATTCTAAAGCAGTGCAGATACTAGCCAACATTGTACCTGCCATGTCAGCTGATTCGCTGGTGGCCATAGATGAGGTGGTGGTGCCGGATGAGAACGCTCACGTGTGGCCTGCTGGGCTGGATCTCCAAATGTATACTCTGTTCAGGACCATGGAGCGGACGGCATCGCAGTGGGATGCAATCCTTGACAAAGCAGGGCTGCGTGCTGTGGCGGTAAAGGTGTATTCGCCTGTCATGCGAAACTCTGTCATTTTTGCGGCAGCCAAGTAGCTAGTTGGCTGATTAGGTTCGAATTTTGCCCCTTCAGTATTACCGAGTTTAGTCACAATACAGTACAAATTTTGCAGTTATAGTACCGCATTTTCAGTATGTAGTCCGCGTACATGCTTGTTTAGTGTCATGGCGGAATCGAGTTCCAGATGGACAAGCTCGCTCTTTGACTGCGTATACGGTTCAAGGGAGGCAGCTCAAACTTACTTTCACAGCCACTATTGTCTTCTCCACTGAATGCTCATTGTGCTTACTCTGTATTCATCTCCAGTGCTTAGATGGGTAATGTACTCGCTCATGTACTAGCGCCTTGGATTGGCTACACTAACTGTCGGGATCATTACCATGTGCAACGCTCTAGAATCAGGTGATGAGAATGGGGTACGTCTTTCACCTTTAGTTGGAGGAAGTGTCAACTGACAGAACGCGCCAGGTGCTCAGAATTGCTAAGAATGAGGTTGAACGGCTCAACCATGGATGGTACGTCGTTAGGAATCGGGAGATTCGCGACTGTGTCACTATTGGAGAACGCCGTATCCGCGAGAGAGAGAGGGTTCTTCGCTACAACAGCCCCCTGGACTGAACTTCCTAGAATTCACGCCAGCATAGAAAACGTCAAGCGCTTTTTTGCGGGGCTACTTCATTCAACTCCAGTTCCCTTCACTGGTCAAGGAGGTCGAGGACCTCACTCGAGAGACGCAGAGCCAACTCGAATTGCTTGGGCATCCCCGCCAATTCTCAATTGCCAACGCAGGGTATTATTGCGTATTGCTCTGTCATACCAAGACGACGTAACCCAGGCACTCACAGGGATCTACCGTCCGGAACTCGATGCCCATGAAACAATGAGGCTTCGGTTGCGAATACGCGAGCTGAATGAGGAGCTCGCTGAACGCATGAATCGCAACGGTCACGCAAGGGGGTTCCGTATCGTAAAAAATGAGGTCGACCAGGCGATTTCTCGTAACTTCGGCTGCAATGAGGAGATTTACGGTTGGAATCGCACGCTTTATCGTGATTCTAGGGGAGTGGAACTTCCCAGGACCGTGGATCCCGCTGTCCTGGTGAACATGTTCTGAACGTAATAACATATTTAATGGAGGACGGTATCAACAGGAGGCAACTTTACATCTCCTCCGAGCTGTGCCTAGTCGTCATAGAGACTGTTGTCAACCATGGAGCTATGGTATACCCGTTCGCTCTGAGGGCCGATCGGATGTGATCCGCACGCAATGGAACCCCATCAGACATGGCGACATTGTGTGTGAGCTTGATAATGTTCTTGATCTTCAGGTATTATGTCAGTATACCTTCATATCTTGAATGACAGAGCGGAAATATTACCTGCTAACCATTCAGGCTAACTTTAGCAAAGTTATATATCTCATCTTCCAAACTTCCGCTCCTGTCTTAGCAGAAAAGTGTCTGAAGATGGCTTATTAAGCTGAGGAGTCTAGATTATAATGCTATAACTTTAACTAGATTCAGTCAAGGATGACTGCATCAAGGTCCCAGAGCATATTCATTGTGAGGAAAACAATTCCCAGATAATACTTAAGTATGCATAAGAATATGGTAATAAGACAGTTACATTCTAACTGCAGGCCATTCCATTACTATAGATAGATATCCACTTCATCCAGAAGGAGAACAGCCTTCTAGTTACTTATAACACAGAAGGTACAGATCAGCTAGACTTTGAGCTCCTCAGCTTAAGCACTGAGATCTAGAATTCTAAATTTATCAGCTTCTACACGGCTAAGAGGACTTAAGTCTTAAAATACTAAGTAAAGCAGTTGCTGAAGTTATTCTAAGATGGCTTCAGCTGTCAAAGTCTTCCCTATATCTAGAGGTCTGCTTCCTATAATTATTAATAGTTAAGCTATCATAATAGGTTTAGAAATATACTACAGGAGTATAATAACTCCTTACCCCTTTCCTTTAATAATATTATTAAATTTTCCCTTAGTTATTATGCAGACCTAACTTTTAGTAAGAGATTTAATAGCCTTCTTTTTATCCTTAGGGGTTACTAATATATTAAAGGGCATATTAGAGAATTAGATTATAGCCACCTTTTCTATGGTGAATTCTCTGTCACACCCTGGGATCCGTCTCTGCTGTCCTCTGCTAGTCAACTACTTTGGGAACGAGGTGATATAGTCCCTGGACTATATCTGATACTTGCCTGAGGCCTACCAACTGGGTAGCCTTAATGGTGCAATGATACAATGATCCCAACAGGGTCAAGGACAATCCAAAGGTAACACAAGAACAACAACAGTAGAGATAGAAGCAAGGCCTATTGAGTACGTATACTCAATAGTAGAGAGTAACTGACAAATCGGACTAGTGAACTTGTACTCAAGTGAGTTATTAATATTGAACACGAAGAACTAAACAAGGTATTCTAGGTACAACGGTAATGAGTGTCCTTATATAGTTCCTCCTTCAACTACCATTGTTACTACCATCGCATGGTAGTCGCGGATGGTAGTTGTATACCATCTACCATTGCCAAGTCAAGGTATATGGTAGTTGGTCATGTGGTAGTGTGATTGTAGCGATTCCTCCCGCGCCCCAACTTACCACCCGGGCGATACGGAGTAATCCTTGGTGACGACGGAAAGGGCACGATTGCGCGTGGTCTTCACGTTGGAAACCATGGCTTTTCCGCATCTTGATAGATGGGGAATGGTTGGTTGTCGTTGCTCCTTAATTCTGCCCGTCGGTTCCGCCTCGCGCTGATGCGGCTATGTTGGTGTCGTAACAGTCACTTTCCAGCTATAGATCTGAGTAGATGACACCTTTTATATAGATGTAATAAACAGCTTCTGTAGCTTAATGGTACTATTTTATGCGCAGGGCTGGGTTAGTCATCCTAATATGCTGGTTAAGATATGCTTATATATCACCACTAGTGGCTTTAGTGAATAGTAAGCCTCAGGGGTTTTATGAGACACCAAGGGACCTGCAGTTATTAGACTAGTAATAAGATGTGAGGTACAGCTCTTACTGTATTATCCTAGGGTGTTCACCTAGAATCTCAAAGATTTACTCCTTAATGCTGAAGCTTTTCTTAATCTCTTTTACTAAATCATGCATCACTTCAGTTGAAGAATGCCACTATAGATAATGGGGAGACTTTAGAACAACACCTGGCCTGACTCTTGAGACTAAGGCTGTCAAGCCATAACTTAGAACTTCGAATGGGGGTTCATAAGCTACCAGCTCTGATGCCTCTCTCAGTATATAGTTCTGGCTTTCTTAGTTGCGGTATTTCTCTGTGGCCTTGGTAGAATTAGCCTGGATTCGGGTAAATTGAGGATAATATGCCATGCCTTACTGTTCCCCCGTTCTTTGATGTCTTTGTCAACTAAAGTCCCAGAAGGTTGACCATCGCCGGGTAGGGACTGACAGAAATCGTGAGCCATATCCGCAGCGAAGTGGATGCATGCAATTAAGCATAATTGTGCTATGGGAGCTCTAGAGAGATGTTTGTTCCATTGCTTTTAAGTGAGGAGTCATCTGTTCGCGTTTGGATATTTCATTGTTCCTTTGCATGTAGGGGTATGGCCATAAAGAAGGAGGGAGAGTAGTATCAGGTATATAGGTGATGAAATATAGTAGCTCTTATCTACCAAGGTCACAGGGGCACAGAGTTGACAGTAAAACTAACCTAAGGGATTTGTATATCCTCATTTACAACGAACAGAAGCCCTGGTATCAATATATACGAAATCGCCAGTCTAGACAGACTACTCTGACTCTTTAAAAACCAGCTGCTCAATCTTGTCAGTCAGCTCATCCATCTTATACGGCTTATGGATCACATCGTCCATGCCGGACTGCAGCATCTCTTCCTGCTGCTCTGCTCTCACATTCGCCGTTACTCCTAGCACAGGGGTATGTTGTCCCGACCGTTCCTTTTCGAGCTCGCGGATCGCCTTGGTGGCGGAATTGCCGTCCATCACAGGCATGGCCTGGTCCATGAGAATACAGTCAAAGTGGTCTTTCTTCACGGCATCCAGAGCCTCGCGGCCGTTATTGGCCTCCGTAACGCTGAAGCCTAGGCCTTGTAGTTTCCGCGACAGAATGCGCTGGTTGATGATGTTGTCTTCGACGAGGAGGATGTGTTGGCTATCTCGTCTCTCTGGTGTAGTTGTATTGGAACTCTCAGTGTCTGTAGCCTCTTCGGCTATTTTAGCCGTGTGGTCCTTTCTCCCGTCGCTATTGCAGGCGGGATTGATCTCCTCGATATAAGTCACCTCGGGGTCCTCCGGGATGGCAGGCGAGGTCATCTGGTGGTTCGCGTCGGTCATCTCGTCGCCCAGCGACTGGATCTTCCGGCAGGTCTGGTCCTGCTCATCCGTCGGGCTGGTAGACGGCTCTCCCACGCTGTCGCTTTTCCGGACGGCAAAGAAGAACCCGAACGTGCTGCCCTCGCCTTCCTTGGAGCTCACCCCGATCTCGCCCCCGTGCAGATGACACAGCCGCCGACTGACATTCAGCCCCAGCCCCGAGCCCCCGTATATACTCTCCGTGCGCGGCGTGGCCTGGTTGAACCGCTCAAACAACCGCTTTTGCGCCTCATCGCTGATCCCAATCCCCGTGTCCCGCACCGCAACCATGATATACGCCGTCGGCCCGTTCCCCCACTCCGCCTGCTGCGTCTTGTCCAGCCGCAACGCGGCCGCATCCGAGTTGAAGAACACCACGTTCGGCGGATACGACGGAGGCCGCGTCGTCGACGCACCCATCGACACCCGCACCTTCATCTCCCCGCCAGACTTGGCAGTGAATTTGATCGCGTTTGAAACAAGATTGATGAGCACCTGGCTCATGCGGTCCAGATCAGCCATCACCCAGTCAATCCCCTGCTCCTCATAAGAATGATCCAGCTTATACTCGAACTCGATGTTCTGCTTGCGCAGCTCGGGCCGGAACATCGTCAGCGAGGTAGCCAACTGGCGGCGCGGCTGCACGCGGCGCGGTGTCAGCGTTAACATCCCCGCATCGACCTTCGAGAAGGTCAGCACGTCGTCGACGATCTTCTTCTGGTGCGCGATGCACAGCCCGATCGTCTCGGCGGCTTGCGCGATCGTCGTGTGGGAATCCTCAGCGCTGCTCTCTCCCCTCCGGGTGCGGTGCACCGCTTCGAGGATATCCTCGGTGCAGTGCAGGATGGCCGACAGCGGGTTCCGCACCTCGTGGCTGATCATGTCGATGAACCGCTCCTGTTGTGTTTTGCGCTGCTGCGCTTCCTCGGCGATTTTCCGCTGGGAGAGCTCGGCGGTCTTTTCCTGGGTGATGTCGGCGATGGTGCAGATGGCGCCGCCGGCGGTGGTGAGGCCGAAGAGGGCACGCTCGTCGGGGCCCATCGGGTTGAGGGTGAGCAGGCGCCAGGGACAGTCATCGTCGCGGGTGCGGTACTGGATGCGGAGGGGCTGCTGGGCGCGGGAGGCGTCGTGGTAGGCTTCCGCGAGGCGGTCGAAGTCGTCGGGATGGATGGATTGGGACCAGCAGTCGAAGGAGCGCGGGTCGAGCTTGGTCATGAGGTCGCGGAAGCGGCGGTTGGTGAAGATGGCTTCGTCGCGGTCGTTGAGAATGGCGACGCCGATGGGCAGCATGTCCGCCAGTTGCTCTGCGGAGATGCTGTGCGAGGGCATTGTGAGGGGTCCATGTATTCTGGTGTCAATCTGGCAGATCACGCTACTGAAGCCATTGCATTGCGAGGAATCGAGATATGAAAGACCGATGAATGAAGAATGGAATGTGGAGATAAGATTCTAGTGGTGACGTCACTGAGCCACCAACGATAAAGGCACGATCAACCATAAAAGTAGTATACTGTATTTCATATCCAGGGGTATATATTCAGGAAAAGTCATTAGCTATTACGCTACATACATAGCACAACCCGTATCTGTGGTCCCATCACTTAAAAAGCCATCACGGCGAATGCTCCCACTACGACCGCTCCCAGGCTGATCGCCTTGCGGTCTCCTGCGTTCGAGAGAGTCGCCGAGGGGGATGGGGTGCTGGAGGAGCGGGGAGAGCCAGAGGCACCCGACGAGGAGCCGGCACTGCTGTTAGGAACAGTCACAACCACAGTCGAGGTGGGCGCGTTGGTGGTGCTGCTCTGGGTGACGAGGGTAGTCGAGGAGGTCTCCGAGGTGGCGGTGGTGGTGGTGGTGTCCGCACTGGCCGAACCAGAAGTCGCGGTCGTAGTAGTAGTCTTCTCGGGCGTGCCAGTGGTCGAGGGCTTAGAAGAAGAAGACTCCGTCGCGGAAGAAGACTTGGTCTCGGTGGCGGTAGTGGCCGTCGAAGACGAGCTCGAAGTCGAGCCAGTGTAGTCTGGGTTAGAGATACCAAACTGCGTCGAGTACTGGTACTGGCCGGTGCCTTCGACAACGAGCATGAGACCGTAGTGGGTGGTGTCGGGCTCGAGGGAGGTGCTGGGGGTCCATGAAAAGCTGCCGGAGTTGGGGATGCTGTCGGCCAGCGTCTCGATAGGGACAACATTGGTGCTGGGACCGCGCAGGAGTACCAGCGAGACCGGCCCTGTGGTGGTGGGATCCCATTCGATTGTGTATGGCTTTCCAACAGGAACCAATTCGTTCAGACCGGGCTTGAGGATGGCATTTCCTGTGGGGTCCTGGGTGTAGTCGGGCTTGGTAGCGGCCATGGCGAGAGCCGCCAGGCAGGAGACGACAGAAGCAATTGAGAGACGCATTTTATTAGTAACTGAAGGAAGGACTGTAAGATGGTGCTTATAGAGTAGACTGTGGTAATATGGCTGCAAAAGAATGGACGATCTATATACGATCGGGAAACGAGCGATGGACAATCAGACGACCAGAAAGAAGAAAACTCAAAGCAACCGACAAGGCGAACTCGTCTTCTTATGAGGGAGGCTATGCCCTCCTAGACCTGACCAGGCTGAGGCGACATGGCTGTTAGACTCTGTCTAGTTGGTGGATGTTGCGGCTCTTGTCGATGCTACTCATATTTTGGCCCGCAACCGAGCCAAACCAAGTGGTTTAGCGGGGTCTTTGGGCTTGTCTGAATGGTCATAAGAGAAATGGTGGAAATTTGACTCTTGGACCTCTTTCGCACTATCCCCTGAAATGTCTAGCGAAATGGACTAATTATTAAACGAGATGAGTAGGATCCGGATCTGCGCGCACCAGAGTACAGATTTAGACTAGGATATCTCCGTCTAAGACAATTTGATCAGAAGTTATCGAGGTACTCTAGCCTTGTGGAGGTACACCATAAGTATGCCAACCATCGTCTCGCAGTATGTAAACATTCAAGTTCTTCCACAACACCAGACTTGGCAGTACTCAAGAGAAGACACGTCCAGTCCACAATACTTGGCAAACAGACTACTCTCTAGTCGTTTACCGGCCAATCCGGCGACAGTCCGCCACTCTTCCGGGAAATGAGGTTACATCTCACGCGCAGGAAACGAGCCAATTAGCCGTAGACTTAGGTCAGAACTTCGGTCATATTTTTGCACTAAACCCGGAGGAACACGGCGAAAATTCAGACTTAGTCCAATAGTCCAGGGATCAAGTGGGCCTGACCCAGGAACAGGTGGATAAGCCGCCCAGTCTGGACGCCCAAAAAGGCAGAAAGCCAGGAAAAAGAAGCTATTAATATTATTTTTGATCTGCTCCCGTCGGTCAATGCTCGGCTTGTCTTTCTGGATTGGGTTAATGTCAGGCAACGATCGAGAAATGCGTCCGGCGGACTGAGCTGGTGCCTATCGTAGCCTACAGAGATCAGATTTTTTTTGTTCAACTGAAACCGTAGCCAATCCCTAGAACCGTAGCAAAACACTGAACCCTTTACTAAAGACTGGCTAGGTTAAACCAAGGATAAGCCTTCCTTCTCCGATACCGCAGGGCTCAAAGTCAAGGCCTCCAGACCCATCAAATGCCCCTTTGTAGTGGCTTGGCATGAAGATAATTAGGTTCGGAGAGTTCGGATATCGTCCTTGGGCAGAGTTCACTTTTTAACTTTTCAAATCCTTTCTGGTTGATCTGTTCCTGAATACATAAGCTTCAAGCCTCAACACAAGACGGAAATAGAAGCACGTGTGACTCTTGGACCGCAGGGTTCGCTAAGGCTAGATCGTGGTTGTTCCTTTTGCTGGCACTGCCCCTTAATCCTTAAATGTGGTTAAGAGACATCTGATTGCCACTTAGCACTTTGGAATTACTGCAAAGCTTCACTACTATACTCTTGATTGATCGCGGCCCTCGTAATATCTCAGTCCTGCAGTTAAAGACAGGATGAATAGAGCATACTAACTAGACAGATCTAAGCCTTCGAGATGCAGCCGCTATTGGTGCCCTCAGCATGCGTAAGCGCTGCAGCATTGTCATCACACGCATGGGCCTCCCCATTTACATAACGCCTTGACTCTTTGCGGCTCGTGCGTTGGATGCATTGACCGCAGTCATACTCCAAAGACGGGGGGCTATCACAGGTCTATGAACAGATGGTATCATGTCAAGAGCATATGGAAATATTGTACTCATGATCTGGCGGAAGTTATCGCTTGTAAAGCGAGGACCTGATTTGGCCAAATCTCCTCCTGCTAAGGGTAAGCATTCTTGCCTAAGCTGGTAAGCTCAAAAGGCATCTGGGTTACCATTCCCAAGCCCGTTATCCTCTTCTTGTCAGGCCGCGGAACTAATTCTCCACGGGTCCATTTCCCATACGTCAAAGCAGCTAATGCCCTAACATACTTAGCTACCTAGTTATAGGTTAGGACTCTATATGACCAGATAGTTACTATATATTAGCTCTTTTACACTTACTACTTCCACTGTCTTCTAGCATAGACTAGTCTCTGACTTCTGCTGCATATCAGAGCTGTGGACTTAGTAGCAAGACCACCCCAGAGATGTGCTGCTTGCGGGAGTCTATCTACATCAAGACCATGAGGAACAGCTAGTCGAATAGTTAGACAAGGCATCACTAGACATAGGGAAGGTGTGAACGACACACCTGAATGAGAATTGCAATAGTACCAAGAAGGAGGATTCTGCCTGTATGCTCGAGGCATCGGAAGCGGCTGACCACGCCAGCTTTACGTACAGAGTCCAGAGGAGCGTCGAGGACGCTTGCAACCCCTGCAGATTCGGCAGATCCCTTGCGGGTGACCTCGCTCGGTACAGGCGACTGTTCATCAGAGCTTGTGCCAGCGTGAGGAAATCCCAGATCCATCTGCACCTGTCGAATGACCTCAATGAACTGCTCTCTTTGCTGGTCACTCTCGAAATCAAGTTCAAACCTCCCTTTCGGACCATCGATAATCAGCTTGCCTTTGTCAAAAAAGCAGCAGATCTGCGTGTCAAAGGCGAGGGGTGTCCAATAACGAAAGAGATTCGTCAGGGCCTGCCGGCTGAGTGTCGGTACGAGAGGGTAGAAGCAACTTTGAACTCTCAAAACCTCCTCTACATGCGAGGAATTGTCTTTCTCAAGGAGAGCTGCCAGGGCTTTGACTGTTTTGGGCGGTAAATCAGACCTCGAACTGAGCCTTGAAGACCAAGCGTATCTGTTTTTAATGCGAGGGTAAAACTGTAGCATTGCTATGTCATGGAGTACATTTTCTGCCAGGTGCGACTGCTCGAGCAACACTGTCATAGCATTATTTTGTACCACCCAGCGCTCATCGTCAAGTAGCATGGCCAACGCTTTGGTTATATCGCCAGGGAGACGGTGCTGCCTCTTGAGCCAGTTGGTTGCGGCACATGCAGAACCATCCTGGCAATGACTGAGCACGAATACAAGGGAATGGAGCAACTTCGATGGAAGCTCTTTTTGACTGTCCAGGGCCGCGGCCGCGGAGTCACGCACCTCCGGGTCTTCATCCATCAAAAGGTCGTGAAAGCTTTGAATGATCTCATCCGGGATCGCCGAGTGCTTCCCGAGTGTGATTTCTGCAGACCATCTTGTGTCTGGATCCTTGAGGCATAAAACTAAGCCATGTAAAATCTCATCCGAGAGGGGCAGCCACCCCCCAAGCTCGTAAGCCGCCAAATCTCGCATTTCACTATTGTGATCTTTGAGACGTCGGTGGAACGCTCGCAGACCGATTTGTCGAAGACTTTTCTGTTGTTCGAAAAACCGGAATGTGCGTCTCAGTTGTTCCAGATTAACATTGGGTTCCTCGAGAAGTAGTCCCATGCTATTGAGTGTTTCATCTGACAGGTTGTCCTGGCTTGCTAAGGCCCAGCCTGCAGCGAACCTTGTACAAGAGGCCTCTGCGTTGAGTAGAAGACTTAGCGCATGTCTGATATCGTCTGGAAGAACAGGCTGGCTCCTCAAGATCTTAATTGCATGCTCGGTTTCGTCGCTGAGGAAGCCATCTCTCGAAAAGGCTGCCCTTTCATTGAGTACGGGAATGATATGAAAGAGAACGTCCTTCGGAAGACTTTTCTGGGCGCACAGTGCTTTGCATGCAGCGGACCGTACACTTGAAGATTCATCTTCAAGGAGCTGTACCAGGTTATGAATAATCCAATCAGGGAGTAAAGTCTTCTTGACCTCTAAAGCGGCCGCCGCTCTGTAGCGTACGCAGCTTAGGCTATCCTTGAGCTGCGTACCGAGAGACCGGATAGTGCTATCTGAGAATTTGTTTTGAGGTGCCAAAAGTGGCGCTGGCGTGCCGTTAGGATAGACAATCTTATCATCGCGAAAGAGTGACATCAGATTCTGTATAACGTTCTCAGGAAGGTCGACCGCTGCCTTTAGGGCGTCGACGCTATCCGTGATGATATTCTCATTATGATGCCGTAGCAGCAGTACCAGATCCTGGATTGCATTTTGGGAGAGAAACCTTTCAAACAATGCGCGGGCTGTGTACCGTCTGAGAGCAAAACCTTCGTGGTGGAGGTCTCCAACTAGGATTCTCTCGATCTCTGCTGTTATCCTTTCCGGCGTTCTTGATATCAAATCTACTGCCCATAGTCTCACTAAGCCAGGCGCATTACTTTTGAGCAACGAAGCCGCTGCATCAAGTACATCCTGGGATATTTGTACTTTTCTGCGACACAAGGTCTCTAGAATTTGTTTGTGGTGCCTTTCGAAACCCGGCCCGAGAAGTCTTGTGATGATGTGGCTTGGACATTCCATCTCAGCGGCCATTTCTGGGTATGAGCTAAGTTTGCACTCGAGCTCAACCCATTGTAGCAGCCGTTCCTCAAGCGAAGTCCTCCTCTCCGAAATGACCTCATCATCGCTCGCGGGGGCTACCTCACTGAGGCAATGCATGGTAAGTCGCTGGTGGGCTGGTCCCACCATGTCGCGAGGCTCACGGTCTAGTTGATCGAAGAAATCTCTCACCAACTCTCCGCTTGGAGCATTTGGCTGCCAGCGATTTTGTAAAAGCCCTGTCACGAAACGCCAATAGATATTATAGTGCAAATCATATTTCTTTGCCTGAAGGAACAATCGGGGTGCCATTAAAGAGTCCTTGGTTGATTGCTGACCCACACGAAAAAGCGGGAGAGCCTTGTCCTGTAGCCAGTGCCTGACAAAATATCTCGCTGCAAAGAACTCTTGGAAGGTCAAGTGAAGGAAATGAAAACTTTGCTCGTGACTCTGGAGAGTGTCGTCGGAAGTACGCAGAAATGAGACCTTCCGAAGTACACGTTCGCCATCGTGAGGACGCTTCTCTCCGTGCCGTTTGAAATGGTTATAGAACGATTTTCGGTCTTTCAACCGAAATTCGATAATATCATTCGTGAGCCCGTGGAAGGCGAGTCCCTCGATTAGGTTGATCTCATTGAACATATATTCCTCGATGTCAGACTCGAAGATGTCTTTCACTCTCCCCTCCGTTAGCCTTATTCCTTGGTTATCTCGAACGCCCAGCTGCAGGATATCCTTTCTCCAGAGCTTCAGCACAATTGCCTCATAAATACTGGTCATTGTCTGCGACCTCCCTTCCAACAAGTCTCGCTCCCAACTATAGCACAATGCGTCCAGCTGGATAGGGATCCGCATGAGGCTTTGCATAAGGGTATGCTTTTGCAAGAATGACTCAATCTCCTTCGCAGTTCCACCGTCAGGAACAATCTCCGGGTGGTTGATGTAGTTGTTTACCTGGTCAGGAAGGAATCCTATGGTTTCTAGTTCGAGATCGACAGTCCCTAGATCGATTTGGTCCGAGGGGCGGGGTCTTGTCGTGATAATGGCCTGCGCTTGCTTCAGTAGATGGGAAACAAAATCGTGCATTGGCGTGTCTGTATCCCATTCACGGGAGATTTCATCGAGGCCATCGAGTAAGAAAAGTACTCGGTTGCCAAGGGAGGGATCGTTGACAGCCTGCCACAATGCTCGTGCCAGGTCTTTGCCATCAGGTTGTTGAGAGAAATATTCGTCATAAAACATATTCTCCAAGTTGTACGCAGCGGTCGTTTCCGCTCTTCGTCGTAGCTTGCGCAATGGAACCCACAATACCCAGTCAAACAGGTGGTTCCACATTTGATGGTGGAGGTGGTCATAAACGATCTTCTTGCAGAGAGTCGTCTTTCCTACTCCAGCCCGCCCTTCTATCAGGATGCGTTTGGGCACCGAAGGCGTCTGAGATGATCCAGTGCGTGGTTCAAATAGTGATGGCAAGGGGATGATGTCTGTGTCCTCATCTGCTTGCACTTTGAGGCGTGACGTGAGAGAGAATGATTGATGATTCTCATCGACCTCTAGTGAGCGCTTCACCACCGCCAGATTGATATAACAGTGACTCATTGGTAGTAGTTGACCCGAAATACGTTCTATATTCAGCCGCTTCCCTTCAGTGTAGAAAGCCTTCAAGGCAGCAGTCGCACGAGAGGATTGAATGGTGGCTGCCAGCATTTTCACATCCTTAATCAGCTTTCTGATAGCTCCACTGGATATCGTCATTACATCTCACTTACGGCCCGATACCTCCAGATACGAAAGGAGCTCCTTTGCAAGTCCCGCGGCAGCTGCAGCGGCATAGGGGTGCCAAATGTCATTCTTGTGCGAGTCGGCATAGTCGGAGATTCCACGAATAACAATGCAGCGGAAATCGTTCATAAGGCCTGCTGCCTCCATCTCAAAACAGATCGCGCCCTCGCTACTCTTACTGATCATGTCCCGCTCCTTCGCATTCTTCATCACGCGATCCCCTGATGCGATGACCCCGTAGTGAATGAAAGGTCGATCAGGAGCGTTGCGTTTCTGCCGAGGAACTGCCATTTGTCTATCGCAGGACTCGCAAGTCGGCTGATCCATGCAATGGTCGTAGTCGGACTTGAACAAGATGTCCATCTCAGGCGATGGTCTCTCATACTCGGACAGTGCTGGAAATCTTCTCAGCATATCTCCGATGTGATTTGAGACCATGTTGGACCGCACGCGGTGATCCGATTGCATTCTCGGGAGAATCGCCAGCCATTCATTCGGCGGGGGGCATAAGAATCCTTTGCGTTGAAACCCAGTTGTAGTCTGCTTTCCCAGATCGTATTGCACAACACCACCCTGAGTTCCAGATGGAACACTGACCACCACATCTCCCAGACGAATATCGCTCGTGTCGCTGGGCACGCCACCTCCAATGCCTACGAGCAATCGCAGCGTGATTGACGGGAAGGTGCGCGCTAAATCCCGAGCGACAACCGCAGCGGAGATCGTACCTTGGTAGCCGGCAGGCAAGGACGCGATCACAACATTGTGCTGACAGAGCCGTCCCAGAACGTAGTAATTTGGGTCACCGCGGGCGCTCGGCAGTGGCTGATGTTCTTCATCGAGCATATATCTCACTGCACTCAACTCAATCTCGAGTGGGGTGAGAAGTGCCACCGTATATGCATCATGAGATAGACTTTTCGTCTTGTTTTCCATTATATATACTTTGAGATTGTCAGGTATCTCGTGGTCGGCGCACACAGCTTTCAACCATCGACTCAAGCATCAGGATCAAGAAACCATCAAAATTTACCGGCTCTCAAGCCTCATATTGTGATGGAGGTGTTAATGAGAGAGTATCAGACTGTCTGGATGGATTCTGGATGGTGAGACTGAAAAATTGGGTAGGAGTGTAAGGAGGGAAGGCAAGGCGCACCAGGCAGAAATCGCGCCGGGAACCTGCAGGGACTACAGATTAGCCGCCCAGCAAGCGCTAGATGAACGAAGATGGCAACACTAGCAGTCGGCATGGCATGGTTGGACAAGGCAGACAAGGAGGCGCAGTTTGATGTACTACTAATGAGTATATGTCGTTGTATCGTTGTGTCAGCCACATACCTGGCTGGTATAGAATAGTAGACTATTAGGGTAACAGCAGAGACGGTGACATTTAACGGCCTAACATGGTAGGATCTCCCTACCTATTACCCTATTCCTAAGTTGGATCTTATATTTACTGACTAGTATGCAGGCGAGAGAACTAATTAAGATAAATATAATTACACCGGAGACTCCTAAAAAGTCTATCAGAGTCTAAACAGAGGAAACTATATATGTATTTCCCTGGAGTCGTCCTGGCATGTGCAACGCTCGGAGGATTAGGGCATGACAGGAACAAGCTTGGTGACTTTAAGCATTTATAACCTTCTTTGTAATCTATCTACAGAATAATATCAGTGAACCCTTTAATTCAACCAACATGATATTGTACAGATTGTAGAATGAATCCTGCAATCTGATTGGTGCCTCATACGGCCCACCTGTTTCCTCGGCAATGGTCGGTTATTCGGACTTCATGTTCTTGATATCAAGATATCAACGAAATTTGATAAACGAAAGGAAGAACGGGGTAGACTAGATATGGAATATGCCAGCAGTCATCAGAGCATGCATTATCTGTCACAAGAGAAAGGTAAGGAGTATACCCCAATATTTGATGCATCTGCTAACCCCAGCAGGTGAAATGCGATCTGGAGAAACAGCAGCCATGTAGCAACTGCATCAAATTCAAGGCCGAGTGCCTGTAAGCCTCTTATCAATCAGACTGTCAGTCATCTACTGACCCATCAGGCCATTCACCCGCAAACGCAAAAGAATCACCAACAGCCTGTCCCCCTCCCGGGAGGACCCCCGCACCGCATACAGTCCCGCCGCTGCCATCTCCACTGAAAAAAGCTACAGCGGCCGCAGCGAGTATCTCAGCGGGAGTGTCCCCTTTGACGAGACCCTGGTCCAGTCCGGCCAAGATGCCCTCGACACCGACAACCACGAGGACACGCAGCTCTTCCAGCACCAGCGGGTGTTTGATCTCCCGCCCAAGCCCGTGCAGGACCATCTCATCGACTGCTTTATGCGGTACTGTGCGCCATGGACGCCGATTATCGACCCGGAATGGCTAACCGCGGAGTCCCCCTCGCCGCTGTTGTTGCAGGCCGTCTTGCTGGCGGGGAGTCGTGTGTCTGCGCCCTCTGATGAAGTATCGAGTAAGGACTTTTACCGCAAGGCAAAGCTGCTCTACTTCTTCGGGAGCGGCAACAACTCGCTTATCTCAATTGTGTCAGCATGTCTGCTGCACTGGTATAATCCAGTCGGACCGGAGAAGGTCTCGACAGACACGAGCGGGTTCTGGATCCGCACGGCCGGCGCCATGGCCTTTCAGATCGGATTGCACAAGGAGCCTGCCGCAAATGCAAAGGACCGGGGACTACGGAGGAGGCTCTGGTGGGCATTAGTCGTATGTGATATTCTTCTTAACTAAAGCATGCACTGACCGCGTAGGTCCGCGATAATATCATCTCCGCCGGCACCGGACGGCCCCGGACCATTAACCTCAGCGACAGCGATGTCCTCCCGCCGAGCATGGACGACTTTGACGTCCAGAACGACAAGGCCCAGCTTTTTGTGGCGTACACGACGATCTGCCTGCTGCTAGGCGACACAGTCGAAGGCTGTCTCCGCAAAACCATGTCCCTGGACCGCCGCAGCCAGCTCGAAAACGCCCTCTACCGTTGGATCAACCAGTCCCTCCCTTCGCTCCGCGCCGCAGCACCGCCGGAGACTATCTCCTCGACGCACGAGTTCGAAGTCAACCAGCTGCTAGTCGTCTACCTCGCCATCCTGATCATTCTGCACCGCTCGCCCACACCCAACAGTGTCCCGTCCGCTGCGTCACTCGTCGCGGCGTCCTGCATAGCAGGTATCTTCGAGGTCTTCCACCAAAAGGACCAACTGCAGTACCTCGGTCCGATCTTCGCGCTGTACGGCCTCAGCGCCGGGCTATCGCTGCTCTCGGCGTATCGATACGAGCCGCTCAAGGAAACAGCCGAGTACGAGCTGTCGACTATCAAGCTCTGTCTGCAGACGCTGTCGAAGCGCTGGCGCTCGGCGGTGGGCCCGATCCGGGCGCTGGACAGGTTGACGGAGCAGGTGCGGCGGCAGCCCTTGTTCGAGGGGAGTGTGCCGAGTTTGGGACCTGGGCTAGTGGATTTCTTTAATGGGATTGATCGGCGGCTCTGTCGGCAGTGGGGAGTGATACAGGGGGAGAGAATAGTTGTTAGCCAGGTTTCGAGTCTGGAGACGGAAAAGCGCGATGTGATGCCGTTTGATGGGTATATGGATATCTTGGACCAGAACTGGGAGGGGTCAGGGTTTGACTGGAGCGGGTCCTGGTTGTTGGATATTTGATTGACTGTAATATGATATGATACGATGTATAAAGAATGCTACTACAGCTTGTTCTTCAGAGAACGATGGCCGGCCACCTGTACCTCAGGCAATTCCTGTCCCCAGACAATCCGGCAGTCCCAGCTGGCATGATCCTTCTCGTTCCCGTCTGCCTCATACGGCTTCACAATATCCCTATGCACCGTGTCTCCGACTCCTCCCTCGCCAGCCAGAATCCACCGACGAGCAACCTCTGCCGCCACCCCATCTCCATCTCGCTCGGCGTCCAAAGCCAGCAACGCCCCCATCAGAATCCACGCAAGTGTAAACATGACACGACGACCATCCGCCAGAACCGACGCAACATCCCTGGTCACCTTGCCCTTGAACGCCGTCCAGGCCTGCTTCAATGCTTGAGCCGACTTCTCCCTACGTATCATGCCCAATACCCGCTCAACCCACGCAGCAAACACCGCGAAGTTATCCCTAGCCAGCAGAAACCGTACCATCTCGCTCGCCAGCACATTCGTCGTCCCCTCCCAGATACTATTGACCGCGGTATTCCTCAGCAACCGCGAGACATTGAACTCGGGCTCGTCCGGCTCATCCATATACCCCACACCCCCCATCGCCTCCTGACACTCCTGGATCCCCAGAATCGCCATCTTGCTAATCACCGCCTTGGACACAGCCGTCAACGCCCGGAAGACGACTGTCGCTTCCTTTCCTCTCGGCACATGCTCAGGCACTGCTACAGTGTCCCCAGGGTTTTCAAACACACCCATCACCCCCACCGTAAAAAACCCCAACTGCATCGCCGCCCGCTGCCGCACCTCCACCTCCGCCAATAACCGCAAATGCATCGGAATGAGCCAAAGCGGCTCGCCGACTGTGCTGCGCGCGCGCGAGAATGCCCTAGCAATACTCAGCGCGCGGCGCCACGCACCCAGCGAGCCGATGAAGGTGTGCGTGCGGGTGACGTTGAGCAACGGCGCGATTGTCGCCACGCCCTTATCGCGCTGCCCGACGAGGTGCGCGCGCATATCCCGCAGCTCCAACTCGGCGGTGGGGAGTTCCTTGGTCCCGAGCTTGGTTTTGAGGCGGTGGATGCGCACGCCGTTGGTTATTTCCCTTGGGGCTTGGTTTGGAGGGGCGATGGTGCGTCGGAGGGGAGCGAGGAAGGTGCTTAGTTTTCCGGAGGGGTGGGTTTTGGCGAGGAGGAGGGATACATTGGCGTCTGTTGCTGAGGAGAAGAATTTGAAGCCGCTGATGCTGTACTCGCCTTCGCCTAGAGTGCCGAGCGGGTTGTCGTTGCTGGTGGAGGCTGGGAGAGGGTCATGGGTGGCCCATGTCTCGGTGTTTTGGACGTCGCTGCCGCCGGCGCGTTCGGTCATCCATTGGCCTGAGGTCCAGAAATCTTCGTTGCGGGAGGTGAGGTGGTTGAAGACGACCCGGAAGGGATGGTCTTCTGGGAAGGAGTGTTGCTGGAGTTGCTGGGAGAGGATCAGTGCTGCGCCGTCGGTCATGGCGACGGGGCAGGACGTCAGCCCTGAAGAAGGCCCGTAGAGATAATTGACGGTGTATTGAACGAGACGGCGGGAGGCGCCATAGCTAGAATCGTAGCCTAATGCCACCACTCTGCGTTCGTTAGTTCTGGACGTAAGACAATGAACAGAAGAAATACCCATGTCGAGCACCCCATCGGCTCAGCTGCTTCCAGCCCTCGCTGGTGATCAATCGGTCATAGTCGTATCGCTGGCCCCAGACGTTATATCCCTTGACGTAGGGCTGGTGGCGCTCGGCGTCGGCGCTCCATTCGCGGATTTGAGGCGAGATGGCTTCCTCGCCGAGCTGCGTGAGGTTGGACTGAATGGATTGATAAGTCGATGATGGGAGGTACCCTAGCAACATAACATTAGTGTTGTATTCAGAAATCTCGGAATCGATTGCAGACTCACATGAAAGCAAGCGATGGAGGTTCGCATCGGTTGTGTATGTATTTTGCAGCGGCTCGGGGATGGTAAAGGAGCCACGGTCCGCGGTGGCAGGCTGCGATGAAGTTGCTGGATCCATAATATCTATCAATAGCTTGTCACAATCTGGGGGGAATTGGTTACGCAAGAGTGTCTGGGGATGCGGGGACTAAAGGCTTAACTTAAGTACCACCACGGACCGAGGCATCTGACATTCGGTAACCGCACTTAACCCGGTCCATTCACAAGGAATAATATTTAGCATCAGGAGATTCAATGTCTCATGCTATATACGGGATATCTCGGGTCTAGGCTACTAAGCTATTATACTATACTTCCTGGTAGATCTACTAATCCTTAAGAAACCCCAGCAGACTCGCCGTAGATCCCTTCTTCGACTTCTTCATCTCCCTCTCCAACCCCATCAGCTGGTGCACCGCCATCTGCGCTCCTCGCACCATATAGTCCATGGTGACCGCCTCCTCGGGGATGTCTACAAACTGCCCGATGAGGGCCATGTTGGTCATTCCCGGGGGAACCACCTGGGGCCGGTCCCCGTTACTCCTCGGCAGTAAGATGGAAGTCCATCGCGGCATCACACATGGAACAGTAACTGTCTTAGGCAGTATGTCACCGATTGGGAGATCAAGCTGATGCAGAACCTCCGTCAGTATCTCCTCACCTGAGCAGGATAGCATCTGTTTCTTGACAAAATCCCCTTCGTTCTCTGGATCGAGTGCATACCCCCAGAAGACTCGAACACTGTCCGGTTGATCTGGGAACAGCGGCTGCCGGGGCAGACTCAGCGTAAGCAGCCAACTGCTATCTCTCAGCGTGACCAACGAGCCCGTCTCAGGATCATCGCCGATTATCCCGAGCATCTTCTCGAAGATAGGCGGATTCTTGACTGTGACGGTAAAGTATGCCACCCTGGACTCCCGCAGTCGCGTACAAAAGTTGTATGCGTTGCCGAATTTGGGATGCTTGGTTGCGAGTTCCAGCCACAGCAGCCAGTTCTCGTCGAGGTCTTTCTCGATCTCCATCATCTCCAGCGAAGGTGGCTCCGTGTTTGACCCGCAGGAAGAACCGGACAAGATGGATCCCAGGGAGACGATCATTATATCGTGCGGTCCAAGATCAATGGTTACCTCGCGCTCGCCTTTGCCTACTGTACGCAGGGCAGTCACGCGAGTAGGATCCTGTGTTGGCTCGACGATGATATCAGTGGTGATGGTGTTGAAGCGAAAATCTACGCCCTGTGCCTGCAGGAAGCGAGCAATCGGGGCGACAACGGCGTCATGCAAGTTGAATCGCACACGGTCCAGAGGACGAGGATGATGCGTCTGGATATCATGAGGGAAATGCTGGATGAAGCGGCGGAACTCGGCGGCACTGTGACACGGCCGGAAACCGAACCTAATCCTGTCAATATCCTGACTCCTTTTGGATCCACGACAACCTACAATGTCGACAGCACCAGCCAGTACTCCGTCCTGAAGAACCCCTCAGAGAAATGGTCTCGAATGCGGGACCGGCCCAGCGCACTTTCTGTCTTAGACGACAGCCGGAACAGATCCATCCGATCCTTGATCCCCAGATGGAGTCTGCGTCCTTCAATCCGCTCCAATCCGTTCTTCCGCCGAGCCAGGAACCTCGTCCGCGATGCCTGCTTCGATACATGTTCTTCAAAGTACTCCCGGATATCATCCCAGACGCTTTTCCCGGGCCTCTCCGACGGCACCAGCGCGAGTAATTCCTCCATTTGACTCCCGCAGAATTGGGGCGTACATCCCCCGCGAAAGTGGTAGCCGGTCTCTGCATCCCCTTTACCCACTGATCCCGCGCCTGGCTCGCTCAGTGCTTCGAGGATGTGGATTCTCGATGGAGGCACCTTGGCCTCTCCGATGAAGTGTACGGCCGCGGTTAACGAGGCAATTCCGCTCCCTAGAATCCAGACATCGAGGGACTCAGGGGCGCGAGAGACCGTACTAGGAACTGGGGTTGATGGGCGCGAGGAGAACAGAGACGCTGCTCGTGATGGCGGACGGGACATTTTGTATCGAGTTAGGATAATAAGCACGGCGTGAATTGATCAGTTAGGCGTTTAGATAGCCAGATTGTGTTGTACGATTTGAGTTATACTGTGGGCTGACTGGTGTCGTCATACCACGACTGTGGAGCTGCTGCCGAATGCGGAAATCAACTGCCACCGATGCAACACTCATGGTTTCTGACCAGTTAGATTATTAATATTACCATAAGTAGGTTAGAGTTCTGGTATATATTATTGATGCTTGGTGCTTGGTGCTGAGTGCTGAGTGCTTGTTCATAGCTAGGTCAATATAGGGTTAGGTCTCGATAGCACGCCTTGAAGCAATTCAACCGCAGATGCAGTCTAACTTAAACAGAGTATCTAAACTATCTTTTCTTAGAGGTTCTGCCGGTGAGCAGACGGCCCTACGATAGTCTGAGGGCAATCTGCCTCAGTTAGATAGCTTCAGTAGCATCTCTCTCTTCTAGATAGCTACAGATTCCAGCAGCTTCATCATTCATTTCCTTTGAGAGGTTATGAGCCCTCTGCTTTTGTTTTCACGATTGTTTTAGTCTGTTATTTATCTGTTTTATCAGTTTCCTGCTTTTCTTAGTGATTTGATGTTGTTTTATATGTTTTTACAAACTTTTATATGTCTGATGATGAACTTGAATTGAACTCACACTCTCTCCCTGGAACCTTTGAAGAACCACCTGAAAAGATAGATTAAGATATAAATCAGAATCAGAATTAAGCTATAGAGATGGCAGATGTCACCTAGGCAGCAAAGTTGGATAAAGATTCCATACTAGCAAGCATATCTGGATTGACTGAACAATTGAAGACACAAAAGGACTATAAATTATGGACCTTTTATACTAAATTAGAATTAGAGCTTTATGAGCTGGAAGATTTAATTAATAAATTAATATCTAGGCTAGAAGTCATGCATCTAAACTATTAAATATAGAGTAAAGCCTTAAAGCTGGTACATAACTAGCTAATAGACTAAGTTAGAAAAGATATTGCTAACATGCTGCGTGTGATAATAGATCTAATTATGTACACAGATAATATATAGGAAGTAATTAAGAATATTATATTAGGCCATGGCCATTCAGAAGTATATTTAAACTTTAAGAAGATGATCTATATAAAGAGATCAGACTTTATAACAATTGCCTAGTATGTTAGTACCTTTAGAGATAGGGTAGACGCATGCGATAGGCTTAAGATACTAATCACACCTTATATAGCTACTCTTTTAATGCTTAAAGAGCTATTAAAGGAGCTGCTATCTTAGTATAATATTATTAAATCTAAATTTATTAAGGACTCCCCTGAGAGCCTCTTAAAAACTAAATTCTATAAGTATTATATGCTAGTAATTAATAAAGGGAATAAGCATGAGGCTACTTTTAGTGCTAAAGGTAAATCTAATAGATAAATATTAAACTAATCTAATTAATTAAATCAAATGCAATCCCAGACTAGATTAAATTCTAGCTTAACTAATTAGAACACACAGATGAATACACAGAATTAATTAAATTACATAACCTAGAGAGCTTTATATAAGATAGCTCCTCCTTAAGGTAAGAATTAATTAGAATATATTAATGAATGGAGACAAAGCAATATATATAATAAATAAGATAACTACAGGTTCTGCTACCTACTAGGCCATAGACCAGCTATGTGCTACTATCTCACAGAAGATAGGCCCCTAATATGGAAGCCACTCCTAGATATATGGTGTTGGAAGCTGCTAAAGAGATCTGCTATAGGATAGTTAAATTAGATAAATGCTACTTACTTAGCTACTTAGATTCCTATAGAATATACTAATGCAGTCATTAATCTTATAGGAATAGCTATTAAATATACTAAATCCATTGATTAAACTAATTTATTTAAGATCTAACTGAATTATGTTGAATCAGATTATTACTATATTCTAGATTCTGGAATAATATGAATAATCTGTATGACTAGGGCAGAAATAGTGGACTATTGCCTATATTAACTAGATGAGAAGGGATATTAATTTAAAACTACTGAAGGAAACCTATTATATATAGTAGGAGAAGGAAGCTTAATTCTCTACTGCTATGTAGGAGATTGTCACACCCTGGGATCCGTCTCTGCTGTTCCTGCTAGTCACTAACTTTAGGAGCGAGCGATATAGTCCCCTGGACTATATCTGATACTTGCCTGGGGCCTACCGACTGGGTAGCCTAACAGTATACCAACTGGGTATACGAATGGTGCGGTGGTACAATGATCGAAGGTGATTAAGGACGGTTCGAGGTAACACAAGAATAATAACAGCAAAGATAGAAGCAAGGCCTATTGAGTATGTATACTCAATAGTGAGAGAGTAGCTGATGAATCGGACTAGTGAACTTGTACTCAAGTGAGTGATTTGTATTGAACGCGAGGAACTAAACAAAGTATTCTAGATATAATGGAAATGAGTATCTTTATATAGTTCCTCCTGGCGGTCCCTCCCCTGAGGCTGTCGGATGGTCCCTTCATGGACTGGTTCTTGTAGTCCATGGTGGTTATACTTGGTCGCGGTCCCTGAAGGACCGGCAGTGGTTCTTAGCATTTGGGACCTCCTATTATCACATGACTATGCGGCCAAAACAGGCAGCTGCGGAGCAAATCCTAATTCTACCGCATAAGGATTGCGTAGTTGGTGAATGATTAGTCCTTACTGCTCCGTACTTCTGCCTGTCATTTCTGCCTTGCGGTGTAGGTGCTGTAATATCACCTCCCCCTCTTCTGGCTTCTTTGTCCCCAAAGAATATATGGGTCGTCCAGCCCCGTACTGCCAAAGGTAAGTTTTTCTTTTTCTTTCTCATCTTCTCGCGATGCCTTAAAAACGCTCTGTAAAACTTCCTCGTGTTCCCTGGAATTGTTATTGTGAACATATCCGTCTTGCTGACCTCATCGATCAATATGGTAGTCCCATTGATTTTCTGTGCGAAATGTGTTTCTTTTCTTCCACACTGTGTGTTGTGATGGATTCTAAGAGTTCGAAATGTTCCGTGTGTGTGCGTAATGATTGTCCGTGTGAGAAGTGTGTCTTCAGTGACAAGGAATGGAGTTCTCTTTGGAAAGAGGAGAGCTGTGTATCGTCTGCTCTGACTGTGAGAGATTTTGATCTGGTGCTGCTTCAAGAAGAAATTAATAAAGCTTAAAAATATTTAAATCTGCTTCAGCAAGTGATGGTTTAAAAACTGCGCAAACATTCCCAATTACGCAAGACCCAAAGTTCTATAAAGGAGCGTGGTCGCCTCATGCTTCTTCATGACTTGGCGATTTTGGAGTCTGAGGACCCTCATCTGGCTGCTGTGCACGATGATCCTAGTTGGAGTCAGGTGGTTGATGCGATGAATCATTTGCCTTCTGATTTTTGGAATACTGCCGAATGAGTGCGGCGCAGTTCGTTAGATTTTTAATGGGCTCCCATGTATTTTCTGAGGTATTGTAGCCCTTCCATTTGACAAGGTAGTAGGGTTTCCCGCTGACTCATTTGTGGTTTAAGATCTGCTCAACTTTGTATTCTTGTTCTGTGTCGTCATTGATTTCCACTTTTTCAGTGATTAATGTGTGTTTTAGTGCTGGTTCCAATAATGAGATATGAAACACTGGATGAATTTTTGACATGCTTTTTGGTAGTTGTAGTTAGTAATTGACTGGTTCTAATTTTTCTTCAATCATGAAGGGCCCAAGTTTCTGGTGGTCCAACTTCTGGCTTGGTTGTTTTGTCTTGATATTCCTGTGTAATAGCTAAACTTTCTCCCCCTTTTTGAGGTCTGGAGCACTCCCGTGCTTTCTATTGTAATAAATTGCTATGTGAAGATTTATGAACTTGATATCTCTGGATAGTTGAGTCCGGATGTAATTAATTATGTTAATGACCTCTTCTGCTTCTTCTGACACCGTTTCCTTATTCTGTGGTTCTCCGATCAAAATGGGATTATACCTATAGTTCGCGAAGAATGGTGTCTCTCCGGTGGTTGAGTGTACTGTGTTGTTGTACGCGAACTATGCTATTGGTAGGTATGCGACCTAATCATCTTGCTGGTAGTTGATGTAGTGTCGTAGGTATTATTTAATGGTCTGGTTTGTTCTTTCTGTTTGTCCATTGGCTTGTGGGTGGTATGTGGTGGTGAGCCTTCACTCAATACCCATCAGGTCAGTGAGTGAAGCTCAAAACTTTGAAGTGAATAGTTTATCTCTATCTAAAGTGATATATTTAGGTACTCTGTGATTTATGATGATGTGTCCCATAAATAATAGTACCAACTGTGGTGTTGTCATCTTGGTATTTGCTGGAATTAAATGAATATATTTCATGAGTCAATCTGTGACTACCATGAGGTAATCTAATCCTTTTGACATTGGTAATGGTCCGATAAAGTCAATCATGACCTATTCCCATGGTCGCTTCAGTGCTTCCGGTGATTGCAGCTTTCTGTAGGGTTGATATCTTGCTGGCTTGTCCCTGATGCAAGTTTCGCATTATTGAATGTAACTCTGTACCTTCCTTCTCATGTTCAGAAAGTAGTAATTCCTTAAGATGAGTTCTGCAGTTTTTTCTGTTCCCATATGCCTGTATATAGGATTGTCGTGGTGTTGCTTGATAATCTCGGTTCTCATACAGTCAGGTATATAGATGAGATTTCTCAAGTATACCAATCCTTTTTTGTTAGTAGTGAGATTTTTGTTCTCTGCTAAGTTCTCAAGCATTTCCTAGATGATTTTGTCCTTTTTGGTTGCTTCCGCGATTTCTTAAATGAGTGGATCCTCGTTCAGCTCAATGGTTGCTGCGAGAGTATGATGGTTGTATGTTAATGATCCATCTCCCTGTTGTTTCAAGATCACTGGCTTGATTGTCTTTCCTTGGATTTCATAATCTAGTCATTAACTAAGCGCATTGGCTTGTCCATTTTCTGTTCCTTTGCAATGAACAATCTTAAAGTCAAACTGTGAGAGTGTTTCAGCCCATCTAGCTTGTCTCCTTGTCAGTTCTTTCATGGTTGTGAAGAATGTGAGGTTCTTGTGATCCATTTTCATGATGATGGTATGTTTTGCTCCTTCCAGGTAGACTCTCCAGACTTTAAATGCTACTACTATAGCTAATAGTTCTTTATTATAGATGTCATAGTTGAGTTCTGCCTGAATTAACTTTTGTGAGTGGAATGTGACTGGTTAGGGTTTCCCGTCATCTCCTGGCTGAGTCATTCTCATACTAATTGCGTAGTCAGACGCATTGGTTTCAATCATTGTTTCTTTATCTAGGTTGTGTTGCACTAAAACTGGTGCCCCTATGATTTGCTTCTTAACTTTGTTAAATACTGCTTCGCATTCTGAGCTCTATTTGAATTCTTTAGACTTCTTGAGTAATGCAAAGAGTGGATGCATGATGTTTGCATATCCTTTAATGAACCATCAGTAGTAGTTAACAAGTCTAATAAATTGTTGGGTTTCCTTGATGTTTTTTGGTTAAGGCCATTCGATAATTGATTTCACCTTATTGATGTCCATATAGATTCCTTCTATGGATATCCAATGTCCTAGGAATTTGGTTCCTTGAATATGGAATTTGCATTTCTTTAGTTTCAGCTTAATGTTGGCTTCCTAAAGCTTTCTTAGCATGTTATTAATATATACTATGTGTTCTTCCTTGTCTCTGGAGAAGATCAAGATGTCGTCTAAATAGGTGATAATATAGAGATGTAGATACTCATGCAACACTTCATTAATGAATCTCTGGAACGATGCTAGTGCATTAGTTAGTCTGAATGGCATAACTAGGTACTTGAAATGTCCGAATTTCATTCTGAATGCCGTTTTCCATTCTTCGCCATCGGCGATCCGAATGTGGTTGTATACATTGGTGATATCTAGCTTTGTGAACCATTTTGCTCCTCGAATTTGATCTTGGATTTCATGGATTAGTGGAAGTGGATAATGGTCCTTGATTATGATTACATTTAAAGGTCGGTAATTAATGCAAGGTCATAGACTTCCATCTTTCTTTGGTATGAAGAGTAGACCATGCCCTGCTAGCAATTTCGATGGTTGTATTTTCCTGAATTTTAGTTCCTTATTAATATATTCTTTAAGAATCGGTGTTTCTTTCTCTGAAAGCTGGTAAAGTTTCTTACAAGCTGGTGATGTTCCTTCCTTTAAAGGGATCTTATGGTCATGTTTACTATGTTCCAGTAGGGTATACTATTTTAGTTGTTCAAACAGGTTCCTATATCCATGATGTTCCTGAGGCAGTGTTTCTAAGTCTAAATTAGTCTTAGTTCCTGAGCCCTGTGTCTGGGTGGCTGCTAAAGCCGTGCGGGCCCTTGGTCTGTGGCTCACGGTCTGCTCTGGACCTGAGTCCGTGTCCTTGTGGAATTTGTCTTGCGAAGATTCACTTACATCATCTAGCATTAGGATGTCCGCATAATCGCTATTGTGCTCCAGTGCCCATCCTGGTAATTCCATCATTGCTATTCTTTACAATGGTTTTATTGCTGCTAGTACTGCTGTCACATTTTAGCTAGTTACTGCATTTCTTGGTTCACCCCCTAACCACTTAGTGTTGCTATTGATTCCTTTCAACCTGACATGCCATAAGGTCCCAGATTCCCCTTGATTCTAGTCCTGTTGTGGGCAGTTGTAGTTAAACTATAGACCTCCTGTCTTCTAGTCAATCGCTGGGTTGTGATTCTTAAGCCATGGAATCCCCAACACCACATCATACTGTCCTGTTAGTACAATATTGAAGTTTAGTTATTTAATATATCCCAACACAACCATTGGTATAGTCCCTAACTTAGTCATGATTGAAAGAGTTCCTAAATTCTCTCTGTTCAGATCTGTGATTAGTTTAGGTACTGCTTTTACTTTTCCTAGAAGCCCTAGCTTCTTCATGAATCCTGGATTTATGTAATTTCCTATTGCTCCTGAGTCAACCATCACTTAGGTTAGTTAATTCAAAATGTAAGCTTGGAGTCTTAAGTGCTTTCCTTGCTGCACTTCTATCGCCGCGAGATGGTAGTATTTAAGTTCCCATCAAGGCGTTCTAAGATTCTGTGAAGGTTCAGGAAATTGTCCTCCTTCTAGTTTTCCTTAGTAGTGTACTATGCATTGATCTTTGAAGCATGCCGTCTAATGCATCGCATTGTGCTTAGGGTGTTGCCTGTAACCCCTATAAGAACATTCAAGTTTCCAGCATAGACAGGTGTCATTTTCCTTTATAATGGTTGGTACCTGTGGCCAGTATTGCACTATGTATTTGTTGTTGTGGTGGATCTTGCAATTATTGCTGTAGCATGCAATCCATAGTACTTCATGATGTTTTGGGTGCCCTTGGAAATGTTTGCACAGGCACTAAGTATAGTTGCACTTTCTGTGGTATGGTCCTGGTAACCTTTTTACTGATACTCTTCTGAGCTTATGGAAGTACTTATTTAGCCACTGTCTGCATCCTTAATACTGAGGTGGATGTTTGTCATATCTGAACTTGTGCACTTCCTATGGTTCTGCCTTGTCCCAGCATTCCAGGTTCCAATGGGTACATCCTTTTACTCCTTACTTGACTTTGGAAAGGATTTGTGCATTTAGTTGGTGTGCTTCTAGCTCTGTAAGCTGTTTCCTGTCTAGCTGTTGTAGCCATGCAGCATATTAATCTGCTTCATCATCGTTTTTTGGGGAATTATCCTGAGGTGTCTCAGGAATCTCATGGGGCTGCTCCTTTTTGGGATTAAGGCTCACCCACTGAGTTCTGTACTCTTTGTCAAGTGGATCGATAGGTCGGTCAATTGTGGTCCAATCTATCGCGGGAAAATCCTCTTGATCTGGCTCTCTATGGTCAGTCTTCCTTTTATCGGAACCGATAGTCTGATTTATCTTGTTGTTGGTAAGTGTTGTCCATTTGCAAACAAGTTCTTCGGGCGTAATGTTTTCCCACTTGATAGAACTATACCTGTCACTGTCTAGTAAGTCATGATTGGTTGCCGCGAGTACACTAGGGTCCTCAGTTAGCCAATCACTCTTCGCGCTTCTATACTCAGTGGAGTCTTCTTCCAGAAGCTCCTGCTCGATTTCATCATCATTAAGGGTTGTACATTCTTTGAATAATTTTCTTAGCCGCTTGTTACTCCTCTTCTTCGGAGTTATGGCGCCGGTTGTGTTGTAAGCTCCTCTTTTGGTGGCACAGAATTCTGCTATTGCTCTAAGCTATTTGGGTTTTTGCTGCTGACCCCTCCTGGGTTCCTGCTTGCAGTCCTTTAACATGTGTCCTGGTTTCCTACAATGGAAACATAACTTGTTGTGTCATCACTATTCTCTTTCCTCTTTAGAAAGTGCTGATTGGGTTGCATCCAACTCTATAGGCCTTGGTCTATATAGGTCTAGTGCGTGTTCTTGTCTTTTATTGGCTTGATACTGTCCTTAGAGTCATCTGTGACCTTTTCTCTAAGCATTAATTTCTCTTTTTTCCATCTTTCGCTTGTAGTAGCGATTATTAATCTTGACTGTGATTTCCGCGAGCTGATTAAGTCGTTCCGGTCGTTCCATGCGTGCTAATTTGTCTCGCACATGGTCCTTTAAACCACTAATAGCTGTGGATACATACGCCTTTTTGTTCTAGTCCACATTTGAGATGAGCTGGTAGAATTCAGAGAAGTATGCAGATGCTGAGGTGGTCTGTCTGAGTTGCTTTAGTCTTCTTTCAGCTGTTGCTTCAGTGTTGATATCCCTGAAAGTCTGTTCAAGGTACTGTCTGAATCCGGCATAGCTGGTGAAGATATTTTGCGTGATAGTCGACCATTCATCCGGCTGTTTCTCATAATATTCTTGGATGTATGGTTTGAACCAGTTCCATGCTTGTCCTTGAAGATGAGTGGCCACAAAGATGACCTTGTCAGCCTGACCAGGCAACTTGGCCTTGTTGGTATTGAGGTGCATGTTCATCTGCGTGAGGAATCCTTGAAGTCGGGATTGAGTTCCATTGAATGGTTTAGCCTTGGGCAGCTTGGGTCCTGAGACACTGCTGATTGGTGCTGATGCCCCAACCTAAGCATCCAGCTGTGTCAAGTGATCATGAACATTGGTTTGAATATAGTTGGCTTGCTCATTAAGTGCTGACTTGAGTTCTAAGATTTATCTCTTAAGAAGAGCAACATCTTCGTCGTCGTCTAAGTCTGGGGTATTGGTAGGTGGGTTGTGAGTAGGCACCTTGCCCTTGTTGCTTCTAGACACTTGCGACATGATTGCTAATAGTTTCAGTACAGAATGAATGCTCCTAAAGTGATTTGTTTGGTATAGTGTTTAATTTGTCACACCCTGGGATCCGTCTCTGCTGTTCCTGCTAGTTACTAACTTTAGGAGTGAGCGATATAGTCCCCTGGACTATATCTGATACTTGCCTGGGGCCTACTGACTGGGTAGCCTAACAGTATACCAACTGGGTATACGAATGGTGCGGTGGTACAATGATCGAAGGTGATCAAGGATGGTTCAAGGTAACATAAGAATAATAACAGCAAAGATAGAAGCAAGGCCTATTAAGTATGTATACTTAATAGTGAGAGAGTAGCTGATAAATCGGACTAGTGAACTTGTACTCAAGTGAGTGATTTGTATTAAACGCGAGGAACTAAACAAAGTATTCTAGATACAATGGAAATGAGTGTCTTTATATAGTTCCTCCTGGCGGTCCCTCCCCTGAGGCTGTCGGACGGTCCCTTCATGGACTAGTTCTTGTAGTCCATGGTGGTTATACTTGGTTGCGGTCCCTGAAGGACCGGCAGTGGTTCTTGGCATTTAGGACCTCCCGTCATCACATGACTATGCAGCTGAAACAGGCGGCTGCGGAGCAAATCCTAATTCTACCGCATAAGGATTGCGTAGTTGGTGAACGATTAGTCCTCACCGCTCCGTACTTCTGCCCGTCATTTCTGCCTTGCGGCGTAGGTGCTGTAACAGAGATGTTATTAATAAGCTATATATTCCCTGTGAATACCATCCATAGGTGATGATGATACTTATATTAACTAATTAGCTTATAAAGCTTGGATACTATTACAACTCCTACATAAATATCTTAGAATATAATAATAGAACTCTATTTAGCTATACTATATTAGATATAGGTATACTAATATTAAAAGTACTATAGCAAGCTAATCTGGCAGCTATAGTGTTAACCCTAATAGAGATCTACTAAAGGCTAGGCCATTGTGGCAAGTCTAAACTGAATTTAATAATTAAAAGAGGTAATCTAAATAGTAATGAAGTTATTAGATTAGACTAATTCCATTACAAGGCATGCCACCTAGCTAAGGTAAAGAAATAAATATCCTATAAGTATATAGATTAAGTAAAAGCTCTAGGCCTTCTCTAGCACATTAATCTATAGCTAGTAAAGCTATAAGGAATCCATAGACACTATTACTACCTTATTAGTATTAATAATTACTTATAATTCTAATATATTAAATAGTGTAAGACCAAAGAAGATGAGCCATCTAATCATTTAATTAGATAGAATGAAGAACACAAGCTTTTAACTAGAAGATATATCCTAATTTAGTATATGGATGGTGGAACTGAATTTAATAAGTTCTATATATAGGCTAAAGATAAAGGAATTATTATTATTGTGATGCCTGTAAGGTCCCTAGAGATGAATAGTGTTATAGAGATCTATAGAGGCTACACTAATAGTATAGCCAGAGCCATATTAATTAATTCTAGCCTACCTAAATAACTATAGCCATATATAATGAAGACAGCCATTTACATCAATAATTACCTAGTCCCTAAAGGCGAAGATCATGCCCTAATTACTAAATAGCATAAAAGCCTGGGAATTAGCAATCTATTTCCACCACTGGATTATCTCTGACCATTCAGTATTCTAATATATATCTATATCTATAAGGAGGACTGTATTCAAGCCCATAAAACTGCTCCTCATGCATACAAAGCGCGATTAGTTAGATATGAGGGAGATAATAGTCATATCTACCTAGGCTAGGTACTAGAAATAAACCAAATCATCTATATAAGGGACGCAAAGTTTAAAGATAGATATAGTAATAATAATTATAAAGATGGAGTAGTTATAGCAAAGGAAGGTCCTTACCTAAAGGGCCCTACCAATCCAGAACTAATATCTAGCCTGGACACAACCTCCAAAGATAAATCTAATGCTAGTAAAATAACTTAATTTATATAACCTAAGCCTATCTTAATGTAACTTATAATTAAGCCTGCTAGCTAGCTAATCAGAATACTAGAATTACCTATTTAAGGAAGAATTCAAATAATTACCCTGGATCCCTTAATTATACACCTAGATATATAAGCATAAGTAAAGGCTCTACAAGATATATAAGCTAAACTAACCACTCAGCCAGATAAGTAACGCGAACTAAGATCTTATTTAACCTTAATATAACTAGCTACTTAATATTAACTTTTATTAAACAAACCTCCTAGGCATCCTATAATTAATAAATTACTAGAAAACTACATATAAACTAAGTAAGGAAGGAAATAAGTATATTTTAATAATAAAAATAGGCCTAGAGATCTAATTAAACCACTAGTAAGATTAGCCCTAAGCTAATAAGTTACCTATAATAATGTTGTTAGTGTAGATAGACTATCTACTACCCTAGTAGATATAGAAGTAATATAGACAGCTAATAACTAAGCTAATTGTTTAAGAAGACTACAAGAAGATATCTAATATTTAGATAATAGATATAAAAGCATTAAGGAAGATCTCTAATAGGTTGAATAGTAATAAATCTATAAGTTAATTAAGTTACTAGATCTAATTACTGAAGATGTTTGTATACCTTAGAAAAGGACTGAATATTAGGACCTATTTAATATACTAGAAGATCTAGTACCACAAGCACTAAAGTCTATAAGATCTTAATTAATTTTAGCTGCACTGTCATTGATAAGGTCTAGATCTTAAGCCTCACACTCCTCATTAAGGATATCTAAATAATCTACTAAGGGAAGACCACTATAACAGCTTCTAGATGAGTTAAATAATAAAGTAGAAAGAAAGCATGGAATCTTAGGGGGTGCAATATAATTAGAAGATGAAGAAGATATAGATATAATGTCTATATTTAGATATGCCTTCCTATTAATTTCTAAATATAATTATAACATAATTAGCTTTGGATACATTGCGATTCTAAGGGGCCTACATATATATAATATTAAGATTCCCTAAATATATTATGAGGCTATAGAAGACCTATTCAAACATTATTAGGAATTAGTTATGTGTGTATAAATTAATAAACTATAAGAATGGAAGGCATATAAATTAGTTCTATATCTAAAAGATAACTCTCTAATTCTCCCTAGTAAATAGGTATATGACCTAAAATTAGATGTAGACAACTACGTCATGGATTTTTGCATAAGATGGGTGGTTTGTGGCAATCACTAACAACCTAGATTAGATTTTAATACTATCTATAGACTAGTAGTAGTAGAAGTCATGATTAAACTTCTTCTCACCCTCATCACTGTACAGAATCTGGAAGTTAAATAGGTTGACATGGTGATAGCCTATCTTTACACCTACCTTGAGAAATACACTATCTACATACATTAACTAACTAGTTTTAAATAGAAAGGGAAGGTCTGTAGAGTTCTTAAGGCCCTCTATAGACTACACTAATCCACTTTCTTATAGAATGAGAAATTTGATGATAGAATTATATTAATTAGATTTAAATGATTAGTAGAAGATCCCTGTGTTTACTAATACAGAGATGATAAATATCTACTAATCTATGTTAATAATACACTCCTAATGTCTGCGATGCTGGATGGAATTAAATTAATTAAATTATAATTAGGAGACCTCTTTCTTATTAAAGAGTTAGGGGAACCTTCTCAATTCCTTAGATGTAAAATTATAAGGGATAGAGAACATTAAATAATCATAATATCCTAAAACACCTATATAGATAAGATTCTTGCTGAAGTAGGAATATAATAGTATTCTAGAAATTAAATCCTAATACAGCTAGGATGGAAACTAACTAGAAAAGAAGATAAAGAAGACCCTTTAAGGGAGGCTATCTATAATTTCTAATAATATATTAGTTAATTAAATTGGTTAAGCATTAAATCTTAGCTAGATATTGCCTACTTAATATATTAATTGCAATCTAAAGCTGCAAAGCTGGATGAAAATAATTCAGTAACTATTAAATCTATCTTTTAATACCTACAACAGAATCTATATAGAATTAAACTAGGCAGATGCCCTAATGAAGGTATTAAAGGCTATATAGATTTATTATTCTAAGATCACCTGGATGGGAAATTAACTAAGGCTTACATCTTCTTCTTTGCTAGTACACTAGTTAGTTGGTATATGAAAAAGTAATTAGTGATTGCCCTATTAAGCACAGTAGTAGAATACTATGCATATAATGTAGTAATTAAGGAAGCTCTTTAGTTAAGAAAACTATTAAGTGCACTGTGTTTGGATATGTCTAATCTACCAACCCTAATCTACATAGATAGTGACAACGCGTTTAATATTGTTTATAAGAAAGGATTCTAACCATTAATTAGATGGCTAGTGAATTAATATCTTTTCGCTAAAGATGCGGTCCAACAGGGCCTTGTTGATTTAATATTAATTAATGGAAAGGTTAACCCCACTGATGGCCTAACCAAGCTGTTATCTGTATCTAATTTTGAATAGTTCTGAGATATGCTGCATCTAACAAAAGTTGATGCTATAGAAGATGATGTTACTGAGATAATTTAATTAGATAAAGCACTGGAGCAACCTAAGTAAATGCCTGAAGGAAGAGATTCTAAGCAGCAACGCGGTTGCAATGGAGATATTACTGAATTAGGAAATCAGCAAGGAATCATGTATGCTAGATAGTTCATTTACCAGAGGCCGTCTGGGGGGGTGTCTTAGAGGTTCTGCCGGTGAGCAGACGGCCTTATGATAGTCTGAGGGCAATCTGCCTTGGTTAGATAGCTTCAGTAGCATCTCTCTCTTCTAGATAGCTACAGATTCCAGCAGCTTCATCATTCATTTCCTTTGAGATCTTTCGATGGACTACGAAATTCTATCTTAGCTCCTAAGAGAATTGCTCTATGATACTATTTCGACATCTATCTACCCGACGGCCTTGCACCCTGCCGATCTGTCATCTCCACCGTCTAGTGCACCTTAAATACGATCTACAGCGGATCACCATTGGTCCAACTTGATCCTCGTGCCACTTGACCCTGTAGGGTCTCGTATAGCTGCTTACCGTCCGTCCTAGCTGATCCCTAGAGCCAATCAGCCGAGTGTTGACATGGAAAAAGGCTGAATGGCCATCAACAATTTGCATGGGTGTAGTTAAATCGGTGAGGCTCAACCGCCTATAAACATGAATGATGACCCCTAGCTCCTTTTCTCAGCCTTTTCTCCACAAAATTTCTCTCCTGCTCTGCAAGGCCAAACCCCTGCAGCCAAAATGAGGCTATCTTCCATACTCCTCTTCGTGTCTGGGGCACTCGCCCTTAACCCCATCCACCCCCTCCGCATTCCCAACAACACCCTCGTCTCCGAACCCACAACAGACATCGTATCCGACCCCTTAGCCAAACGCTGGACGTGCCCATCAACCTGCTCAACCAACATCTGCTGCGAGAATGGGCTCTGCGTCTGGTCCCTCAGCGACGTCTGCTGCGGAAGCTACTTCTGCAACTCTGGCGAGCGCTGCTGCGGAACGGGATGCATGCCCCGCGGCGCGGAGTGCTGCGGCGTACACGGGTACTGCCCATCCGGAGAGCGATGCATGACCGTCAACGGGAAGGTGGGCTGCTGTCCCAACGGGGATTGCTCGAAGGAGGGGGCGGTGAATTATTACACAGAGAATCAGTATACCACGGCGCGCCACACGACGACGTATACCGCGGTGGAGTACAGATGGTATTCGTGGACGGTGACCTGGTATGACCCCTTCGCCGCTTGAAAAAAAAAAATTAAATAGGAGGATGAGAGATGACTGATGAGAATAGGACGTACTGGGTGACGTTTTACACGTATTATGTCCCTTCGACGGCTTCGATTCGCACGTCGACGGTCACGACTACCTCGACGATTGTCTCGGTGAAAGCTACAGACGGGTCGGACGCTTCGTCTTCGTTTAGGCGGGTGTCGGCTACGATGAGCTTCTATACGCCTGCTAGTGCGACGAACCCGGTGAAACCGACGAATGCGACGGCGGCCAGCATACCGACTATCGTTACGTCGGGGGATGATGGCAGTAGTAACGACAATTCTGGCAGTAACGGTGGCAGTGGCAACGAGGGTGTTGGCATTTCCATCAATGGAGTCATTGGAGGGCCTGGAGGTGATTCCAATGCTGCAGATGCAAACCGCAGATTTGGATGGAAGACTGTGATTTCTCTGTCTATCGTGCTGGGAACTGGACTTCTGATGATATATCTCTGAGAAATGTCGCGTTGATACGAACTATACATACCACTACTAATGCTATGGCTTAATGAATGGCGACTTGCCTGTCCTCTGCACCCTCAACTTCTCCTTGATCTCCTCCAGGCCCTTCCGCCCCTTGCCCTCGAAATACTTGGGTCCAACATCCGGCGTGTGGTATCCCCGGGGATAGTACTTGTCTCCCTCGTCCCCAGGCAATGGCAATCCTATCAGGCGCTGCACCCACGCCGACGGACCCCATCGGTTCCACAGAGTCGGCCGCACATAGTACGGCATCCCATTCCACTCCTGCACATGGTGTCGACCATACTCATTCGGCTTCTCCGTAAACACATCACGGCGCATAAAATACGGCCGCGGGAGAGCAAGATACCGCAGAAAGAACCGCCGGATCACCACCGCAGCGTCGAACATAACCTTAACCACCCGCGGCGGCGGATCATACCTACAGCATCAGCATTAGCATCATCCCAACCACACAAGCAGAAAGACTAACATCATAGCCGCCCTCAACCTCTCATCCATCACACAAGTCGCAACACTCACCCCCAACCCCCTCACCCACCCAGGCATCCCATAAACCAACACATCCATCGTCTTATCCGCTACCGCCCGGTTCGCCTCCGCAGCCTTCATCTTCTCTTCCTCATACCGCTCACTCCAAGCCCCCATCTCCTCCAACCACTGCAATCCATCCCGGAACCCCTCCCCCGACTGCCCACCAGGCAACACCGCATAACTAATCCCCAACGCATCCCCGACACTCTTCCAATACGTGCCCACCGCGCATTTCTCCAGCGCGCTCAACCCCCGCCACTCATACCGCTCCACAAACCGCACCGGCTCCAGCGCAAACAGACTAAGCGTATACAGCATGTCAGACTCCAGGATCTTTCCGCTGGCGCGGTACCCTGTATGCAGAAGCTTAGTACGCGCGAGGGCGGTGATCGCCCGTTCGGAGGTGGGCTCGAAGCCCATGAATTCGCCGATTAGGACGCCGGTGTCGGCGTAGCGTTTGAAGCTGGTTGATGGGTTGGAGAATTGCGAGGTTTGTAGGAGGAGGGTGGAGATGGTGGGAATGCCGTATGTCTAGTTCAGTTAGCATCAAACTGGACGAGGTGGGGGAGGGGGAAGGAGGAAGAGGAAAGGGGTACGCGGAAGAGAGCAAACTGGAGGGCTTTTAGCGCGGTGAATGGGAACTCGAGCTGCAGGATGCGTTTCTGGATAGCCCAGGCGTCGTGGTCGGTCATGCTGGCCAGGGATTCCCGGGTTGAGTACTTGTGGTATTTGGCTTTGATGCTGCGAAGGCGTTGGAAGCGGAGGGATAGGGTGAGGGCGAGGTAGGCTGTGAGGCATGCTGCGGTGTAGAGCCAGGGGTGTTGGGTGTATTGGTTGAGGATAGCGATGCTTTGATGCTGGACTGCGTGAGGTGTGAGCTGTAGTTTATCCATGATGATGGTTGATGGTTGTGATGCTCGAGCTGATCTACTTTGCTCATGAAGGCTAGCTGGCTTTATACATGCTGTATCAGCACATGCAAATGTGTACTGATTCCCAATGTAGTGAACTCTATGTTAGCCATGTCTCATTCGGATACGGTCCATAATTATCAGATCACCTTTCTGAACTCTCAGGATCTGAACCCTCTCAGTTGAACTAAGGTTCTGTATGGCGTATCTTCATATGACGATGAGTACTGCCACGGTAGGGTGGACCGAGGATATATTGCGGGGTAGTGTAGATCATCGTTCTTATGCTTATAGAATCGTGTATTCATAACTTGATAGAATAGTTATGCCCAGAATCTGGTACCCCCTATCCAAGCACCGAGGCTGGATCTCCTCCTGATGATGCAAAAGACCGATTCAGACTCGGATCGAAAGCTCCGACATCGTACGACTGGACTAAGAACCCCGGAATATGGATGATCGACATGAATATCCTTAAGTTGGTTCATTCAATGTCAGATGAACAGGCATCATGGAGTAGGGCTAATGGACGTGCGGGGTAGACTAGTCCAATATCCGGCAATTGATGACTTATCGGACAGTGCATGCGCATGGGTTGCACGGCATATTTCCCTTGTACATTTCAGTGGGTATGCCAATCGGCTGCCTTTCATAATGTTGAACAAGGAAGTATTTTCCGCCCATGTGGCAGAGGGAGGTACCCTGATTGACTTGACGCTCGCGGTGAGATCTGTTGCAGTCAAGACAACAGACCGAAGGAGAGGTATGGCGGCAGATCAAAATCATACCGTGTCTGCAGAGTCACCCATCAGAATCAAGGTCGACTATAACGGTCCTGATGCTCTTACAGTCAATATTGGTTGAATTTCCAAAGGCTACGTGAAACTTATGTACCTTAATAAGCGGACCATCAAATAGTCAAGGCAAGATGGCCGAGTTGGTCTAAGGCGTGAGGTTAAGGTCCACCTTAATACCAAACTTTCAGAGTTTCCTCATCATCGTACGATGGCGTGGGTTCGAATCCCACTCTTGTCATTCATTTCTTTTTTCTTTTTTGTTTCTCCCTCTACCTTATACAGGAGGTACCAATTATTTCTTTTTATCAATCTAGTTAGTCCCTACACAGGTTTAAACAAAGGCTGAACCTGAGCCGAGGCATCTTATCGTCTATGCAGGGGTATCTGCTGCCTAACTCGGAAAAGAATCTTTGCTTTGATATGTGCGCGTAGGGTTAATTACATTAGGATTAGTACTGCATCTATGTCTATGAGCTATTTACTTTCTTCTCCCTGTGGCTCCTTTTTCAAGATACTTTTGACCAGGTAAATCACACTCACGGCCACTCCTAGCCCTCCAAGTCCGATCCCCATGTACAACGCCCCGCGATATCCTACCAACCTATCATGGAATGTCTTTCCGCCATGGTTGACATGTACCTCGACCGTGCCCGCGAATCCCAATCCCAGTGAGATGCTGTAGTTCACCACCGTCGTGACCAAGGAAGCGGCAATGCCCTGGTGCCGGCGCTCCACCGCATTCGACAGCAGCACCGTGCTCGCGGGAAACGACATGTCCATGCCCCAGGGCATGACCACCAGTGAAACAAATGTCAGCGCCCAGTACGTCTGATGCACTGGCGCAATCGCAACAAAGACATTCCCCAGCGTGAACGCCACCATAGCAAACAACATGATCCACCCCGGCCGGATCCGACTCATCAAATACCCCGTCGTGAACGAGGCCAGCAGCCCTGAGATCCCAGGCGGCACGAACTGCGCCGCGGCCATCAAAGGCGTCTTACCGCGAACATGCTCCAGGAACAACCAGAGGTAGTACGTCCAGATACCGAAGCTGGCCCAGCCGCATGCGATGCAGCCCAGCACGAAGGACACGTCCAGCGTCAACGCATGGAACGGGATGAGCGGTTTGCTCGCGACGCGCAGTTCCCACACGAAGAAGAGGCCTAGCAGAACCAGCCCGATAATCAGCAGCACGTACACATACGCCGTCTGCCAGCCGACGATGGGCGCCTGGTTCCACGCCACGTTGACAAGAATCAGGCCCCCGACACCCAGACACGCCCCCACGACGTCCAGCTCCTGCATCCACTCGACAAGAGTCATGCCATGCTTCTCGCGCTCGTGGTGGATGCGCGGGATCACGGCCCACCCCAGCCCCGCCAGCACCAGGCAGACAATCGCATTCGCCCAGAACGTCCACGGCCACCAGGCCAACTGGCTGAAGAGCGCGGCGAAGATAGCCCCGATAATGGCGCCGTTGGGGGCCGTCGCGCCGAAAATTGCAAAGATCATGTCCTTCTTCGGGCTGGGGCGGTACGTCGCTCCCAAAATCGCCAGGCCGTTCGGGAGGAGCATTGCGGGCCCGAGACCCTGCGCGGTGCGCGCGAAGATGAACAGAACGTGGTTGCTGTAGACGCTGACGCCGGCGACCATGGACCAGACGCCGAACCAGACGAAGCCGATCACGAACATGGTGTGGTAGCCGAAGCAGTCGCCGCAGCGGCCGAAGAAGAGGATGAAGGTGCCCACTGTCAGGGAGTAGCCTGCGATGAACCAGCTGAGGATGCCGCTGTCGGTGATGTGGAAGGAGTCCCCGATGATGGTCAGCGGGGCCAGTTGGCTACCCAGCCCGGCCTGGGTCATGAATTGGGCCATGCATATCACGAAGATGAAGACCGTCTCCCGTAGTGGGGAGAGGCTTTCGGCGATGGACCAGCCCGACCGCGTTTGCTGGAGGTCAAGGCCGTCCTCCACCTCTGTTTCACTCATTTTTGGCTATGGGTCGAAGCAATGCTCCATTGATGATAGCGTGGAAAATGGAGGCTCCATCTCATCTGTTATATCTATGATTGATAAGAAATTGCTGCATGTATATGCGGAAAAGATGTGAGATAATCAGTGGAGATTTATTAATCCGTATTTCCGCAATGGTGCGCCCACAGCGGGAAATTTCCGCGATTGCATCATGCATCCCCGGTCACATTGTGTAAGCAGTATATACAGATGTAGATAGTTTCTATAGTATCTGATGGAATTAGACTCTACTCATGACGCTTGTATGCCATTGGACTGAGACATGAGTACAGCCTTGAGCTGGATTGGTAATGACTATATTAACCTTATCTCAAAAGTCCAACCGGTCCTGACATGAACGCCGACCACTCTTAAAGAAAGGCTACTGCTCAACCCTCTCCATCTTCTCCCTGGCCAGCCGAATCACCCCCTTTGTCTCATCATTGACCTGGATTTGCTCACTCATCTCCCCAAACCGCTGCTTCCAGAACTGCCACCGCTCCGGGCTCAGCTGTCCCTGTCCGCTATACAGCGTTCCAGGCCTCATCAAGCGCTCCTTCTCCTCGTCTTCCACCGCGTATGCCAGCTGACTGAACAAGTTCTCGCCACCATACACCATCCACATCGCTGCTGCGGCAGCCTCCCCGTGGACTTCCTTGTCCGATAGCTCCTCTTCCAATCCCGACCGCAGACTCCAGACGCCAAGGAGAGAAAGCGATGGGTCACATTTGCTCATCAGCCGCGCGGTGAAGGCTTGTAGGTTAACCCATTCGGGGATTTCTCGGTCATTGGGGTTTGTATACGTGGGTGCTGGGACAGTTAGCATGTAGCACCAGTATCAGAGACGGGTACGTACGATTCCAGGATTCTCTCAGACTTGGTCCGAGTATGGGCAGGTCTTTCCATAGGTAATTTTCGGACTGGATTGTCAGCATATTTTGCTTCAGAAGGAGAAGACACTTACACCCCAGATTGACACTGTTGTTGGCGGTAACTCGGTCAGAGCGTGGATCAAGTCGACCAGTCGGTCTTGCGAGGGATGATTGTGAGGAATCTGTTTGGCGACTTTGATGATAGTTCCCCATGTATACCAGAGGAAGTCCTCCAGATCAGGGCTCTCTTCTGGTGTTGAACCCGCCTTTGGTGTCAAGGCATTGATAGCTTGCGCGGTCTCGCGGGGAGGGGTTGTGCTAGAAGGCTGAAGATAGTCATTGAGGATGTTGAAGATATGCTGCTCAGGAGAATCGGATTCAGCTCGAGATTCAAGAGTAAGAGACGCCATGATGAGTACTGTACAATTGATCTGGTTTCTTCGCAGGGAAAAAAAAGGACTTGAAGCCAGATAATAAATACAGAGATCAACGATAGTGGCGGGGTAAATCAACAGGCTACAGCAGTAAGCAATCCACCAAGCATAATGCGCGTTTCAGCCACGAGTGTCCATCTTTTCCTTTTCGTGATTTACCACCGACAACGTAGTGTCCGACGGTATTCCTGATTCTTTCCTGCATGCCCTTATCGTATCATGTACCATTATTGTGTTAATCCTGAGCATGTCATGTCATGACGAAATCTCCCCGCACGCAACGTCCTCCCCGCACCCAACACCGTGACAGACACAGCACTCATTCAGTTTAACACCAATTACCAAAGGTGATAGACAAAATGTCCGAACCTCCAGTGGTAACCCTCCTCAAATCCCTCATGCAGGTCCCCAGCACCAGCGACCACGAACAAGACATCGCCCGCTGGCTCGACAACCACCTCTCCACCCTGGGCTACACTGTCGAACGCATCCCCATTGCCCCAGGCTCAACCCGTGAAAATGTCTACGCATACCTAGGCTCCACGCGCAGGGTGCGAGCCTGTCTCACTGCGCACATGGACACCGTCCCGCCGCATATCCCACTGCGCGTTGAAGGGTCGACTATCTACGGCCGCGGCGCCTGCGACGATAAGGGTCCCATGGCTGCGCAGATCTGTGCGCTTGAGGAGCTGCGTGCGGAGGGGGCGGTCAAGGAAGGTGACGTTGGTTTGTTGTTTGTTGTGGGCGAGGAGAAGGGAGGTCCCGGGATGATTGCGGCGAATGATCATGATTTGAAGTTTGAGGGCGTGGTGTTTGCGGAGCCGACCGAGGGGAAATTGGTTGTTGGGCATAAGGGGCATTTGGTGTTTGAGTTGATTGGCGAGGGGATGGCTTGGTAGGTCTCTTTTGATATCTATCTGCTGAGGCTAATGCTTTCAGTCATTCGGGATACCCACATCACGGCATCAACGCCAATGCCGCTGTGGTCAACGTCCTGAATGAGTTCCTGTGCACTAAATTCCCCGAATCGTCGTTGCTGGGTCCGTCGACGTTCAACATCGGCAAGATTGAAGGAGGTGTGAGCTATAATATTGTCCCAGCTTCCAGCACGGCACTATGCGCAGTCCGTGTGGCGACTGATATGGCCGAGTGTAAGAGGATTGTGTCGGAGGTTGTTGCGAAGCATCAGCATGTCAGACTGGAATTCAAGTTTGAGTATCCAGAGACGTTGCTTGATCATGATGTCGAAGGTTGTCAACCATGCCTTTCTGTAGATCCTGCTGACGGATTACAGGGTTCGAAACAGCACCTGTATCATATGGAACGGATGTCCCTCGATTCAAGGGAGGTCATAAAAAGTACCTATACGGGCCTGGTTCAATCCTCGTGGCCCATGGAGAGAACGAGCAGATTGAAATTGACGAACTGCTGGAGGGTGTCAGGGCGTATAAAAAGCTGACCACTCACTTATTGAAGACTTGATCAAGCCAATATCGCATCTATGGCATCTCATGCAGGCGGTACTATCATCTTATACGCCGGACTTGACGCCTTGTTGCCTCATTGTCACCTTTACTCTGGTGAAAAGTTGGATCTCTTACCGAAATATATATATTGATTGGCGGGTAATGTAAATCGCAAGACTATAACAACGCAACACCAGGAAGCAATTAGTACAACAGAATCCATCATGCTAGGATACTATCGTCGACGAAGCACCATTTTCCATCAGACAAAGATGCCAGAATGTACGGACCTAATTTGCACGGGCTTGCCCAAGTATTGAATTGAGATTGCTTATGTAGCACGAAAGAAACGCAAAATCAAAAATCCGGTGCTGTGGTCTAGTGGTAGGACGTCACGTTGTGGCCGTGCCAGCCCCGGTTCGATTCCGGGCAGCACCACATCTTATTCTTTTTTTTTTCTACCTTTTTATTTTTATACTGCTTTCCTTCCCTTGGAGGGGAATGCGATGGTCCCATCTAAGTGGATAGCTCTAGCCATTCTCCGGGCGGCTCATGCCGTTCTAGAAAAAACCCCCCCCAAGCAAAAAAAGGAAGCCCTTGTATATGACACGGCTCTGTCATTTGTCCTATACGAAATGGGACCCTGCCGGGTGAACAAACACGAGTATTATCGACTAATCCGTGAAACACATTATTACAATACTATGTCGTCTACTCGATTCGCTAGGTGGTCGTCTAGACGCCTTTGTACTCTGAGATGGTTGACAGGATCGAAGCCTCATTCTCTTGTGTAGTCTGATTGAAAGCCATCTCCTCGTCCTTAGGCCCTTGCCGTAGTTTGCTTTCATGAAAATCAAAAGAGTTATTTTCTATACAGTTGAATTAGTCAGTAGCTAAGTATTGTTGTGCTTATGCTTATATATCAGTATCAGACTACTAGTGCTTATTTTTGGCTTAAGTCAAGGGACACAGATGACCAAAGTAGTATGGCATGGTAATACACTTCATAATCTACCGTTCTAGGGAAGTATGCATTTATAAGCACTTGGTCAGCACTGTCTGGCAAGTTCCGCAGTGGGGGTGATGGAGCCTCTATGTTGGTAATGTCACTAATTTGGTTCTCCGTATATCCGCTTATAAATTAAACCGCCCATAGTCGGAACTATGGATGTGCATTCTAATTGGCCACTGATGACGGAAATACAGAGGACAATTTTCAGATCAACAATTTTTTAATCCATTTTCCTTAGATGCGTACCTGGAGTCTCCACAGGTAGAAGTCTGTAGAAAAATGATGGCGCGGTGTGTGGTGGGGAATATAAATACCCTCTCCTCTGCTCCATACAAATAAAGGAGAATCAATCACTGTCTATCAAGTCTTCAACGTCAAACCACACCAAACCCTTAATCGCATACAGACAAAATGGGCTCGACTCAACCCGAATTCAAGAACCCCGCCACCACCACTCTGCTGGAGCTGGTCAAGGCCCGGCGCACATACTACGGCCTCAAGGCCGAGAGCCCCATCTCAGACGAGGCCATTGAGCGCATTGTCCAGGATGCCGTCGTCCACGTCCCCAGCTCCTTCAATACTCAGACTTCCCGTGTGGTCCTCCTGCTCAAGGAGGAGCACCAGAAGCTCTGGGACATTGCCATCAACATCATGGAGGGCCTTGTGGCTGCCGGCAAGGTCCCCAAGGAGATGTTTGAGAACCACACCAAGCCTAAGCTGAACGCCTTCCGCGCGGGCTATGGAACTGTAGGTTGATATCTGCCTTTGATGATGGTCCGTACTGACGGTCCAGGTTCTCTTCTTTGTCGACTATGACTCTCTCGCTGCTATCAAGGAGCAGTTTGCCATCTACGCTGACAAGTTCGATCCTTTTGCCCTTGAGTCGAATGCCATGTCGCAGTACCTTGGTAGGGTTTCCTTGCCATTTAGAGAGGAAGCATGTAACTAACGCTGAATAGTCTGGACTGCCCTCTGCTCTGAAGGCTTCGGTGCCAACCTCCAGCACTACAGCCCTCTGATTGACGAGCAGGTGCAAAAGACCTGGAACATCCCTGCCTCGTGGAAGCTGGATGCCCAGCTCGTCTTTGGTACTCCTACCAGCGACGCTGGCGAGAAGACCTTCCAGCCCATTGAGGGCCGCTACAAGGTTTTTGGAAAGTAGACGGTTTGCATGTTTAACCTAGAGCGTATATAGAGATATCCATAGCGTTGAATTCATGAGTTCGAGTTCATTTATCTAAGACAGTCTATATTGAAGCAGTTCTTGCTGGTATATACAGAATCAGTCAATCGAATGCATTCGACTAAACCTCTCTATATCCCGTCAACGGGATATCAGGCGCATCCTCCATCTGCACACACATCTGACTCGCCTTAGTCGCCTTCTGAGCTCTCCGCACCAACCTCCCCGGATGCCAAACAACCAACACTAAAACCGAACCAGCCATCAACGCCGCATCAAAGACATATATAAACGCCTCTTCCGTGTTCAGGGCAGACCCCTTCGGCGACGCAAACTGAATCGTCCTCACCAAATTCCTTACCATCAACATCCCACACGAGATATAAATCGCCCACATATACTTCTTCCACCCCAACCGCGGACACTCCCTCACCACAGCCGTCGGCTCCGCATCCAGCCTCCGATGAAACACCGCTGCCACCCAAACAAACACCCCAAACACCACCAGCGCGAAGATCAATCCTGCTAGGACGGCCTTCTTGCCAATCGCCATGACGTGCGGGTCACCGGTAATCTGCACCCCTGCACCGGCAAGCTGCGTCAGGAAGCAGATGATATCGTTGAGGACGAAGATGGTTGTCAGCCACTTTGTGCGGATGCTGGAGAGGTGCTCTGCGTCGAAGGCGCGGATGATCCGCCCGAGGACCATGTAGATGCTTGCGGCGATGAAGGGGGGTGCGCAGAGGATGAGCATCTCTTGGAGGGCCCAGGGGCCGATTGAGGTTCTGCCTTCTTGGTGGGACCATGCACGGCCGTAGTAGCCGAAGGTTTCGCCTGGAGAGTCAGCGGTGTATTTGGCATTGGAGGATGGGGATGGGACAGGGGGACGGACAGATTCCTCCTAGGATAAGCGGGATGAAGTAGGCTGCGCGGTATGGGAACATGAGGACAATGTGCACGACTGTCGCAACGCCGAAAATGGACATAAAGGCGTATCCTGCTGAGGCGGAGGGGGTGTAGGGGTAGAATTCGACCCATGGCGACGAACCATTGGTCCCGTTGTGAAATGTGAAGTCCATGTTGACTTGATTGTGAGAAATGAAAATGATCAGGAGAAAAGAGCTACGAAGACCATGAAGGTCTCATATACTGGATTGCAGCCTGTGGATCTAGATCAAATTACCCTTTTAGGAAAATTTTGAACGAGTACGAGTGGGTCTTTTGAGCTTGTTCTGAAACTTTCGACGGAGGACCCAAACAGTTGTACTCTTGTAGATCACCTAAATTTAGCAAGCATTGCTTGTAGCCTTGTCATTGTAAGCATTGTAAGCACTTTCGCTGTCACTGGTTGGGAGATTGCGTTGGCAATCTCTTCACGCAGCTTCTGGTCGGTGGCAGTCGGTACGACTTTGCTGATGCTGCTCATACCTCGCGCAGACCAGTTGGCCGTCAATTCTATAACAGCTGCGAAACGGATGATTTCTTGGCTAATTGAGTATATCTATATCATTTGCGTGTGGTTTCAGAAATAGATTGGCACGTCGTCAGGTAATACTTTTTTTTCTCCTAATTTGTAGACATGTAGTGCAGTTTGGCGTAGTTTTTCATCCACAGCGTTAGTGGTGTAGCGGTTAGCATTATTGCCTTCCAAGCAATAGATCTGGGTTCGACTCCCAGCTAACGCATTATTTCTTTTTCTTTTTTCCCTTTTTCCCTTTGGCCCCTTTTGTCCTTTTTGTTCTTTTTGTCCTTATTGTCCTTATTGACCAGCACCATTAACCTACTGAAATCTAACTGGCATATTTGCAAGGGTGTTCAGATCTAGTTTATGATCTACTGCTGTTCTGCTTAAGCGGAAAATTCGGATTCGTCGTATCTCGGCTAAATTTTCTGCTGCCTGAAGGGGCCAAAGGCAAACGAATACGAAGTATTCTTCCATCTCATCTTTCTGTATCGCCACCTGCAGGATGGAAACTGAGCAAGGCCGTCGTATTCGCGCGCGTAGAACCCATCAGAAATCCCGACTAGGTTGCAAGACCTGTAAGAAGCGACGAGTCAAGGTGAGTGATGACTTCTTTCAAGCTGCCAGTGCCACTCTTTGAATTCATCTCAACTTCTACAACTATGGCCAAAAAACTGACATGCAAGCAGTGCGATGAGAAAAAGCCAACCTGCACCAATTGTCGCCAGCATGCAGTCATCTGTGATTATGCCACTGAATCGGCTGCACCATCACGACCTTCGCGTCGACAATATCGCTTCAAACAGTCCAAATACGAAAACCAGAGAGACTCACCGACCACAGACACCAGCGTACGGTTATTCAGTCCAGGACCAACTCCCCCTCCCCCTCTGGAGAGCATCTCCCTAGCAGACCTGCACCTCTTCCATCACTTTGTCACCTCCACTGCCAGCACAGTCACAGACGGACAAGACCCCAAACACCTCTGGGACATCCACGTCCCACAATGGGGCTTCGCCTTCCCATCCATCCTGCATCTCATCCTCGCGTTCTCCGCCCTCGACCTGGCGCACCAGCACCCGGCCCTGCGCACCCAGTACCTGGACCAGGCAGACGCCCATTTCACCTTTGGCGTCCGCTCCGTGACCACCGTGCTGGCCAGCCTGAACGAGGACAACTGCCAGTACATCTACATCTCGGCCGTGCTAATCTGCCTCGTGTACTTCGGGCATGGTCCGCGCACAGGCGAGTTCCTCGTTTTCAGCGAGACAGGACAGGCGGAGTGGCTTGTTCTCATGCGCGGGGTGAAATCGATTCTGGAGTCGAGGCATGCGGAGATCTTTTCGGGGGTGTTGGCGCCCGAGGCGCTGGAGGGTGAGGCTCAGGTTAGCGAGGAGCTGGCGGAGGAGCTGGAGAGGCATAAGGGGCGGATTCGGGATGTCCAGCTGTTGATCCGTGGGGAGATGAGCGACCCAGCAATTAAAGAGATGTACGATTCTGCTCTGGAGTGTCTGCAAAATACCTTTGATGAGGTATATCGGATGAGAGCTGCTGGGAAGCAGGGGGTGAATCTGATGCACCTGGTTATTGGGTGGTTGTATCGGCTTTCGGAACGGTTTGTCGGGTGGTTGGAGGCGAAGGATCCGCTTGCGTTGGCTGTCCTGGCCTACTGGGCTATTCTTCTCAAGTATATGCAGTCATCGTGGCTGATGACGGGGTGGCATGAGCATGTTCTGGCGGGGATCCAGGCTTCGCTGCCAGAGGAGCATCGGAGCTGGATCCGGTGGCCGGTAGAGTGTATTTTCGGGGATAGGCAACCTGTTATAGCTGAGCTTTCATAGGTCATTGCTCCTCTGGCTTCCATCACCAATACGTTTGCTCTACTTCTGGATCGAATCGGCAGGTCACTCAGTAATACGCTGTTTCTGTCATCCTGTGTACAGCGCTAAGATTCTGTGATATCCTCAATTACATTCAATTCACAACTTTCACCATCGTCCCGGAATCCAGTATCAATTCAATCCCAAAAAGAATGGAAGAAAACTCGAGGAGCAGATCTGTATCGCCAACGGCGCAATCGCCACATTCGCCGTCGAATACGGCCCCGGCTTAATCGGCCATCCCCAGGGCGCCCCAACCGTAAAGTAAATCATCACTATCAAGTTAGCCACCTCATTTGGGCATTCATCAGGACAACTTACCTCCCGACAGAACCACACAGATGGCCCACATCCACTTGAACCGCCTCACCATCTTGTCCATCCCGGTGTAGAACCCCGTTGGCCCCATCTCCTTGGCTGTGGACGCCCATTCCAGATTAATGCTGAACGCATGGCACAGAATCGCCTTGGCGCAGTTCAGGCTGATCCCGCGAAAGTAGATGATCAGGAAGGGGAGCCACTTGATTGCGTCGAGGAGGGCGCGCCAGAAGGTCTCCTCCTTGAGCTGGTGGCGGATCATGCTGAACGCGATGGAGGAGAAGCCGTTGAAGACGACGACGAGAGAGCACCAGATACCCCAGGAGGGGAGGTAGAGGTGGTCGATGTCCGAGTCGAAGAGGCCGAGGAGGATGCCCGAGCCGATGGCGTAGTCTGGGTTGTTAGATGCGTTGATAAAGGCTGAAAAGAGGGGAGGAATACAGGTGAAGATGTACGCAGGATGGTCACCTTGGACGTCACCGGCATGTTGCTCCGGAGGGAGCGCAAAAGAAGCTAATCTTAGTGCTTGGTTTCTGAAAGCCATTACGTGATGTTAGCATGCACTGCCTCATCTGGTTATTACATTAGGTCATCTTGGGCTTGAAGTTTGCAAATGCTTCTAATTGATTGCAGGAAGAGTTCAGTAAATAGTGACCAAGCGGAGGGCAATATTTAAGCCGTCTCTCTGAGATTTGAGCATTAGCTAGTTCAGGATTGCCTCAAGGCTTCCTGCCTTTTTCTTAAGCGACTCGAAATGCTGAAGTCTTTCTTTTCTTCTTGCTACACGAGCTAATTCTCCTTCTAGATTCACAAGTGACATTTCTTCGTAGGCCTGAGACGGAACTCTACTGGGATATCGAACCCAGACATATTCGCTGATCCGCTCATCTCTTCCTGATAGACCAAGGTCGTGGGATGGTTTCGACAGCTGTCAGTGACTAACCACTTGTTTTTGCTCTCCTGAGTCCTTTTCAGGACTGGTCAGGTTCGCATCCAGCTCGAAAATGGGTGTCTTGGTCTTTGCGTCAATCTCCGACTTCTGCTGGCCATCTAATTCACTAACAGCATTCCCGTCCTTCTCGAAAGGTAAGTTATTGACGACGGGTGAAGTTGGCGATACAGTTGTCGGCAGTTGGGTTCCACCACGTCCCTCGCCGTCTCCTCCATTCCTCTTTTTGCGCCGTATGTACCATAGCAGGATAGAAGCTATGCAAATCACTGCCAAGGGTATCGCTACCCCAATCCCCGCTTTTGCTCCCGTTGAGAGACCGGTCGATTGGAGGCTCGGATCCACCGGTTCAACACTGGAGGTCTGACTTGTGGAGACGCCTGTCGCTGTTCTGGTTATTAGAACTGTTTGCGTGGCGCCAACCCAGGAAGGTGTAATTGTCATCGTGGAGAAAACCTCTGCATCTGAAGTCGACGCGTAGATCGTATCTGCAGTGCCAGATACTGTAACGGCGCTCACCCGCCCAGTCGCCCCCGACTCCCAGGAGACAGCCCTTTCTGCGACAGGTTGCCTCCTATGTAATTCAGTGTATTGGTTCATGTAGTCCGGAAGGGCCGGCTGAACCCCTACTAAGTCGCAGAAATCAAGCAACCGTCCTGGCGTCCCTGGCTCATATCGTTAAGACAAACCATGTCAAAGCTTGATTTTGTTGGTATAACTTACATCGCTGATCAGGATTGATAGGACACTGGTCATAGCAGGATCTGAATTTCACATCCTGACTGATCGCCTCAAGCCTGGTACAGATGCAAGGAAAGTCGGTGTGAGAACAATTATACTCCAGCACCAGTTCGTAGATGCAACTTAGCTGGAGAGAAAAACTGTTTAGTATTTAAATACAAATCAGATGGCTATAACACTAACCGAGCAGTGTGGTATATCTGCTTGGTATTGAGTGAGTAGTCTCCAACGTTCTGTGACGCTGTCAACATTATCACCCTCTCCCTGCGGCGTACGTTCCTTCTGTGGTGAAGATCCAAGAAGGCCTTTTAGTCTCCGCCATAGATTCACAAACACATCTGCGTCAACGTCCAATCCAGCAACCATAGTGGGCTGCATTGTTATGCATACCAGGATGCTCCCTATTTGAGCACGTCGCAGTGGGCAGGACAGATCCTAAAGAGACAAAATTTTCACTCAGACACCGGGGAGGAAAAGGGGGTGAATCCACCTCCTTGGGCTTATCTTGATGCTGAGATCCTTGTCCATTAGTTCAACACTTGCCAAGTTCACTTATATCAAGAATGCATTAGTAAATAACACTGAAGCTTGATTGGTCCAAGGTAGGAGACCATGCAAGCTAGTATAACCTCGGAGATAGCTAGTCTTGTTAACCTAGCCTAGTCTTCGTTAGCGTCCTGCGCCGCAGTTGAGAGATGAGAATACTTGCGCCCAGAATTCTTAGGAATCTGAGTGCGGCATTTAGCTTCTCAAACCGATATGTTTGTGTTGACTTCGGTATGCTCTCTAAGGCGTCCATACATTGTGGGTATTGATTACTGCTCAGGAGGGTTCCCCGTGATGGCTTCTAAACAAGCACCTTTCTGGGGGGCTGGGTCAGTAGATCCGGGTTAAAGCTATTGTTATATTGAAGACGAGCAACATGAACTCAAGAGGGATACTGCGTACTTCCAGTAGCTGACAACAAGTTTTTTACAGCCAATGTCACATGACGGATGCAGTTAGAACTAGGACGAAAACATTCAATCCGTTCTTTGACATTATCAAGTCTCATATAATGACTGTTCCTAGTGAAACAGCTAAATACTTATCATTCCATCCAAGGATTTAACGATCCACTTTCTCCGTAGGAGTCAAAAAAATGGGATCTCCTTTTCTTCTCCTCTCTCTTCCTCAGTATCACCAACAGTCTCCCCGAGAATCAACTTATATCCAATGCCAGCCATCACCTTAAGGATCCTTGCTTCTCCCTATGTATTGCAAAATATAGCTCTATCTATCCTATCTAATATATACTCTCATTGTTGATCGTGGAAAACCCATGAGCGTTATCATCCGCATTTATATAGCTATGGGTCTTACATTCCTTGACTCCTCTCTACTTTGCGATTTCTATTTTTCCGCTTTGTTGGGATTTGGACTGTAACAGTGCACCACGCTTGCATGGGAGTGGTTGAGGTCTCTAGGGGGGGTTTTGAATGCTTTGAGCATGTACTATCTCTCCAGTAGAGTCCAAGCGAGAACGATGTAGCTAGTCTGTCTTCCAAATGAAATGTTGTTCATCAAAAAAAATTACAATGCGAGAGGCGAAGCATGGACGTTGAAAAAGGAAAAAAGATATTGGCGCTACCCGGAATCGAACCGGGGCTGACACGGCCACAACGTGGCGTCCTACCCCTAGACCATAGCACCTTTGATGTTAGTTTCTCACCAATTGAGCCCTATAGAGTAGAGCAAATGCTAGCAAAAGTATTACCTCGTACCAAACGATCAATGCACCTGAGTGATAAATGATAATAAGATCTATAGTTCAACTAGTTCGTCAATGCTATAATGAGAGTCCAGCTTACTCTCACTTACCTGCTTTATTTTCTCCCTCACGACAATCTCTAAATGGTCCTGCTCTTCTGCGCTCAACAGACGTATCCGATCTTCAATGGTTGTGAATGGACCGAAAAACATTTGATCAATGTACTTCCAATAAATTTCATCAAACATAGAGCTGTGCCGTGAAGCAAGACAGATCCAAAACACTCCTGTTTCAAATGACTTCTCCATGGGCATTGACAGCCGCTGAGATTCTGACAAAGAACCGCGCTTAATCCTCCTGGCCTCGCAATCTTTAAGCACATCAAGGAAAGTGCAGGACCTTGGCATAAAGCGCACCAAGAACTGGTCCAGGTCAGGCTCCCAATCCTCCGGGTGCTCCAACAAGAGCCACCAAGGAGCGGCATATGTGAACTCAACAGGGGCAGCATAGGTAAACTCCCAATCAACCACTCCAGTGACGACAAGATTTGGATCAACCAGGACGTTGTCGGGCCGAAGGTCATCGTAATGGAGACGGAAAGGGCCGTTACAGTGTTCTTTGGATATCTCCCGCGACAACTTACGGAAGAGGCAGCGTGCGATATACTTCTTGCGGCAGTCAGCCTTGTCTGCAACCGCATCATTGCGTTGGAATTCAAAGTGGTGGAGGTGGTGATGGGCGAGCTCTTCAAAGTACTCTGCTGCATTGCCGAAACATCGTCGCTTAAACACATGGAAAGGAACGTTAGAAAACCGGGCGAGTTGATTTATGTTGAATGTGAGCGGCCGCTTTTGCACAACCTAATTCCCGAGCTCGTCCCGTCTGATGGCTCCAGTGAATGGAAACTCAGGCCTTGAAAGCTCGAGCAGGATTTCCGCCATGCCGAAATAAGCTCTCCTCAGTACAGACATAGAAATGCTCGGGCTCAACGTTGCTATCTCCTGAGACGGATCTCGGAGGTACTCGCTCAATGGATTCTCATCAATGAAATCCATCATAATATAGGGGCCAACCACGCAATTACCAGACCCGAGGACCTTTGGGACAGGGATTTCTGTATGCTTGGCGACATATTCCATGATAGCGACCTCATCCTCGACCTTTTCACGGCGAGCGATGACCCGGCCAAGGGCAGTAAAGCGAACCAAGACACGTAGTCCATCCTTGAATGTGACTCGATAACATATGTTGAAGGCGCCATTCGAAAATCGGGACGCGGTTGCTGGTGTGCTAGGACAATGCCGGGCAGCCAGCTTCCCTGCCAGTTCTTCTGGCGAATGTCTAACTAAATTCTGTATCCACACCTGGAAGATTCGATCTGATTGCTGCTGTGCAAGGGGATCAAAATCCATTTGGCAAGCAGTAAAAGCCCGCATGGCCGATCATGTAAACTGCTTGACAATGGTAGAGAAGGTGAATCCTCTGGCAGGAGAGGGACTCGTGAGTCAGAACACTACGCACAGGGGTTGACTGGAAGATTAATTTATCCGGACGCCATCGACACGCGGTGTGAGCTAGACATTTCCCACAGTCTTTCCTATGGCTTTTGCCTTTTAGACAAAAGGAGTGAATCTGGTATACAAGACGACATGGATTCAATTGGTGTCTGGGGCAGCGAGATTGCGTTAAGTGGCAACCGGCAAGGGACCGAGGCTCCACAATAAACGCCCAGGCCCTAGATATTCCCGCTTTCCCCGCTATCTACGGTCTACATTTTTCATGAGAAGCTGAAAATGTCGAGTGACTCCACGAGTTGGCCCAGGGAATTTAGCTAATTCAAAGTCAACTCTCGCCGTACATTATCCCAGTTTCCCAGCCATCTGCAAAGTCCAAAGTTTGCGGTCGAATCGCTGTTCTAGCAAGGCTTTTGCATCGCCAGCATACATGAATGTCTTGCCGGGCGCCTCGGACGGCTCTTCCTCATCCATAAAGAAAACCCAGCAGTCTGCAACTCGGTATGCGTTGGTCTCATAATACGCAAGCTTTTGAGCCTCCTCTTCGCATTGTACCAGATACGCATACCCGAAAACCTCCTGTCCCGGCTCCCCATTAATCAAGGCAGGGTAATCACCCCACTTGGCGAGCGCATATCCGATGATTTTAGCCTTTCGAAGTTTGGGTTCCTCCGGCAGATCGATGATCCTCTTCAGGTTCGCAGCAACTGTCAATGTGCCGTAGAAAAAGTAGTACACAGGGTATTCTGGTGGAAGTTCATGCGTGGCTCCCTCGAGGTTTGTCAGATAGTCCGGAGGGGCCGACTGCAGCATCACTTCGTAAGGCGATGGTTCTTCTTTCCGGGACGAAATGCTTGGTGGATTCGGTGGTTCTTCATTGGAAGATTGCTGTGGCATCTTGTGAGACCAGATTGTATCTCGCTTGATTGACTACCTCAAGGAAAGAAATGTGTTGCCTTTATCTCCCCTGCGTCATCTGTCCCGTGATTAATAAATAAACTAGGCGCCAGCCTCCTCGAAACATGTGATGTCCACATAAAGCTGCCTCCTTGCCCGCCTCCTGTCATTCAATAACTTCCTGTGTTCAACATCTGATGAACTATTTCATCAAGTCTGAGACAGAGCCTCTACTGCGCAACACCATGTCTAACATCACAGGAACTCGGGAGCAGATATTCGAAAGGAAACGTGCACAACGGATTATTATCAAATTGCATATAGAGAATCTGGATTCCCAAGACTACCGTTTTTCAGCATACAAATTCGTCAACGGAATCTTCCCTAACTGGGAGAACGACAAGCGGATCCTATTTCTCGCCTTGAAATATGGGGAGACCGCACTTATATGGCCATCGACGTCAATAGCCATGAGTACAACTTTGATACGACACACAAAAACACAACTGTCATCCCAGTCTATGCCCCTTTGGCAACATAGGAGAAGGGGCTGGGTCATTGTAAGATGGCCTCAAGAGGATGAGCCTCTTGCTGCAAAACTAGCCGATCTTCATATTGTTAATGGATTTGATGTTACGACACCTTTTCTTGAAAACTACAATGCACAGGTTGTAAACGCCAATCCGCGTGAGTTTTAGAAGCATAAATGCCTCTGGGGAATCTTCCGTTGCGTAGAATAGAACTACAAACTCATCCGATCTGAACCCCGGCCTGAATCTGAAGCTAGCTTTGCAGCACCATGAAGACCTCTTTTATCTCTCTCCTGATGCTTCTTTCCGTTACGGCTTTTGCGGCATCCGATCCATCACCCGGTATCCAGAGCGCATCCGTCGATGTACCACATATACTTGTAGCCCGGGCACAATGCAGTGGCGAGCGGCAGAAGAGTGATAGGTGCACGGGCAGAAATTGGGGAAAGAAGTCCTGGCGCAAGTGGTAAGATATGCACCTGAACTTCATTGTGGTAACTTGCACACCTAATATTTGTATAGTATCACATCAGGCGGGGTATGCTGCGCCAGAAATGAAGATGGAACGAATGGAATACCAGTGTCTCATGGAATTTCCTGTGGATGTTGTTTTGGAGGGCGTTGTGAAGGTTAAGGAACGACTGAGGTGTGTATCTTTGCCTGTCTCAGTTTGAGGGTTAAGGTCTGACCTGTCTGATAGAGCAACCTTACCATTGCCTTGAACATGGCAATGTTTCATATTCCTTATGTAGTGGTAAACTTGTCTACAATGAAAATCTATGGCAAACAAATAGCTGCAGAAATGTGACAGGCTCTCTCGTTAGGGCCCTTGTTCTCCAATATTATTTAAGCCGGCTTTCCCCTGCAGACTCCTCCGTGTTTCCCTCATGCTATATACAATATATTATTTCAATTTATACTCCTGCATCCCTGCTCACTGCTCTCTGCTCTAGAGTATTCACTCCCTCTACTTGTTTCATGTGAATCTCAGCAATGTACCCATTGAACTGTTGCTGCATTCACTTATTCCAAGTGATAGCGTAAGCTATTCACTGTGATACTTCCTGTCTATTGTATGTCAAGATCTCATATATAATTTTTAACTCCTCACCACCAAAGGATCTTCTTCTTTCCCTGTCACTCATTCATCGCCGTATGCCGTATGATCCAGCCGGGGAAATCCCATACGGCGTTCTCTTTCAAAGTCTCTCGAAAAAGCGTTCTCGTCCAGATGCCACATTTGGCCCGGTATGCAGAGCAAGGATGAAATTACTCAATCGCGGCTGCAGGACAACGGGAACAGGATTGACATCTCGTTGCCATGATATGACAGTTCCTTCTCCGCACCTGCCACACGGCTGTGTTTCTGTCTCTTCCAAAACCATTATGGGTTTTGAAGTCCAAGAAAGCTTTGCTTAAACCCAAGCCAAAGCACATTGTCCAATTCATGCAGCAGCTCTATAGTGGAGCTACCTGGTTAAGCAAGCATTTCTCCTGGCTACTCCCGTCGAAAAGGGGCGCGAGCTGCGAAACCCCTTTGTCCTGGCAAGCTACTACGCTGAGGGTGCGAACATATGTCGAATTTGTCACGGTTGAGGAGAAAATGGCTGGGTCCTAGATGATGTGGAGAATCTCGATACAGAACCCCTTCCTGCCACTCGCAACCAAACACACCAGACGTCACTGCAACAAATGGAACATAATCGGGGCGGGTCTGGAAATATACACTGCGACTTGACCAGGGTGGTGTTTCTCGTGGTTCTTTACGTGCCGGGGGGATATCGAACGAGTGAGCCGACTAGTTACTAACTAGTTAAGGGGCGTTCTGATATTTCATTTCTGAGATACTTGTAGGACTACACCGAGACGCCGAGCAACTGACTAGAAAGTCCCTTCTAGAGACGCAACAGTCGCCTCCAGCCGGACTCTTCCAGGCAAACACTGTGAAGATTTGTTTTCCTAGTGGACAAGATGCCATTACTGTGCCCAGCCGGTTGGACTCTGTCGGTCATGAGAGCCAACATTGATCCAGTGATCCTCATCATCCTCATCGCCATCACCATCTGGCGAGTATACCTTTGGGTGGTTTTCCTCTGAATGAAAGCTAACATGTCACGACAGCCGGCTCCTGCTGCAGTCACCATGGTAGCCGTCGTTGTGCTGCCCGCCCACTTTGATGTACACTTCATCCTTGTGCTTCTCCTTGCCACACAAATTTTCCACCAATGGAGAATACACCCATCAGCCTACAAGCGTGTCGCTGTGGTTTCGCACCGTGGACAAGAATACTTTAAGGTATGCCCAATGGGCTTCCGCAACGGCGGAACTTACGTACAACGCCCAATTCTCATCGTCGACGATATCTAGTGCAATATATCATCTGCACTTTTATGTTGCCTGCTGGAGCAAAGGCCGATGGCGCCTTATCCATGACGCCGCTCTTGGGTCGAATTCCGAAGCCCGTTGAATAGAGGAAGGCCGGCCCATAATGGTGGCTACCACAGAGCAAGTCTCAAGTCCACAGAGGCCCTGAAAATTGCCGCCATTACCAGTAACCATGGTGAGGAATTCGATCCATACATTGGCATCTCCATTGACTTATGTCCTTAGCAATAAATACTGGCGGAGCTTCACGCTCAATTGGAAAATTCCTAAAAGCGTCGTCGCATGCATCTAAACCGATTGGAGGTGCGTGGTCACCCTGATGAACACTTTTGTCGGAAACTACCCTGCAAGGCAACGGTGTGTATCATTTAGACTGGCTATCATGATTCCCGCTTTCTGACAAGGTCACTCTGTATAGGATGCACCTCACAGATACAAGCTGAAGCTCTACAGGCGTTTCAGTTCCTGATGTCAAAGGAGGCTTCCCAAAGACGGCACTGTGACGCTCGCGAAGGGAGAGGGAGACGAGAATATCCCTCTGCCGAATCCGGTCTTGCTCGATTGTGGATGCGTCTGGGATGAGCGAGATCAGATATCAAACATGAACAGATGTCGCACAGCTTCAGGTAGGGCTTGTGGTTGGTCCCGCCGTGCGCGACTGACATCTTCACAGGCCGAGCCCTTGCTGTCGTTATGCCGCCTCCTGCGCATGCTGCTCTCCCTCCGGCCCATTATTGCTACCGGTGTCTCCAAGCGCCTGCATACCGGGCAACGGGCGTGCTCCCTGCCTACTCGGACTATTCTCCGGCAGGTGAGAAGTACAATCATACTGTGCTTCGCTCAGTAGACCGGTGCGCTAGAGCTCGCCACAACTGTTAGCAGTACTTGCCCAGCTCCGCGCTGAAGATGATCGGTCAAGGAGCTCTCGGCATCGTTCTTCGAACAGCGGTCTCGCACCCGCTGATCAAGATGTCACAGGAGACACCGCGATGACGATTATGATTCAAGTAGTTCCAGTGACGATGATTATTATAATTGCCAGCCATACCGCCGGTCAGACACAAACAACAATGGTAACACAGCAAGAGCGAACAAGATAAATCAGCGGGGTCATGGCGCCCATCTGATATTGGGTTTTTCTTCCCGATATGTCCTTTGCAGGGGGGACTGGAGACGTCATTGACGAAGAGACGAAGCTTTCTACCATTCTTCAGTAGCTTTTGCTAATCGTCTGAGGTTGAGGAACAAGAACAATCGCAAATATCAGCCAGAATCTGAACACATGCTTCAGAGGAGAGATAGTCGGATGTTTACCACCGTCTAATGCAACGGCCGGCGTGTGCCAACTGCAAAGTTGGCCGGGCTTGCCCGGTGACAATGGACTATATTTCAACCACAGTGCTGCTATCACTCCCGGCTTGTTGACCGACGATGTGGATCTTAATGAACATTAAGGGATGCAGGCTCGGCATCACGCCACAATCTTCTTCAAGAACCTCAGTTCAGAGAAGGACGCGAGCGCGAGCAACACAGTAGATTCCTCTCTCTTGCAACTATCTCATATATGCGTATGTGTACGTACAGAGACATTCTCCTCTTCCCATGGATCGTTCTCTCGCCATGGATTCTTTTGCTGGTTTGTTTTTGTAAGTGTCTGCTAGATTCTGCGCAGATATCTAAACCTACAAGAGCTTATGGTCTATCTGTCAGTACTTCACAACCGCAAGATATGGCCAGTCCACCTGTTCCCTGAGATGCCGGGAAATAACGACTTCCCCGACGTTAGACTTGGTAAGTGTGGACTGAAAGAATCAGTGAGTGGATGCTAATCTCTAATCCTAGATGTTCCTCAGTTCCTCATCGCCAAAATGCCAGTGAGAAGCTCTCAGAATAAACCCATAGCCAGTCGTGTCATACAGGAGCTCTTGCCACAAATTACAATCTCCATGCATCTTGAAATGCCCTACATGCGGCCTCGCGAGTGGTCCAAGCACACTCCATACGGTCAGTTCCAGACCGTCAAGGCGCCACTTTCAAAGCTCAACTACATGACATCATATTGGCAGGTTTAAAGGCGCTATACCAGGGGATTCAGAGTTGAACACCATCAACCTGCCTACTCTTTTATATATAGCTGCTAAATGGCACGTGCTGTCAACACAACGTCCACAGCAGACCCTTCTCGCTCAACACTGCATGCACTTATCACCCACAGCGCTAATTGATCCTTACTGAACAATTCAAGAAATAAAAAATGAAAACTGGGTGGGCAAAAAACATACAACAGCCGGGATTCGCTGGTGGTCACCCACCCAACTACTAACCGGCCGGCGTGTGGCTTAAGTACGGCTGAGCGGACGGGAAGCCCTGTTTTCCACACCCTATGGTCGTATGTGCTTGATTGCTCCGGTCAGTGCATGTTATTTACTCTGATCTTGTATACATAGATCTCTTGCGTCGACAATTCGAGGGACTCATCATAGTGTGAGTTCCATGGAACTGCCACATTAAGCACTGCACTTGACCACCTTGAAGGTAAGAAAACCCATCCGACACTTGTTAGGTTGGATTCCAAATTATAAGATTGATATGCATACTAATTCAAACACACAGAGGCTAAATCACAAGTTACATGCGACATTTGGATCTCAAGTATGCTTTCATAACCACATACGACGAAACGATCTTTCTCCGCAAGGTGGATGCTAGTCGACACTGGGTACTCCAGTACTCCCCTGTGATCTTTACGACGACCAAGGGAGTGTTACCAGAGGAACTGTATCCCTCTGTGAGAGCTTCTATCATGTGCCGTTATAGGCCCCAGAGATCCAGATTTCGGGGTGGATACGGCAGCCGCAGCCAGGTTTGGGCCGAGGTCCTCCATGGAATGTCCCAGTGCTGCATCTTTCCCGTGCTGTTGTATATGTGTCCCCGGCAGCTCGACCCAGGAGCTGATCCCAAGATGGGAGGGTGCAAACCTGGCCATCCTTCCGAAGAAGCTGATACGCTATTGGATCAACAAATGGTGATAAAGTGGACCTAACAAATAAACGACTTCAAATGCAACTTCTTTGCAGACATGAGACTACCGCGCCAGCTGCTGGAAGAGTCCGCGACTATGGGGCCCCTCGACTGGCAGGCTCGGATGCATAACCTATCGACGATCCACTTCTTTGACACACCGATGACAGTTCCGGCAGCCTCAGCCTCAGCCTTGACGCAATGCTCGCTCGACGCACGCAGGACAGTAGGGAACCAGACCTTCATCTAGAAGCAATTTATTTGCTAGTAAAGATTTTTGAATTCATAGCACATCATATATTAGATACATAAAGGTGTTGTGGTCAGCGAATCTACATGGGTCAGAAGTAATGAATAGATAGATATATTAGGTGAGATATCCCTCCTGCTATGGTGCTCCAAGGCCTATTTAGTAAAGGACACTATGGATATAATAAACAGACAGTCTTCCAGATAGCCTCCAATACCATGCAGAAATAGAGTTGGAATGGCAGTAGTAAAGTACAAAGGATTATGCTAGTATCCGTGACTAAGGCTCACCCACACCGTAATCGTCAATTTTTATCGAAACCATACATTATCATTCATTTGAAGCTATTCCCACCACCCAATATGCCTAAATCTATTAATCCTACTAAATCTGACCTTATTAAGGCCTGCGAAGCCGCTCAGGCACAAAAAAAACCAAAATTTTCCAAGATTGCACGGGAATATGGCGTTCCACTTTCAACTCTATGTGATTGCGTCAAAAACGGTTGTCAGCCTCATACAGCTCGCCAACTAGTTAACAAAGCCCTTAAGGGGTACTAGGAGGAAGCCTTAATACAGTGGCTTATTAAGGTGCAAGGTTGGAACATGCCAGTGACGCCTAGCTACTAGAAGAGTATGTAAATCAGTTACTTCAACGCGCTAGGGATTCTAGACAGGTTAGCAAGATGTGGATATATTACTTTAAGAAATGACTCCCAGAACACCTCAGATTAGGCCCAGTGAAGCAAAAGATAAAGGAATCTAAGTGTATCCAGGCTGAAGATGCAGGGCTATTAGGACACTAGTATAATTAGCTTGCAAGAGTGGTTAAAAAGGATACACCAGCGTGGTTAGTATACAACTTTAATAAATACAGCTTCTAGCCTGGCGAAGGCAAATCCAGGAATATGATTAATACAAAGATTACTATAAAAGGTAAAGGGAAAGCTTTAAAAGCTATCCCTGATCTTCCTGAGGCTGAAAAAGGTGAGAATATTACAACTATTAAATGTATAGCTGCGGATGGTTAGCAGATGGATCCATGTTTATCTTTAAAGGTATATTCCCATAGATTTATTTGAGTAATTCTAATATCTTCATTCTTCCTAAAGGCAACGGTATCTTTATGGAGAGTTAGTTTAACAAAAGTAAGGCCTTACCACCAAATACAATAATAGCTACTCAAGCCAATGGCTGGATATCTGACAAACTAGCTATTTAATGGCTTCGAAGCTTTATTAAGGCAACAAATAAGCGTACAAAGAGGGGAGAGATATGGATACTTCCACAGCAGATAGTGAAGAAGCTGACTCTAGGTTAGGATGGTGATCTAGTCAGGAAATCTAGCGGCGTGACGGAAAAGAATTCAAATAATAGTTAAATGACATTCTTAGAGAGAAAGTTGGGGGGAGGCATGGAGTATTATAGGGGCATATAATAACACAGATGAAAATCCGAGTACATAGGGATAAGTAGAAATACCCCTTGGATCATGGCCAAAATCGAGGGCAAAGGGCACCAAAGTAATATAATTGAGCATCGGAGACGGCAGTCCTGGGGCCCGAACTCTGTTGCGTCCTTGTCTGACTTACTCTGATAATATGTAATGAAGAATTGTAAACCTGGAACACAAGCAACGAAAAGAGCTAGCATAGCGATGGTTGCCTCAGGTGACAGTGCCATTGTAAAGGAACCAGATAGCCAAACTCTTGATGCAATATCGGCGGCGAGGAGGAACTCACTGGGCCTGTGGAAGTATCCTCTTGTGATGGCAGAATGTAAGGGTGTGGGTGGCGAATCACTGGCGAGTAGGAGAGGATATTGACTGGTGCTGGGATAGTTCACTGCCATAACTGTCCAGACGGAGGATGAAGAGAAATCCAACATAGGGTTTATATTGAACCGCAGTTAGCTGCAGCTTATCATAGTTAGATATAGGGGACAGAGCTATGCCCTGAAAGAAATGTAGTGAGAGAAAGGGAAAAAGAGCCCTGAAACGAACGCAGTGAGAGGAAGGGTTTACCTTCGTGCGCAAGGTGCGCAACGTCTACCCTTGTTTAAAAAACCTCCTTATCTTTAATGTTACTGTTAGCCAAATTCTGCTTCTTCATTCACTACCTTCTTTTCAGTCCTTCTCTTATTTGCTGTCTCTTCTTTCCACTCTCTCTTCTGATTGCCGGTTAACATTTTGCTGTCTTTGGCTGGGCTCTGCTGCTTTTGCTACTAAATCATTGGTTTTTTGTGCTCATATACTTTCTTGCTCTCATATGGCTGCTCTTAATGCTATCCTTAATTCACTACTCCTGCTCTACTATTACTTGCATGCTTTTGCCATGCTCTTCTTTCAACTCCTCTTCTAATAGGTTGCCTTCCTGCATGCCTTCGTATATTCTGCACCATCGCTACCTTCATATTCTCCCTAGTTCCCCTCCAATATTCATGCCCAAATAGCCCCTCTTCGCCTCGCTTTGTTTCTTCTGATATTTATTCTCTACCGGTTTGCGTTTCCTTTACGTTTCGCTTTGCTCTGCTGGCGGCTTTTCTTTACACCTCGCGCAGATGAGACTCATATCCGCCGTATTATTTCGCAAAATTACCGAATTGGTGCTATTCTCGTTGGTTCATTCCCATGTGAGATGGAGTCAATCGGCCGCTCGCCTGACCGTGCTGATCGCTACCAGCCTCTTCCAATGCATTTACTTGAGTTCTTGTACGCATTACTACAGAGGTATGACATTGCGATACTGCTATCACAGGTTGGAGCTAAAATTCTTCTGGTCCCAAAAGTGAGTGATGTCAGTACGATCGGAATCAATAGTTCCCTGCTGATTTAGAGATGTTGATGGTACTCCAGGGTGGTATTCCATCGGACGAGGAAAACCAGAGTTTGACTGGTCATGAGATGAATATTACTCAATTAGACGAATATGATCAACTGGAATAAGTGGATTATGAGGTGCGTGGGTAGAGTTGGGTCTTCATTAAGGGTATATCATAGAGCATTACCGGGTCACTTAGAATAATTCTGTTTTCATGTAATCATAGATTTTCTTAAAGTAGACAGAACGTTAACCACTGTCCTGAGAACTGTGTACCCGGTCGACTCTTGTACCTCGGGGTGGAAAACAGCACGAGTTATCGTTCTTTCGACACCCAAACAAACGAAGTCCTCTTCTTGGCTAGTGTGTCTAAGCAATTGGGAAATGAAGTTACAAGCCACGCCGAATGTGTTAAAGATAGTACTCTCCAGCAGTCTCGGCCCAAAACTCCTCCCGACGTTGACGAAACTCCCGCTCAGCGATCCGCATCTCCTCTGTTTTCCTATTCTCTGGAATCGAGTACCATCCGCTGGATTGGCCCTGGAGATCCTTCATCACACGCAACAAATCCCTTCTTCTATTGTCGAAAAGCTCTCCGTCGAATTCGTTCTCCCAGCCCGCATCGCGGTAGAGCTTCTGTAGAGCCCTCCACTCATTAAGATCACCACGTATGCTATCCTGGCCGACTTCCCTTTCCTCGCATTGAACAGCAGCCTGGGGATCAGTGGGATACCGAATTCCGCCGGGGAAAATGTTCTGGAATAGAATGGGATTCTCCTTAATTCTACGTTTTGGAACTTTCGCTCTGTCATTCGGATCAAAATACGGGACGTATTCAAGATCCCGGAATTTCTTGAGGACCTTTAAGAAGAAATCTTCACATGTTTGGCGGGGGCAGTCCTGCCATTCCTTTTGGTTCAGGTCACACCATTCCATTATAGTGTCTGGCGCACGGTTAGCTAGATCATTGACAAACTAAAAAGAGCCCAAGGAGAGAAGCAACGTACGGTCATGGGCGTCATAGAGCACATTTACTCCATAAAAAGCAGGGAATGTCAGTCGAAGGATGGATGGAGGAAAGAGTCCCTGCGCATCCTTATCTATGTGATCAACCCATCGAAGGGTCTCCAACATGTCGTTAGCATTAGCTGTCTCTCGCTGTTTTAGATAATTAACCAGCTTAGCATGAGGAATCATTTCTATTCCTTCATCATTGTAACTCCAGACTGCTTCATTTCTAATCACTGGCAGGAGTTGGATGAGACTAATCACTTCAGGCTCAAATCCAAGTCTCTGGAGGCGTCCAACATCAGTATTGCAGGGAGGATACAGGACATCATTAGGCGTAATATAATGGGCTTTGACAAATAGAGTGAAGAGTTGCGTGAGTCCATTGATGAGACACTTGTGTTTTTCGCGAATTGGATCCATAATGATTAGAGTAAGTCAAAGTGGTTATTTGGTGGGAGTTGGAGAGAGCAGAGGGAGAAAAAACAGGCGGGGAAGATATTGCGTAGTTGTACGGAGTTATGCAGGTATACCATTCTCTATTCCATGGACAGTCTGGTCTTGGCATGTTTTATTCACTTATTTTTTAATATTACATATTCATATATAAAATTGTGGATCCTTAAGACTAAGGGAACCAGAATCTGGTACAGTGGTACTCTTATCATAATAGAATAGCAGTGGGGGCATGCTGATAATTACCTAATAATTAGTTAAAATTCATGAATCATAACAGGCCCTATTATTGCACCTCTCATAATCTGTGTACAGGAGTATAGAGAATAGACATATTTAACACAAAGATAGCTCTTATACATGTGAAAACATATTGCTACCATCTATTATCTATACTATTATATTGTACTCTAATTCATCCATTCTCCCTTCCCAGGTTTATTGATATGCCTCTGTCCAAATTTCAATGCTTTATCTATAACACATGGTGATGGACTCTATGCCAATTCCTGCAAGCCTCTATTTTCTGCCGCCTTTCTAAGTCAAGGCCCCTGGCTAAAAATCCCGTAGCTATTATGTATACAATAAGTCAATAACCTATACATGTAAAATTTCTGCAACATAATACTTACTATTTAGATATCCCCAGGATAAATGTTAACAAGATCCTTAAGGTGCTTTTGGAGATCGTCCCGGTGTAAGGAATCCGGCCGGATTTTGGTGTCCCCACAAGGCCAAAAGACCAATATGTACTCCGTCAAATGGGAACCACCTCGGGAATCTGAACCTATATAGCGGCGCAAAGGGTAGATGCTAGAAGGGAGATAACTAAATATCATAAAGGATACTAGTGCAGGCGTAGCGGCCGCGGTCAAACATCGGCCCCAACATTTCTCATGATGTTTTCGAAAAACGCCATATGTATATCCCTATTGTCCACTTCATCGAGTCTTAAGTCAAACAGTTTTCTCTCCGTCTTGGATGGTGAATGCTGCCCATGTAGCGGCGCTCCCCCCACAACCCCCTCCCATCTATTCCGCTGGGGGCCACAGCTCCCTTGTCTAATATACTCTTCGGCCATCAGTATGGGCGCAAAGTCTGACTAAGTTTATGTTCATAGTAAAACTTCGACCAACCGCATGCCACGACTATCTGATATGACGCGATCGGGGATCCTGAGCCCATGTCTTTGCCCTAGACTGATTTGTCTGCAACTTCACATCGCTGACGGCTGCCCGACGGGCTAGAGCTCTATTACAGTAGTGCCTAAGGCCCCACAGTTCTCAGATCAGAGACAACACTTTCGGAAGTAATCATTCCTGATACCGGGCCTTTGTCCTTAAGCTTGCTTCTGGTGTTAAGGGGCATAAATATTTGAGGCTTTTTGAGACGAGAAGATGAGGATGATTAAAGGAAAAGGATTGCTTATTGAAGTGGTGTTAAATATTTCGATCATAACGATCAGGGAGATGTAACCCTAGGCTGGCGAGCATGTCAGCCGGGGCTACTGGACACCTGTTTAGCCTACGGAGTAACTTAGTGGTATTATCCATAAGTATTATTCTGAAACTTGGCGAATGTGCACTGACCTACCATATTACTAGCCCCTGGTGCTTATCTCTGGCAAGCTTTAAGTTAAGAACCTGACATCCCCTCTTCCACTTCACTTGATAATAATGATATCAATAATAATCACAATAATGCAGACTATTACAAAGATCCTATTCCCCTACCTAGTTACTTTAGTAATAGTCCTTACGGGTTAGCAGCTTCTCCCCCATCACCTCAAACAACAATATAAGCATAGACTTAAACATAAGCACAAGAGCAACAACCAGAGATGGAGAGGATTGATTATATGCAACATAAGCCTAAAGGTCATGTCTGGGTAGGTTGCAGCTCCAGCCCTGGGGTGCGGATCCACAACGCGCATGATATGGAGGAACGGTGCTGGTGGATCAAAAAGCTGGGAGGTGTCTTCTACGCTGACCCCAAGGACTGCCACTATCTTGATCTTCCTTAACTTTATTCGTTAAGAACCATTGGGTTCAGCCAACCACATCCCAAACAGCTAGCTAAATCGACGGTTCTCTCTTCGGTAATTATCCGCCGCTAGACATGGATTCGAGGGAAGGGAAAAATGCAATTTCTGTAGCCTTGTCGATGGCGTGCTAGCTTCTGCACTTTGACTTGTACTGGCATTATTTTTTATTCTAGCGGATTGTTGAGGGGTTGGCTATGTCGGCGAGGCGATAGTGCTCTGTAATGCTCAAGGGGCCCCCGAAGGAGACTAAAGTGGGATGTATATAAAGGTGGGATCATATCGTGAGATGGGGTCAGTAACCCGCGCAAGATGAAGCTCTTCACCCTAGCATCCCTAGTATAAATATAAATTATCCATACTAAATTTATTTCCATCAAAACTAACCCTCTGTGTCATAGCCAGCATCTGTACCTTCTCATCTCCGTACTGTATTTGTCACAAACCAGTGCGTTTTTGGCCATGTTGCAATATGCTCTACAATTGCTGGATTATACACTGGCTCGCTGTACTACTCAAGCCTTGAGGGCAATCCCGACCGAGTCGAGGAAAATAAATCCGCGAGTGGGCTGGTGTCACGGGAGAAAGGCAAACTGAGTCTGTATGCCAGGTTTGAGCAAGAGTTTTCGCTAACGTGCTTCTAACTGGAGCTTCAGCGTTAGAACAGATATTACAGCACGTATGTCACATGGATGAGAGAGCCCGATAAATGGCGTCAAGGACTTTGCGAGCTTTGCTCGCTACAACAAGCTCCCATTTCCGTTCCACCCGGATAGCACTGATGCTTCTGCCATCGTACATATCCGGAATAACGCTCCCAATATGCTTCCATTTATCCACAATGTGACATTCCTGGGATTCGGGATCGTAATTAGCCGCTTTGCAGTCATCATCTCTTGAGCAAGCCTTCAGGCAGCTCGTAAATGAATGTTGGTGTTTAAGAAGGCCGACACCGTCCGCGACGGTACCGACACCATAGCTTTTCCCAAAATATAATTTGAATTTGGCGCCGGAGATATCAAGTGTTGCTTCTTGAAACAAGGCGTTTAAGGTTGAATCCCTGTGGCCGAAAGCCTGCGCAACGAACTTTTCACAGGACTGTCTCTTTTCCACAATATCCTGGTTGAGCCTCTCACATAACGATAACCACTGTTCTGCTTCCTCCTTCTTCTTTTCCAGACTTGCCTTTTCAGACTTGAGGCGCTCTATCTCCTGTCCATATTCGTCTCCGAGAGACTCCTGGCTTTGCACCATTGCAATAGTTCTGGGTTTGCTTTTAGTCATGAGCTCGTCCAGAATCAACAGGCATTTCTCCGACATATCCCACTGTAGACTTTTACAGCCAGTTGTTTTTGTGCACTGCCTTGCGCAGCTAACTAGGTTGCTAAACTCCTGCTGTGGTGTACAGTTCACCCCGAACTCATCACGGCAGTGGATGGTGTATTGTTTGCCATCCAAAACGACATTTACCTGGTCAGATGCGGGGCAGCAAGCCTCGTATGCCTCCTGCAAATCCGAATGAGGCGCCATGCACTTGTCGGCGTCAACAAATAAGAGAGATTGTGTTCGAGCTGTGGAAGGGTTGCGCTGGTATATTGCTTCTTGCTGAGACTGGACGACTGCACAAAGTATAATGAAAAGGAGTATTGATAATAACATGGCTATGCAGACGACCGCTAAGCCAGCCGTCCTGGATAAGGCAACTACTAGTGAAAATGAAGCAATCAAGAGCGCTGATAGAAGATCAGAGTGTGAAAGTGGAGAGGAGGTAACCGGCCAAGGGGAAGACACTATGCAAATATATAAGTGCAAGAAGGACCGGTCGTGGCTACGCGCTATGGTGCCACCACCACCACTGCTGATTGCGAGCACCGCCCCAAGGTAGCCCACAGAGCGGCGGCTTGTGTCTTTCTACTTACCACTAAAACATGTACATATCATTTATATTATAATAGTTCAGCTACTGTACGGATAGCCAGCTTGAGTAGCCATAAAAGTCCTAGGCAAATTACTTGGCTCTTTTTAATGGGCTGGAACCAGGGCCGAGAGCACCGGCAAACCGGGGAAACCCGGGGTTTTTATGAGACATGGGACACTTGCATGAACTGCATCCATGAGATCAAACTGCGTGCAGGCAACAGGATTCGGAAATTGAAGCGGTTTCCGAGGAAGTACTATCAAAAGAGCTCAAATCGTGTGACAATGCAAAACATCAGAATCTCATCAGATTCTTTTAAAGATAGAGTACTGTAGAAATGGATGAGCATGGTCCCCTTTTTATATTTCATGGCCAGTGCCCCAGTGCACTTATTACCATGCAAGCTTCCTATTATCCGCCCCACTGACTTTGTTTCTGACCAAGTCATCACAGTGTGCATGTGCTTGTCACCAACAGGCACAACATCCAATGTTCTGGCTTCATGCCAAGGAGCCAAACTGGATGAATACCCTGCTGGCTATAACATACGGACGTCATTGTGATCTCTCAATCCTGTTATGCATGCAGGGGTGCCGACATATGTCGTCAGTGAGATATTTTTCGTATGCTCTCGGCGTCAATGGAATCGGTGAAGAGCTGCTAATGGCTGAGCACCATTCTCTGGGACGGATTGCGCCCTTGACTTACGTGCTGACACCAGTCCGAATGAGAAAGACGAGAAGGTCAACCCTTTACGGCCTTTCGGGAGCCCGAAGGAACGTAGGTCTCGTCCCAGAGCTACCCAGTGAATACCGCAGCGGTTACTGCGAGACACCCATGGGAGACGCATAGATGTCTCCAGGTAACCTCTGATAATTCTCTCAGAAAATGGGACACGGGCTACAGTACCTCCAGCCCGCGCTGCAGCAGAATGTCGTCAGCGTTGACAAATGGATTTGAGAAAACTGGATAAGTCATTTTTGGTAACATATCGCTAGACTTCAGAGAAATCGCCTTTTTAGCTCGGAGCTTGCTAAGTAGGTTCACTGCCCTATCAGTGTGTCGATACACAAAAACATGTCATCCCCGCCAAACAGTGCAGGACTCACGAGGAGACGGTGCGAGCTGAGTAGAGGTGGCCCTGAACAGCCCGAAGCAACAAATGTCCGGGCAATAGAGTTGCATATCTGAACCGCTTAACTCAAATCCAACCCTCACCGAACTCGCAGCTGTTCAATTCGGTTCCTTAATTGAGAAATCGCTTCGGGTCAGGGGCGGGTCGGGGTCGGATCCAGGGGGTCAGCGGTTAAACCGCTAGAAACTGTTTTGCTTAGTAATCACTAATTTCTAGGATTTCTGTAAAAATTATTAATCTCACTAGATAGCCTAGTATTTAGTCTACCTAAATATGAAATATCAATTCAAATACCTAGTGGTTGGTGAGATATAAGGGAATAATTATTTTAGTCATGGGTTGGTATAAAGTAGTGGTAGTTTATAATTTGCGATACATGCAATAAGTATAACCATCCTGGACCTCAGAAGACATATTATAAATGGAAAAAGGGTGAAAGGAACCACTATATAAATGTATGGCCAGAACAAAGGCAACTTATAGTAAGCCTCATACTCTTCAGTCACCATAATGCCACTGCTAATACTCCCTGGTTACATTAGCCATGAACTAACGTCTGAAACTGAGTTGTCTTACAGATATAAATGTTGCGTCTTCTGATTTGTCTGCCGGATATGCTCCGCCCGGTTTATTGTAAGATCAAGTCTTGCGGGAGCAAATGTGCCCAGGGGATCAGGACATAGAATAATTATGCGCAAATTGATTCTAGGCTATATGATTTATAACCCTCATCAACTTTGAAGCTATCTGAAAGAGGGAAGAGAGGGCGTTGCTTAATTAGGACCATGCTGCTGTAGCATCTGTACAATATTTTTATGTCCCTCAGAACAAGCAGCCTGGAGCGCATCTCCATACTCTCCACCCTAGGCGTGCACATCAGCTCCATGCTCTAGTAGCATCTGTATAATGTGGTCATTTCCTCTCTAGCAAGCAGCCTGGAGCGCATTTCCATACCGTCCACCCCGGGCGTGCACGTTGGCTCCGCGCTCTAGTAACATCCTTACAATCTTGTCATGTCCTTCATAACAAGCCAGCTGGAGCGCAAAGTAGCCAAGAATTTAATTGCACTCGTCGGGTTATATTTCCTCGAATAACTGGATGTATGGTTCTTTTTCAAAGCCCAACCAAGCAGATCACACGGCTGCTGCGGCGGAAACTCACATTTTCAGCTGAAGCTCCAAGAACCATCAATGGCCAACCGGCTCGTATAGATCAAACTTTAATCTCTTCCTCAGTTGGAACCGGGACTCCCGGGATCAAAAGCTGTTATAAGGCGACAGACAGATACGCCGAGCTGAATTCAAGCCAGCCACCAAAGGCAACTGGACAGCGTGCTCAGCGTCTACCTCTCCGTAAGACTGCATCGTCTCTCAGATACCAGGATGGGATATTCAGGCGACTGGGAGGTTCTGGACGACTAAGAACGCAGAGTGTCATTACTCGGCGCTCAAGTATGGTAAGAAATAACGATAGACCCATTTTGATGATGTTGCAGGAAGAACAAAGTACAGCCGCCAGTACCTATAGAATTCTCCAGAGTCTGTGGACTCGTCCAGGCAAAGAAGCTTTTGGAGGTAATCTTGCATCGCTTCATTTGGACTATATGCTACACCGACCAAGAACCAGTGAATCGGACGTAAGAAAATGGTGCTCATCCTAACAAGGGAGACCACTTTGAACCTATACTCCTGTAGGCTATAAGAAGGAGTAATGAGAAGCTCGTGCCTTGAGATTGAGCTGGAATCAAGTTTGCAGGGGGTCACTTCCTTCGTCCATATCGTTGTCTGAGGACATGAAGTAACGGCAAATCTTTAAACATCCTGTATATCGAAGGCAAACGAGTTGAGTATCAGAAAACAACCTAAACTAATATTGCGGTATAATAATATAGAGGTTTATGTTTCTGTAGGTGGTTATTCCCTGTGCGACATCTATAGCACTCTGGAAATAGTGAAGTTATTTGAATAGCTATAGAAGACGGCTCTTGAGAGGAGAGCTGACCCTGCTCTATACAGACGACCTATTAACACATGGATTGCATTAGTGACCAAGCAATTGCCACAAATGGAACGACTAGCTTCATATGAGTCCTCTACCCAATCCTCTGTTTACTGAGGTTAATGTAGGCAATATATGCTATCCTGGGCCGCTATACCACCATCAACCCATTATATTGGCTAGGTTTGGTTAAGAGCATGGGAAATGCAGTCTGAGAACGCTTCATCTGCGGTTTTCTACCAAATATGGGGAGTAAAGTGATGCTGTAGAGATATGTAATAATATCGCCCCTGATATTCCAGCAAGTGGATCCTTGCTTCCCTCATCCGATATAGATGTGACTCCAGACGTGGTCAACTGAGCCCTCAGTGTGTGCTACAAAGGACTCAACTCCCATCCTTGTTGATGCTTAGATTTGTATCGCCAGTTTTCATTCCTTTTTTCAGTCAGTCTACTCCGTGATACTCTCTTTTATGCGATACCTACCACGGGGCCAAGAAACCTACACCACTCCATCAGCTGAGCGACACAGAAGCCTCACAGCGCGCTCGCAAGATACCCTAGCTAGCAATTGTACTGGGAACCACTAGGGAAGCCCAGGTATTCAGATGAGGCGCAACAGTAATATCAATCTCAACCAATGGGACATCCTCTACGCAGCGCATTCTATTGTCATTGTTGCACCTAAGCGGGATTCATAACTAAAAGGGTCTGTAGAGCTTTCAAACCCATGAACGCTGGTGGTAGACTAATCTGCTTCATCCCCACATTAGTCGTTTGCCATCCTTTTTTACAGCTTGCTGTTATCCTTGACGGTTGATTGCCTTCCCCTTGTGGCAGGTCGCAATGCTGTTAGGGTTTGGGGTTTCGGGAAGATTCAAGAACTCTATTTAGAGTCAAAGCCACTGGATAAAAGGGCCCGATCGAATGATCCGCCCTCGTAACCTTATAATTATGCCCTAACCTTCATTGATTACTATTACTGGACGAGGTATTGCTGACTGATACACACACACCATCGCGGTTCAATCATGGCAAACCCTGACTATTTGAATAGACTTCGGATAGCGAAACATCCAATGCCAACATATACCTAAATACAATCCATTTAACTGCCTGGTTTGTGATCTAAATGGTTAGCAACATTCCTGGGTGCAAGTTCTTCTCTCTTTCGTGGAAGCTGTATATTCAACCCAGATAGTGGCATTCCTGAACGTCCTGGTAGGGTTAGCGGAGACTGTGGCAGTCTCACTTAACTAATAGCCCCTCTTCATCTAGATCCCCGCTAGCCCTGGCAATATCCTGCTTGCGCGGCTTCTCTTTCAGCGGCTGAATGATGACCGACCCCCTCTGGGGTGCCTGTAATCCGATATAAGTAGACATTGTTAGCCAATCAGTGTCATCACCCGGTCATAATTCTTGCTGTTTCCTTACAACTCCCATTCTCACAGGGAATAGATGTGCATCACTATCTCTAGTTAGCACATGATATACAGCACTGATCCCAGCACCATAGGTCCCTAATCTCAGAAACCTAAAAGGGACATCCTGATACTTCCTCATGGCTGAGTAAGTCAAGAGCCCCAAACTCAACACCATCAACATCACAACAACCGGAAGGATACCAATCACTAAAAGCTAATCCATGAGTTAACCTTTTTGGGGGCGCGGAAGCTTACGGCCCAGACTGGTGCATGGTTGTCTGGACGAGAAAGATAGCCCGGGAAACGAGCCAGTGCAAGGTGACGAAAAGGACCATCGTCGGAACGGAGTATTTAAAAACACCACAGTATCGTCACCAATCTTGCTGTCGACATGAATAAGGCGGACATTGCCGTTGGTACCGCAAGAGTCGGCGTCCAGATTGCCGCTTAACGGCCATTTCCACGTTGAATCCTTCAGGAATGGCTGGGGTAGCGTCTCCGAATGCGCTTCTCTTTTCTGCAACGTCTCCACATTGTTGATCATGTTCACTCCGCTTCTTTGCGAACGAAGAACCACCAGATCAGAAATATAACAATGGCAACGAAAGCGACCCCACTAACAACTCCTCCTGCAATAGCCCCCAAATTGCTACCGCATCCGTCTGATGAGTTGCCGGAGCTGCTGCTGGAAATGGTGGTTTGAACACATTTAGTAGTGGCGCATTGGCTACATTATTGACTGATCATCATACATGTTTAACCCTCATCACAGATGGGACATGACGGTGCTGTTGAATCGCATCAGAATTGTGAGAGTACATGTTCAAATCGTCGCTCTAAACATGAAACGGTGATCAACAGAAATAATTTCCGCGAACTCGGCCCTGATTTCCCTGTTCATACATCGAAAGCGATTCCCCGTCTTGGCTTTCTGTTTATCCTCTATTATCTCCGACTACTAATCCTTTTATATCACGGATTGTCTCGCGAATGTCGTACAAGATATTTATCCATCATCTTCAATCCATCTCCAAAGTTTAATTCCGGACCATGCGCGCTTACCTGACTCTGGCATTACTAGCCAGCTCTACTCTGGCGCAATCCACAGTTCAGCTATTCAACTTCTCGAGCTACGTCGATATCGAAAACAGCGCTCTTCGCCCAAATGGCCATCTCCTTCTCACTACCTTCGACCAAGGCCGCCTCTATGCCCTCGACCCTTCGGGTCGCACTCACCAGGCTCACCTAGTCGCCGCCCTCCCTGGGGCCACCGCTCTCTGTGGAATAACAGCCATTGACAATGACAAGTTTGCCATTGTTGGGGGAATCAGAGGCAGCTACAGCTACACCAACGAGACTCTCTATACTGTCGACTTTACTCAGGATACTGTCAAGCCTATCATCCGAACGGCCGCTCGAATCCCCAATGCTGTGATGCTCAACGGAATGGCTTCATTGCCCACACAACCGTATATCGTTCTCATCGCAGATTCACGTCTTGGATGCATATTCCGTGTGGATACAAGAACAGGTATCTCGAAAGTAGCCTTCAAGGACGATGCTCTGGCTGCACCCACAAATGCAAGCAATCCAATCGGAATCAATGGGGTAAAGGTTGCTCGAGGCTACGTGTACTTTACTAACACAGCACGAGGGACATTCTCACGAATCCCAATCAGTGCGGATGGGCTGGAATTTGGTGATGTGGAGCTTATCGCTACTTTGAACATGGGCGCTACCGGAGACGACTGGGATGACTTTGCCTTGGATACAGAGGGCGTCGCGTATGTTGCGCAGCCCGACAGTTCTATCACAAGGATTCAGCCAGATGGCGGACAAACTGTTGTTGCAGGTGGAGGAGAGACGAAAGATATCATCGGGCCTACTTCTGTTCAAATCGGCCAGAACGGAGAGTTATATGTTACAACCCGCGGTGGAACCATTGATGGCGTTTCATATAGTGGTCAAGTGGTTGAGGTAAAACTAACCAGCTGAGCCCTGTCAACCCACTCTTTATCAGAACCACTTTATCTTTTGATCCTGAAGCCCCTAAAACCTTTGATACTCTTATTGCTCACAGTAGCAAAGCATACAGCATCATGAAACGATTAAAGTAAAACTAGGCTATTTTTACGCAACCACGAGCATGATCATAACGGGATAATATTTGCCGAATATAGAATGGCTTTCAACTCATGCTCCATTTTTTCTGCTACGCAGACGCCGGGGCAATGGAGCTTTTCAGCGTGGCTTGGCCTCCGAAATACGTGAAACGTACCCTTGGTAGAGCGGCTGAGAACCCATGTCTAGGCGCGAAACCAATGCATGCACCTTCCCCTATCACCCCGTCTGAGGTACAAGCGCCATCTTAGGAGGTTTTGATCAACGAACCAGAGATCTCGCGATCCCCACCTTTCCTAACCACCTGCCACAGGGGGATGATACTATCTACAGCATGGCTTGATATCCCCTGTCTTAAACGTGCAAAGTTGTTCACGCGGACATGTCGGACTCAGTCCCGGGACTGAGTCCGACATGTCCGCGTGAACAACTTTGCACGTTTAA